>CM023450.1:194620766-194729404 GCA_013339765.2 Haemaphysalis longicornis | reverse complement strand
GCCCAATAACGTGTTTCTCATTCAAGACAACTGCATCTCCTTGTCTTCGCGACAATATGATGTGGCGGTCGCTACCGAAAGTATCAAGAAGGCATTTCCAGGTGTATTCCGTCACGTGGCGAACAAAAGTGACGTGTGGCGCAGTATCCATTGATGCACAGTTTCCTACCCTGGTGGCAATGTTCGGGAGGTTGCAGAGCGTAAGCTGGTGTTGATTGATAGCGTCCCATACGACGGTGCCTTTGCGGGCATTACGGGGGTAGCCCCAGGCCATGTGCGGAACATTGAAATCTCCAGTGATCAGAATTTGATGGTGTTTAGAGTGGGAAAGTACTTGTTTTAAAAGAGAGAGGAAGTCAGCCATAGTGAACTGAGGGGGACTATAGACGTTTAGCACAAAAATACTGTGGTCACTCTTTCAAGTTGGCAATAACTGCACGAGAATACAATCTATGGTGGACGTCAAGGCATGGTGCTGGGCAGTATAATCAGCTGTGGACGAGCGTAGCTGTGCGTATGGATGAGTCGTTTTGGAAGTAGTGTAGTCTCGAAGGGTCGGGTGCTGTGCGTCAGCTTCTTGAAGAGTGATTACGGCAGGGAGGTGTTGCAATGTATATGGTTAGAGGGAGGCTTTATTTTTATGGAATAATGGGCAGTTTCAGTGCCATATTGTGAGGGGTTGGTAGGCGTGGAGAGTTTACGTGGAGAGCGTGGAGGAGGCATCATCTTCCATAATGGCGTCTGCGAATGAGGCAGGGGAGACAGCAGGTCCCAGTTTGCGTTGTTTCGTTCGTTTAGTGGTGTCAGTTTCGTAGTATTCAACGGCCGGAATTCTGAATACAAGATCAGCGAATTCTGATTGGAACAGTTTAAGGTCGTCAATGGAAGAAGGGCTGCCAGAGGTGAGGTAGAGTGAAGGGGATCGGCTAGGGGGGGGGGGCTGCTGTGTACGCTGTTTGCTTGTGTGAATTAGTGTTCGCAACGCTGACATTTGTTCTTGAAGTAGGGTTATTTGACTTTTATTGTCAGCTATTAGCGCTTTAAAGTGGACGTTTTCATGGATTAAGGTATCTAACGGTTGAGCTGGCGCAGTTTCCTGATGGGGATCAAGGTGTGGGAAGTCGACTGTGGTGGGAGAAGGGGTGGCGGCGACGCATGACCAGCTCACTTGTGATTTCCATTGGGAATCTGTCTTTAGAGGTTGGGGTCTTGTGGTAATGGGGAGGGCGGGATGTCGAAGCTTTTGTGTTTGCGGACGGATGCGCACGTGTGCGGGGGTGGAGGTGGTCGTAGTTTTCTGCGACACTCTTTGCTGTCAGTAAGGTGTTCTTGTCCGCAAAGCTTGCACTAGGGGCAGCAAGGCTGGTCGGCAGCAGGATCTTGTGTGTGGCACCGGGGGCAGATGCTTGGGCGGGAAGAGGGGCACACATCGGAGCGGTGTCTGAGTTCACCACAGCCCACACAGCACTGATAGCTGTTGCGGTAGACTTTCAGTGTACAAGTGTTCCGTAGACTCGCACGTAGAAACGCATGTGGGGGCCATCGAAGGTGATGGTCGCCGTGTCGGACATACCGAGCATGTGAGTTTCCAATATTTGAGGTCCTGTGGCTGTGATGAGTGCGAGGAGCTGCTCCAGAGAGGTGTCGGGATCTAGGCCTTGTAGGACACCACGACAAGTGCCCGGAGGATGCTTAAGATACGTCGTGATTTCGTACCCGGTGGTGCCCAAGTGAATGTTGGTAAGTTTGCGTAGTGCGTCTGCGCAGGCGTCGTTGGGTGTGCTGAGCGTGATGCGGTTCTGAGCGGGTTCTGGAAACGTGATGACTTCTGAGCAGAAGACCTGTATAGGAATGTGGGTTGCTTGCTGAGTACTGGTGGCGAACTGTCGGGATGTCCAGGCGTCGACACGAAGGCCGGCTCGATGTGGAATGATGATCTTGTAGGCGTTTGCGGGGAGCTTTGCGAGGGTGGGCTTGCGTGGTGGGGGAGTTTCTGGAAGTGGTTGATCCGCTTGCGGGAGCCTCTTGCTTTGATGGCGGGCATGGAGCACTTCTTTCCACGGGTCATAGCGAGGGAGTGTGCGTCCGTTTGCGGGATCAAGTGTTGGGGACGTTTCGTTCGATTCATCCATGGCAAGTTGAGGCATGAACGGGGCGGGGAGTACAATGCTGCCGATATAAATTGCGATGTGCCCAGAGACACGTGCAGCTGCAGCGCGCACTGACAGGAACAGGTTAGAGCTAACAGCGTTCTCCGACCTCAAATATTGAAGCGCTGGCTGTGGTTCACCGGATGCTCAGACTGGCTCTAGGGTGGTTTAGGCGAATAGCCGGTGACGTTACACAAAAACCTTCGTATTAAATTTGTTGCGTTGGCTGACGTCGTTTCGGAGCGAAGGAGTTCAAAATCGGGAGTACATGCGAGGTGACGGTGCGCTGCCCGTGTGAAGTGGAAAAAAATTAAACACTTGTCGTCCTCGAACATCACGTTATGAAGATGACGTGTATCTGATTCAAACATTGTGGCATACTCAGTTTCTATTGGGAGGGGGTGCATGGGCGTGCAAAATAACAAAAAAATGCTATACTCCGTCTATAGACGGTGACGGTGGTATACTAGGGGATCCCTTCCAATTTCCCTATTAGTAAAGCAGAAGTGCGCATAATCCCAGTGCAGCGAACCGCCCGCTCGCTTGTAGGTTTGTTTGTATGGTAGAGGACTTGATTTGGGAAAGTTTCGAACTTCCCTATCCTTGTTATTTCGGCAGAAGAATTGATGATTTCGTACCTGCTGCTTGAATACTGAATTTTTCTTGTGCTGTAAATCAGGGAAACAACCCAGACTCATCTAATAAGCAGGTCATTATTACACTGGTCCTCAAAAGTATTCAAAATGGTCTCAATAAGAGACCGTATTCCTCAGCTGCACGCAGCAGATGAAGTCCTCCCCATTCAGCTCGCCGAAGACGCGGGTAGAGCCCAAGGGCTTTTGGCCCTCATCTAGTATTAGTGGCAGTTATAGAGTAGTTTTCTCCCTCTTAATTTCTTTTTCTACAAGAAAATCGCATATACCATGGAGACACGATTTTTATTGGGGCAGATGTGTGCTTCCGCAATAAAGAAGCAGAAAATTCAACTTTGTTTTATTGTTTCAGCACACAATACCCCATTAGCGCATAGCATTGACGCTATGTGGTTATATAACAAATAATCGCAAGAAAAAAAGTACAGATGAGGGAAAACGTATACTTGTAAATTTAGAAAAACATGAACGCGTGCTTAAATCAAGGTACAAGAGCAAAGAACAAAAAGCATCGAAATAAAAGCATCGAAAATGGACAGACAAAGGCAGTGGCATCAACGTCTTCTAATTAAAAAAATAGAACGGGTGTTGTTCACCCCTACAATCCGCCGAAAGCACGGGCATCCGAAGTGCAGTGATCGGGTCGGTGAGGTCACCTTAGTGTGTGGTATGAAAAATCGCTCTTCCTTCGTTGCAAAATTTTCTGTTTTCAGACGTCTGCTGTTTTCCTAAATGCAGGTGAACCGTAAAAAATGATAGACGACCCGGATTGGGTGCCTACTGTGTCTTCCTTCAAAGAAATGGGCTCAGAAAGAAACAAAGGCTGGTACGAGCGCCTACAGCGAGCTCTAAAATAGAGGCAATGTTCAGGTATAAGTTGTCAGATTACAATATGTCAGTCCGCTACGGAAGTTATTGCAACTAAACATTTTTCTTGTCAAGTGGGTAGTACTGACACTACACTGAATTCTGCACTGGGTAGAAGGAAGGGTAGAAGGAAGGGCAAATGGGTAGAAGGAAGGGTTGCAACTGGTTTTTACACCTTTTATCTTTGTAGAGAAGGCTGACACTGGGCCAGGCAGCACAAAAAGAGACAGTGAGCACCATAGCGGTACGTTCAGGAGGCAGTCAACTGTGTCTGACCTGGCCTTGATACATTAGTGGGCCGATTGTAGTCACTGGGAGTAGTCCCTTGGTGCCTCAAAGCACTGTCAACATGATAAGAGCAATCTGGTGTGGACTTACGGCGGGTGATTTTTAAAGCAACTCTTTCTACCTATACCATCCAACGACTCCTGTGTGGTGTGTGGGACAAGGAACTCCGAACGCCGATGATAGAGGTTGAGGGTGGTTTTCACTCCCGTAGCACAGTGTAGATGGCGGGGCTACAGGACACTATTACTCAGCGTTCTCTGCGCCCATCTGCCTGTTCGCACCTGCGGGCGCGTTGAAAGGACAGCTTTGCCGTCTGCTTTGCGACGGTTTTTTTTGGCCCATTCTGTCGTGAATCGCATCAATTGCGCGCTTCCTTTGGACATCTTGATTAACTTGTTTGACAGCACCTCCCCGGTAAACCGAAACCTACCCTACGGAAGTAAAGGGTCGTACGGCAAAGATACATTAATCATTGGTTTTCAGTGCGGGAAAACAAAATATAGAGACTACATACAGACATTGAGGCGCTAGAGAAACCCTACCCTTTGCGCACTGCTTGCCACGGATGGGACTCTGTTTTGTAAACTGGCGAATACCAATTCGATTGTGTTTTAACAAGTATTACAAAAGGGGAAAGAAGCAACTGAATCTGAAGAATCGCGATTATAAAAGTTCCCTCAGCTTTCTCGCAATTCTCCAACTTGCTAAAGTAACTCGTATAAACCGGTATACATCGACATCACTAAGCTCACGTGCCGCATTTTTTCGGTGTCTGCGCTTGTGTCGCCCAGTAGTGTGGCCCCTACCTAGCGGATCAGATTGGGTAGGTTCCGCTGTCTCACCTGTCGAAAGACGGTCCTTCATTTTCGGCTGACGCATGGCCGGGCTACAGCGGTGGCATCATCCGCTGCTCTAGCCCGGCCGTGGCCGACATTTCTGCGTTCGGGACGCTGCCCCCGCAAATTTCATGTAACGGCTGGGAGAATCTCTGGTTTCGCTCTTTGTAGAGCCACATGTGTAAATTCAAGAGTCGTCGCCTCTGCTGTAGGTGTTGTTTAGAGCTTTGCTTTCGAAGCACCTTCACAGCGTCGATTGGAGCCATTTTTAAAGTATCTTTCAGGGGTTTTTCCTTCAAGTTGGAGTCGGTGGGGACTGAAGTAGACAGAGATGGCGCGCAGTCATCTAAGTGATCGTCTTCAAACGCTTTCAACAGAACTGGAAATCAGGTCAAGCAGTTCGCGTCAGTGCATCGGCGTCCACTTTTGTGAGACGCTGAAAAATATTACTTTTATACGCAATGCCAAGCGAGCTACCCATCCGGATGGCTAACGCAGACAAACCAGACAGCACAGTGAGTGGTGGTATGTGATGATGTTGATGTTGATGATGACGCCCATACCGCATGAGCAAAACTTTTGGATGGTGATGATTACCGCTAGGCACCCCACCCCAGTAATGGTATAGTTACGCTCTTTGTCAACATTCGGCTGGCATAAGAGAGAAAGGTTTGGGATCTGTCATAGAGCTTGACGAGTAAGCAACAACGGCGACTTCACTGGCGTCGGTGTGAAGTTGACTTGGTGTAGCTGGGTCGAAGTGTCGAAAAACTCTGCCTCAAGTGAACAAAAACCTCCGCTACTAAAAGGGATTTCCCTTGCTTTGCCTGCACGAAAAAGGGGTGTTTTCTGTAGCAAGCAAGTGAGGTAGGGAGGAAGTCGGGCAAATTCACAATAAAACATCAAAAAAAGAACCAAAGTCCCAAGAATCGTCTGAGGTCTCTCAACGAACGTGGTCTGGCGAAGATGCGAAATGCTGTCATTTCTAGTGGGGCGCCCGGATACTATGTTTGTCGACAAAAAACCCCAGCGGAACTGCCTGTGGTTTTGAGAAACGACACTTATTTGAGATCAAAAGCAATCTTGCCTCTTTTATAGAGTCAAGGGCATCGCTAAGGCGTTCTTTACGCTCACAAAGTGTCGTGCCATAGATTATGATGTCTGCCACATAATGCATAGCCATCTCACTAATAATTATGTTGATTATATTGATATTATGTTAATTATGTTGACAAAAGTGTATAGATACGGCTTTTAAACGTTCTAGGTGGATGTCACAGCTCTAAAGGTATGCCGTAAATTCGAATAGGCCATCTGGTGTAATGAAGCCGGTTTTCTCTTTGTCAGACCGATGTAGTCGCATGTGCCAATATCCTGAGCTGCAATCGGACACAGAGATTTGAAAAGGAATGAAGGCAGTCTATGGCGTCATCAATGCGGGGTAGGGTATATACATCTTCTTTTAGGGACGACATTGAGACGGCAGTATTCGACACAAAAGCGGCACGAATTTTGTTTTTTTTTTGGCCAAGATAACGGCTGCGGTCGAGGGGCTTTAGGATTCGCGGATCATCCTTTTGTCTAACATCTCTTCATCAGATCACTATTTTTCTTTTGGAAGGTGACACTCAGGATTAATTTTAGCGTAGAGGGGTCGCATCGCCGGTATGTATTCGATGGTGGAACCGAGATGCAGGCACGGCAGGGGAATGATCCTCCTGTGCATAGTCTAATGTCCACGGAAAACGACTGATTATTTCTAGTAGTACGCTTTGCTCTACGGATGAAATGAAACCGTTGAACATGGGCACAAAGGTGGCGGTATAGCGAGGATTTTTATTTGTGGTGTGGTCGGGGGTGTTTTTCATCGCCTGGATTGTGACGTTGACTTGTGCTTCGCAGCTTGAAATCTCGAGTCTATAGGAAAACCTATACAATCAATAGATGCATTCACAGTCCACAGATGGCTATGTCCGCCAGGGGCGTAAACCAGAGCACGGAGTGCCAAAATGTTTTGTTGACCAGGTTCGCAACGCCTTCAGTCGAAATAATGCATCTTCCCGAAGGAAGACGAGCAGAGTTAACCGGAACGCACAAATCTGCCATAGCTGCTGGTAGAGTGTCTTCAATAACCGAAAAAACACCAGCGCTGGTCGGGCTGACCCTATCAAGTGGCGTGGAAGGAAGGAAGGCGTGGAAAGAATGCCGCCCACCTGTGCTGAAATAAATAAGGAAGTTCGGCTGCTGAAAATGACAATGAAAGCAATATTTGGCGAGCTAGTTAATTAACTTTGCCCAGAACTGGCTCTCAGCCAGCAAAAAATGGTGTTTTATCAATCAGAATTGCGAGAAGCCACAAAAACCTTGACCTTCTTAAGCCATGTATACGACACAATCAAGGCTGAACGGGACGGCATGACTGCAGAGAGCAATGCACTTAAAGTCACCAACGATGAACTCAGGGCTTCGATCATCAGCTTGACAAAACAAGTAGCCCAACAAGAACAGTACTTTCGTATGAACAATGTCGTGATACGTGGTGTGCCAAATGCTGAAGATGAGAATCTTCCCCAGCTGCTTGCTGACATTGGATCTAATGTGAAATGCGGCATCACACCATGAGATATCGACATTGTTCATGGAGTCCCCACATCAAACAGCCCAACAGCAAACAAAATTATCATCCGCTCTGTCTCTCGGGACAAAAGGAATGATTTCCAGAAGAAAGCAAAAAAGACTCGTTTTACGTCGAAAGATCTAGGGATGAGTACGGAACCGACTCCAGTATTCTTCATTGATCACATGACGCCAAGGAACAAGACACTGTTTTCGGTAGCAATCAAGCCAAAGATAACAAAGCAGTGGCAGTTCTTATGGACCGATGAAGGTGTCATTAGGCTTCGAAAAGAACCGACGAGCAATGTTCATAGGATAGTGTCGCACGATGACCTTCGCGTCATCACCTAAACGAAGTCGCACTACGGTATCTACGATATTTGTATTATTTTCACGGCTTCCGAATTACTCAAACCAAAACGATTTCTACAAGAAATGAAATATACATCGCAACTATCGCTTTTGCACCTGAACATCAGAAGCTTGCCAGTGCACTATGACGCTTTGTAAAACTTGTGCACTAATCTGAATCATGCATTTTATTTTATTGCTCTCTCGAAGACATGGTTATTACAGCAAAGCGACGGTGCTTATAATTTACCAGGCTACCAGCCAGATGTTTCTTGCCGGTTACGCCCACAGCGAAATCGATTACCGACACAGCCGTCACATGGGGCCGTTGCCCTATACATCAATTCTTCTCTTCCCTATGCTGTTAGAAATGACGTTACTATTTCGTCTAAATGGTGTGAATCACTCTTCGTTGAGGTGCCAACTGACTGCACATCGCGAGATATAGTTCCTCACAAAACGAAGTGTACTCTTGTAGGTATAATATATAGGTCACCTCAAAATAAAAAGGAACACTTTTTAGCTGAATTATAAAGAGTACTCTGCAGTTACCGTGACTCAAAAACTCGAATAATTATTATGGGTGATATAGCATTGACGTTTCGCAAAACGATTCATCCAGCTTCAATTACATAGACCTCCTGGCCAGTCAAGCCTTAAAACAAATAATAACGTCTCCTAGTCGCATATCTAGTAGCAAACAAAGTAAACTCGATCACATAATAACCGACTATTCGTCAACCACATTCAAAACAGGTACAATCTTGTCCGACATAATGGATCATCAGCCAGTTTTTGCAATAGCATCCCCACGCAATAGCATAAAACAAGCTAAATCACGCATTATTTGCAAACACAATAAAATTTTCCGCTCTCTATGTACGGAAAATTGGAGGCCTGTGTAAGAGCACTATTCACTGAGGATAAGTTTGATCAATTTCTAAACTCCTTTGTCAAGCACATGAAACGCGGCGAAGTTACTGTTACGCAATCTATACCCACAGTAAAGCGTAAACCATGGCTAACGACTGCACTTTTAAAATCAATCAACCACAAGAATATTATGTACAAACGATTAAAACGCAATCCCCACAACGCTTCTCTACAAAACAACTACAAGTGGTACTATAAATTGCTTACGAATCTAATTAATGTTTCAAAACGGAATTATTTCCACCTGAGAATCCAGCAAGCGAATGAAAACACCAGCTAAACCTGGAAGGTAATTAATTCTGCATTAAACAAAACAACCGCTGTCAATGCTGTCACAAAACCGATTGTAAATGGTAGCATGGTTACAAGTAGCACCGAAGTTTCAGAAGAATTAATGAACTATTTTGCCATGGTAACGTTTAAAATAACACAAAATTCTTCAGGGCAACCAATAATTGACCACATAAAAGGTGAAAACAGTGCTAGATCTTTTGTCTGCGACCAGTCGATGCACAAAAAAAAATTTACAACGTATTCTAAATTTAAAACCCGCTGCATCAGTAGGCTATGATCACATTTCAGTCTCTACGTTGAAAACGTGCGCAACCCGTGTAAAAGAACATTTAGTGCATAATATTAACGACACATCTCACCACCGGTATATTTCCAGCAAGGCTTAGAATATCAAAAATTGTGCAAATATTCAAAAAGAGAATACGAACAAAACGAGAAAACTATAGACCGATATCAATCTTATCACCATTGTCGAATGTTGTCGAGGAAGCGATGCTGTCTTGTTTAGATAACGTCTTTATATCAAATGGACTATATACGCCAAAGTAGTACGATTACTTGAAAGGAAAGCCGACAGAGCTTGCTCTAGTTAACATAGTTGAAAAAACCAAGCAAAGTATTGAAAACAAGATACTTACAATGGGCGTGTTCATGAATTTAAGGAATGCATTTTACATGAAAAACCAGAAAGTATTTTTAACAAAGTTCGAACAATACGGTTTACGTGGAACACCTCTCGAACTTATCAAAAGCCATCTGTTAAACCACGAGCAATATGTCGTCGTCAACGATACTTCATCACAAAGACTAACCACAAATTATGTCGTACCACAGGGGTCAATACTAGGACCTTTTTTTTTTTCTAGTGTTACATCAATGATCTGCCCGCAAATTTGGCAGAACAATGTGTTTTATAGGAAAATGACACGAACATTTTTGTTGCAGCCAGAAATAAAACAGACCTCTATGAAAAGCTAATGCAGTCCTATCAAAATTGTCCCAATGGTTAAAACACAATCAGCTTGTTTGCGAATGTAACAAAGAGTAACTATATTGTATTTTCAGCAAAAAACACCCCTCTAACAAATAATTCAGTTGAAAAGCTTGAAAATGTGACCCCACAAAATGTGAAACACACGAAGTTCTTCGGTGTATATTTAGACAATCAACGTTTATAGCACAAGCATGTTGAAGAAATTGCTTGCAAGATTTACAAAAAAAATTCCAATGCTCTGTAAACTACGTCATGTCTTACCTCTTAAAACTATGATTATACTGTACCACAGCTTACTACATTCCCACATTACATACCCAGTCAATTTCTACGGATTAACATGTCGCACCACTCTTGTGCCTCTTGTAACTCCCCAAAACACACATCTCCGTGCAATACTATTCATGCATAGACAAGAATCTGTTAAATTTGCATATCAATTGCTCAATATTTAATGCCCTGAAACACCTGTATTAGATATTATGCCCTGTTGCTTCTATATAGGATAATTCACAATATCATAAGCTGTCCTTCGATTAGAATTACTCACCGCACCACTACATATTCCCTACGAACCACATGCTCAACCACATTAGAAATACCCGAGATTAGACTTATGGATTATTTTCCTTCTCGTATATGGCACCAAACTTATGGAACAAACTCGCACACAGCGTGACCTGAACAACATCGTTTTCTATGTATATAAAAGAACTAAAAGCACAAGTGTTTATGTTAATTGACTGACGTACAGACTTGTAGTTGTGTTTATATACCCAGAGTTTTTTTTTTGCAACAGCTTTTAGGTTTGTTTTCACTTTATGATCTTGCTTCCTTTCCGATTTTTTCTTTTCCCCCAAACTGTTCTATTTATTTTCTTTTTTTTTCATTTGCCAATGAACATTCTCCTGTTTTATGATTGTAAATTTTTCGTGTTATGTTTCATTGCAAGCCTTTGTAGCGGCTGTCGAAACCAGGAGAATGTAATTTGTTTAAAAATGCTCAATCAGACTATGATTACTTCATTTATCGTGGGGACCCCTTTTACAACCCATTCTTGGGTTCTGGAGTCCGACCGGTATATTTTCATGCAGATGTATTTATGTACAGTACAAAAAAACTTTCATTGATGGATTGATTGAAAGAAATTTCACCAGTACTTTAGTCGATACTGGATCGGCTTTCCTGTAGGAAATCTATACCCAAGATAATGTTTCTGGGTAGCTCGCGCCAGCAGGGTACATTCTGTCTGGAATGTCTCTGCACCGAATCAAAACGTCGCTAAACATACGCCCCAGACCCACGGAAATCAGCGCTGCAATTACACGCAAACACTAGTTCGTGTCCAACGCGATTCATGAAAGACTCATAACCGAAACTTCGGCTCCAGTGCATTCACTAACGCTAACGTTTCCGCACCGTTCTCACTGACCATCACTTTGCCCTTCGATGTGATTATAGATGAGGAAATTGGTGAAAGCGAGTGTCTCGTGACCTAACCCCCATGGGTCGCAAGTGGTAGTTTACTAGCGTCGACAAGCGTCGGGGCGTCGATGGTGATCGGGCTTGGCTCGTACTTTTGGTAGAGCCGCTGCAGTCGTATACAGGAGAGTCTTTGTCGATGTTGCTCGGTTGTTTTGACAGGTAGAAAGGGAAAGTCGGTGCAGTCGTTTCGTTAGGCAGGTTGTTGTGCATTGCCGCAGGTTGTCGTTCTAAATACCGTTGAGGATGCTGTGTGGGACGAGATCAAAATCGGGATATGTGTGCAGGGGGGGGGACAGTGATAGCAAATAGGAGGAATTTAGGAACCAGAAAATTCCGAGAGAGGTCGTCTGCTGTCAGCAGGTGCTCCGCTCATAGGGTCGTTGTTGGGCGATGCACATCTCCCGGACGGCAACCGATAGGCGGTAGAAGCAGGGCCTTCATCCGAAAATGTGGTGGGCTGACGTCTGAAACTTGGCTCACAACAAACATACAGACACGCTCCTGGTGACTCTTGCAGTGCACACTTATTGTAGAAAGGCGGACTGGAGCGGGACAGTGGTGGCAGGTAGCGGTCGACACCTTGATGTCCAAGCTCTTGAACAATGCTGCTAACCAGAAAAACAATATTTTTGGAAGGATCCGTACTATGTCCGCATTCGCTGTGGCAGTGACCTTTGCTACACGACAAAACGTAGGTGAAATGCGGTGCATTTTAAGTGTCGCAAATGCCCTTCAGTGGCAAATCAAGTGCTGTACGGAAGCGAGGTCTTCTTTTGTTTTCAAAAGTTATGCGCGTCTTCAGCATTTCCATTCAGCAGGTAACCCAACTTGTCCTCGTCGGACATGCCTAGGTTAACCAAGCGGCACAGCTTAAGAACTTCTTCTACGTATGTTGAGCGGGTCTATTCATTACCCTGGGCTCGTTGCGCGAGGATTTGTTCAGCCTTTCTCTTTCTTCAGACTCAATATTCGAAACTATTTTTAATCTCGGCTGCAATAGTGTACCTCGAAGGAAATGCTTTATCGTGGTTTTTGAAACCACAGGAGTGCAGTTACGGCGAGGGCGAACACCACATTTCCGAGCTGTGGGGCCGGATTTGGATAGTTGTACTTGCTGGCCCTTTGGTAATTTGTCATCAATTCATCTAATTTCTGTTACGGAGTCACCGAAAACATAAGCGGTTTCCTGTGATGGGGCAGGTGCTCAACATGCCTGGAGCAGCGGTGTCAGTCACTTGGGTGTCCTGACAGGTTGGTCTGTCTGGCGGGTAGCCAGGAAAGCGACATGCTCAGTCAAAACTTGTCGGTGGTGTTCAGGGTTACGATACCCCGCACTGCACCACGGCACGCGGTTTTAGGCGACGAAATGGGGTTTATTACAGATGTTATAGGGTGGTGCGCAGGGTCCGGAGGCGGGGAGTGGTCAGCACAAAGTGGATAGCGAGGAAAACCAACGTGTTCCTTCTTATCTGCCTTTTCCCGCAGGTGAGTTATTGGAAGTTCCCTACTCCCGCACATCAAGACAATTTCAACGGAAATGCATGTGACCCTAATGACGATGCCTAAATTGAGATGTTATAGCTTATCAGGCGGCCCTGACCCTACAATTTCGTGGTTATGTGATGGGATTCGAAATAAGGACAGTTCACTGCAGGCTACTTATTGATAAAAAAACACGTCTCCACTGCGGTTACTCATATTCATTTGCTTGTATTCAGTTGTTTAAGATGTACTGCCCCAATTGGTATCAAGAGACTGGGTAGACGAGAGTTTGCATTATTTTACGTTACGTTAAGGGTGCGGCGTTAGCATTAGATACTCACTGTTTATTCTGATTTTATATCCACAGCATCAGATCATCGTTTGCTGTAATTGTAAAGCGATTAACCTGAAGCGTTCTCCCGAATAATACCAGGACACAGTTTCAGGCATGCATACAAAAGAAATATCTGCAGAAATGGCGGTAGCTCCCCGAAGTGAAGCCAAAATTGGACACAAACGAAATGCAGAAGCCAAAATTGCACAAGCCAAATTTGAAATTGCTTGAAGAAAAATAATTGCTGCTTAACAAGAGATGCCATGTCAGTGCATTGGGCTACGACAAAAAATCAGGCCACTCATTAAAGGTGGCGTACTATGCAGGCTTGCCCAATGTGCAAACAATTGCGTGGTTTGGGCATTTTGCAGCCCTGCACAATGTGTGGCAAGGGCAAGCGGAAAAGCAAGATGACCCAGTACCACTTGTTTAATTCTATTGTGCTGGACATACATCATAAGAACGGTTGCTTGTTTTTTTCTGGCGAAAAGCCATAAAACAGCAAACAGTGCCTGCAGAAATAACTACTTACACTAACGCAAAGTGCAAGTAAAATGTGTTTGAATAGATTGTAACAGACAAGATGGCTGGCGTATAGGTCCAGGATGAAGAGCAAAAGTTCTTAAAAGACAACGAAGGTGAATTGTTTATGTAGGACCGGGGGAAAGACCATGTGCGGTATGAATTGAGGTGCGCAAAAGTGATTATGTCACAATAACCTGAACCAGCGTGAGAGGAAACGTGGGATCGTCTCCTAAAATGTATGTTAAGTGTGATATGTTGTCAGTAAAAGATTTGGAAGTGTTTGCATCGCGTTGTGTCGAAAGCATTGCATTGATTGGGGATGTGGATTACGAAAGGAGTTTTACCACACCTGCCGCCGAGGAATCCTAAGGATACTGTGAGAGAGTTTGAGTCTGGTAAATGGGTGCGGCGTATTCTTCACCTTGCTAAGGCGACTTGTGTCTGTTGGGTGTGTAGATGAGTTGTGTAAAGTGCCGGGGAAAATGGTCTATGCTTGAGCTCTGGTTATCTTTCAGCATGGGGAGAAGCGTTCCGGCAAAAATAAATACCTATTGACGGAAGGCGTGTTGAACATCCTGCCCAGTCTAGGTAAGATATGACCCCATGCTTTCCAGCAAAATTCAAAGCATCAAACAAGACCTATAACCATGATATTAGGCGCCGTGAGGGATAACCGGAAGGAGCTTGAAAAGACCGCCCGAGCTGTGAAGTTTATGCGTGATCTTTGGCTTCGGCGATTCACGTACGTTGACAAGCCCTGGATGCTCAACAGACGAACAGTAGTGACGAGCGCATGCTTTGAGCTGGATAATGCAGAGATCATCAGAAAAAATTGTAAAAGAAAGAGCTTCCGTAACGTCAAAGTTATGGACACTGAAACAAAAGATTCCGTACAGTGGACTAGCCAGCATGTACATTCTAAACTATATTTAAGGTCACTAGACAGCTTCTACCCGGCGCCTGTTAGCAGTTAAATCTCTTTCGTTGCCACTATACTGCGACTTACCACTTCGCTCAACCTCACTGCCCTTCTGCTTCATACTCAAAAGTACTACAGTAAAGGCGCACGGCCTTATCGTTGCTAGGTGCTCTGCAGTAGCATATTGTACAACACAGATCCTCGGAAAAACGTTCATGTGGATTGATATTTTCCGTAAACACACAAAATTTTCCCTAATTGCACAAGGGTGTTGTTTCGAAATTTTAAAAGAGCGGGAGTACCAGGTCAGGCAACTGAAATGCATATAGTTCGAACAAAAGTACAATTTCAGTCTTGGTTCGTTAAAAACATTTCTGTATCATTCCATAGCTGTGTTGTGTTTCATCCGGAATATTAAGGCAATAATTTAAATCCCGGTGGTCTTAGAAAGGCCACATGTGAAACCACGCAATTCAGATGCGACAAGTCGATGATTATTTTCCCAACCAAGTATCGCCTCGCAAGCCGCTGCTTCAACAAGAGGTTTAGGCGCAATGCACTCGATACATGTCCAAATTCAAAAAAGCATGCTCACCGCCAAGATCTTTAATGACTTTTTTGTTGAAACTGCGATTTCTCTGCCTACATGGCGGTAATAAGCTTATCAGAAACCTCTCTTGTTTGCCACTGCAAATAGTGCTAACAAGGCCATATTTGGCGCTTTGTAGCAGCACAACAACAAAAATAGTGCAACAGGTTTTGTTTGTAGGGGATGGAGAGCAACCATGGTTGAATTTCTAGAAGTTTTAGAAAAAATCAAAGCTTTTTTTTACTCGGTTTCCAAAATATACCGAAATGCGCTACCTAGCTGATGTAGGGTTTTTTAAATTTTACCCGTCTTCACAATAAAAATGAAAACTTTCTTGAAGATTGAAGAAGAATAGAAAAGTCCTTTAAAACTTTGAACTACCAAACTTGCTCAGATGCAGAGAAAAAACACACAACATTTGGGTAATTTAAAAAGAAATTATTTCCGAATCGTTAGCAAAAAATGGGCTCTGCACGCCAAACAGGAATGGGTTAAATTTTTGCAAACTCTGCAGCCTTCACATAAAAAAGATGTAACCGTTTTCTAACGACGGCGACGGCTGAACGCGACGCTTTCTAGTGAGGGATTCTTCTGTTGATATAAAAAGCTAAAACAGGCTTCACATATGAAATCGTATCTTTGAGGCAGAGTACACTTTACTTGTATGGGTTCACTTTTGTGCAGTAGGTTTTGAGGTGGAGTACAGATACCATCATGGAGGGGTAGAAGGCTTGGCTTTAAGATTCGACTGGGTGAGAATGTCGCATCAGGTAAACGTCGGCGCCTTAAGGCGACTGACCCAGACATGATTCCGGCCACACGAATAGTTTTTCTTTCAATTCGGCCAGTATCATCATCATAATACTAAAAAGTTGGTTTTCTTGGAATGGTTTTCATGTGGACTGCACACGCCATCAGTGAGACAGAAAGCTTCTTTTTAAACGAACTAAAGTGATTGCTACAGAAGTTTCGGTTTTGCAGTGAAGAAGTTTAAAATTTTCCAGGAACAATCAGCACACCACAGAGTCGAGCCGACTTTGTGATTTTTTTTAAGAAGTGAAATTGGTTTCGCAAAAATTACTTCAGTATGTGTCCCCTGTTCACAAGGAGCTGCACAAAATTTTTATCAAAAATAACGACGTCGATGGGTACGCCTGTAGCATCTGTCGTGAATCACCCCCTTCACATCCTAGCGTCGCTCGTGTAACCTTTACTCCGCTGCACGTAACAATGTGAAAGAGCACCAACTCTTGTTTTAGATGCGAAGCATCTCTTGCTCTCGGTTCCGTCGTCCATCGTCCGTCCGTCCGCACCTCTGCCTATGCACTTAAAAAAATAGAAAGTTAGAGGCACCCGGTTTCGATTCCACGACTCTCTGGCCCCAAATGGGTGTACGTGGCACTCTTCCCACTGCACTACAGAACCGAGAGAGGAGCAAGTGATACGAACGCGACTAATGTCCTTGACTCATTCAAACTACGTGAAAAAGCTACTAATACAACGAAGGCACGCGAAGCTGAACGTCAACGGAAACGACGAACTGAAAATTTAGAGGAGGATATTGAATTTCCCGTGGGAAAGCTGTGGAGGGAAGCGCCACGCGCCTTGCAGCTCAACTAGAGAAGAGGATGAAGAGGGCGGGCAGCGGGGTAGGAGCGTGAGCACGCAATAAAGAAAGACGAGAACCAGGAGGTGTTCGGTAAGGTAACGCCAGTGTCGTTCTCTTGGCTGTCGCTACATTTCTCTGCATTTTTCTGTCTCCACATGGGGGTTCACACTAGGTTCCCATTCGTGCTCCGATCAATGAAACAACATAGCGGCAACACAATGAAACCTACACGGAACCCCTATGATTCTTCGCATCGTCCTCATGGTTCCCCACGGGCGGATGGTGCAATTTCTTTTTCCTCATGGCACACACGCTTTGAAAATCTGTCTTTTTGGAGATAACTTTTTCTGGTATGGCGTATGGGCAATTCATTCCCCAAATTTCATTTCATTTCATTTTTATTTCATTTCATTTTATGTTCCTTAAAGACCCCCAAATGAGGATATTACATCAGGGGTGGTGTAACCACAGGAAATAGTAATTTGTAGCCGCAAAAAATTTAATAGGACAGGTGAACCGTTACTTCGGCACTGAAAGAAGACGGGCTGGTGATGGCCGCGATATGGTGGGGAAGGCCGTTCCAGTCCTTAGCCGCGCGGGCAAAAAAGGAGGCAGCGAAGGTGGTGGTGCGGGTACGGTGACCTGAAACTTCAAGTATGTACGGTCGATGAGATATATACGTCGGTGGGGTTATGTAAGGTGCGCAGTTAAGTGAAGAATAAAATAATCTATGAAACAGAGAAAGGGTGGCGATGCGACATCGAAAAGGAGGCTCCAGTCCCGATTGTGATTTTAAAGATGAAATGCTGATATCGTTGGAGTATGCGGAATGGATGAACCTGGTAGCATGCGTTTGAACAGATTAAAGTGCGTTGATGAGATATATTTGGTGTGGGTTGCAGATGGCGGATGCGTATGGAAGTTTGAAAAGAACAAGGAATTTGATGCCAGTTGCTTTACATGTGGTGCAGCATGGCGCAGATGACATTGGTGAAAACCAAGTGTTCTATTGGCTGAGGCGATAATGTTGGTTACGCGAGCCTTCCATGAAAGATCATGCGACAGGATAACACCGAGGTATTTGAACGAAGGTACTAGGTTTATTGGACTGTTAGAAATGCTGTACGGAAAAGTTAAAGGATTATGCCTGCGGGTAAACGATATAACTTTACATTTGGAAGGATTGAGTGGCATCAGCCACACATCGCACCCTCCTTGAATATGAAGGAGGTATTGTAGGGCTAGGTGATCGGATGTTTTGGTGACGGGCCGGAATATGACGAAGTCATCAGCGTACAGACGAATATGACTTGAAATGTGCAATGGGAGGTCATTGATGTATATAAGAAACAGGAGGGGGCGAGAACAGACCCTTGTTGGACGCCGGACGTTACTAGATGCGAAGTTGAAGAATGGTTGTTTACTGTTACAAATGCGAGCGGTTACTTAAAAAATTGTATCCAGTTAAGAATGTTTCTAAGTTGAGCTGAGAACGTTTTAGTAACAGACGTTGGTGGGGAACCTTGTCAAATGCCTTAGCGAAGTCGAGAAGTATGACATCTGTTGGCAGGTTAGCATCAAGGTCAGAATGGAGGTCATGAGGAAAGATGGCCAGTTGGGTTTCGCAGGAAAACCCTCGACTGAAACCATGCTGGGAAGGGTGAAAAAAGTTGTTGGAATCTAAGAAATTTATGATTTCGGAATAAATGACGTGTTCCATGAGTTTGCAGAGAATGCTAGCTAGTCAGAGAGATGGGACAATAATTGAGTGGTGAGTTTCTATTACCTGATTTGAAGATGGGAAAGACCTTCCCCACTTTCCAGTCGTATGGTAAATCGCCTGTAGAAAGGGACTGTGAGAATCTTATACACATATACATAGCAGAAATATGCATAGTGTTTTTTAACAGTTTCATGTTAATGTCATCTATACCAGAAGATGTTGTTGCTTTGCTGTTTTGGATTAGTGACACAATGCCGTCTGTAAAAAAATATAAGAGGGTGCATACAAGCGGTAGTGATTTACGCTAAAGGAAAACAAGGTACATCGCTCTTCTCAGTAAAGACCGAAGAAAAAGCGGAGTTAAAAAGATCCGCGGAATCCGCATCGGAAGCAACTTCTCCAGTATCCCTTGCGAGTGCGATCATGCGAAGTTCGTCAGGGTTTATCCCCTGCCAGAAACGCCTGGGATTATGGTTTAGTATGCTGGCCAGATCACTAGGGAAGAACTTGTATTTCTCGTCTTTGATGGGGACAAGATAGTCGCTCTCCGCGGCATAGTATTTCTGCCATGCGCTAGTGGTGCTCTTTTCTTTGGCTGCGCGAAAAAGAGGCTTCTTTTTATTTGGCTGTATTTTTATTGAGTTCGTAAACCACGGTTTCTGGTAGTTGACATGAATTGCTTTTTTAGGTATCTACTTATTCGCTAGAGTGGGGATTTTTTCTTTAGAACTCAGCCAGTTGCTGTTTGCGGATCGTTGGTCAAGATTCAATTCAAAGTCCGGAAGAGAAGCCGAAAGTCCATCAAGGAAAGGAAACAGCAGAAACATCGGCAAACAAAGGAAAGGAAACACCGAAGCTTCGACGATGCTCATCCATCGTGTTTTCTTTGTGCAGTTCTTCTACGCCAGCTTGGGTGCTTCAATTTGCCGCGCTACTACCGTGCCCGGCTTGCCAACCTCGGTGTCCGGAATACAGTTTCTACCGTTGGAACAGCACGTGGATGCTACAGTTTGCGTGCTCACAGACCGCCCTGCCCAATCGCCCCAGTAGACGATGGTGACGGCCTGTCGGTGAAGGCACCCACCCCCTGCACTGATAACGCCTCTCTACACCGTCCATCGTTCCGCAAGTTCTATTCCGTGACGTCACCGGCCGCAGATATAAAAGCACCACCGCCGCATCTGCACGTCAGTGGGCAAAGAAACAGCGAAGCTTCGACGATGCTCATCCATCGTGTTTTCTTTGTGCACGTAAACTACCTCCAAAATGCTTATTGCTATCGCTCTGGTAATCGCTTCCTGCTGCTGTTTTCTTGCCCATGTGAGTGTTCTGATGGTCTTGCTATGAAATGCTTTTCATTGCTTTCACAGCTATTCCATTGCATTTGCACACTGCTTCAAAGCGGAGATGTAGAAACAAACACAGGCCCTCAGAAACAGGCAAAGTCTAGTTCGGCCAGCAAAGGCAGCAGTATTGTTTCAGATAGCAGGTCTGCCTCTAACCTTTCAGCAATGGATAACAACGAGAAGCTTGAGGAGACAGGCAGCATTCTTCTGTTAAAAGCATGTTGAGTGAGCTACTATCAGGACAGAAAAAACTGGCAGATGATATAGCTGAAATCAAGCAGTTTCATCAATCCGTAAATTCTAAGTTTGATGCCCTCGAATCTCGAGTGGCTTCTCTTGAATCAACCTCCGCATCAGCGGCTGTTTCTGAGGGGACCTGTTCTCTAAAACAAGAGCTTAACTCAGTGAAATCCACTGTGGAACAACTTACCGCAAAAAATGATGACCTAGAAAACCGATCCAGGAGAAACAACGTAATTTTTTATGGCATTTTGAAAGAACCCGAGGAAACAAATGCGTCACTGCTTTCAAAGGTGTCGAAGTTTATTACAGAAGAACTTGAAATGGAATGCCCGCGAATCGAGAGAGGCCATCGCTTAGGGAGAGGTAGCGAAGGCCGTCCTCCTGCTACTATCAATAAACTCCTCGATTTCAACGACAAAGTTGCGATTATGAAAAGTGGCAAGAACATCGAAGACCCAAATGTTTACAGCTGAGGATTTTACAGCTCGCGTATGCATAATACGAAAAAAATTGTGGGAAGCAACAAAGACATTTTAAAACGCTGGCACAAACGTCCGCATTATCTACGATCACGTCTTCATTGACAATGTTCGTCACGACTGGGACAATGCTTCTAACTGTGTCATTCGGTCCAACAGCCGCACAAAAGGGATTACAACTACACTCCCTCCTTCCAGTCCTCGATGACTACCACAACAAAAGAACGCTAACTTACGCCTCTTGAACATCAATGCTAGAATTATAGTAAATAGGTTTCGTGATTTCTTATCAATAATTTCAGCACATGGAGCGCACGTTGTCGGCGTCACTGAGACCTGGCTGCATGAGGGAATTCATGATAGTGAAATCACTCCCCCTGGGTTTACCGTACTTCGGTCGGACAGGAATAGTGGGCGATGGGGCGGGGTGGCACATTTAAATTCGTTCAGACTTGAAGTTTCGTGCAATTCGAGGGCCAACCGGAATAGAGTCAGTGTGGTGAAAATTTTATTTTGAGCACATCACTATCATTATAGGCGTTTTTTACCGTCCTCCGGGATCGTCAGCGGATTCTTTGATCACCTTGACAAATTTTATGAATGAGCCCTAACTACAGTAGCGGAAATGTAATCATTATGGGAGACTTTAATGCGCCTGGAATTCGATGGTCGACCCTGTCTTTAAGCGACCCGCCCTCTGTAACAGACACAGAGCTGCTGACATTTTCTGTTTCTCGGCCTAACCCAAGTTGTTCGAGAATTTGCAAGAGAGTCTGCAGTTCTCGATTTAGTCTTTGTTAGCCCAACATTCTTAGAAAGCACGTTTAACTGCCTTTTCACTGAAGGAATTTCCGATCATAAAGCCGTTTTCGTCTCACTCTCATGTCGTGTACCCACACCGAGTATTGTGTATTCAACTCAACATGACTTTAACCGCGCAGATGACGTCAGTATCCTGACAGTTCTAGAGGATTCATTTGAAAATGTTGAACACCTTAGCGAATCTAGCGACGTCAACGATTTGGTTTCTTTCTTTGAAAATCTTGTGCATTCTTGTATCGCCCGCTTTATTCCGATAAAGACTAAGAAAAAAAAATGTCCGGTTTACATGGATGACGAGGGAGTTGTTACAACTGACACGTCGCGTAGAAAGGTTACATCGTTCGACTAGACGTCAGATCTCCCCGTCACTAAATGAGTTCAATAAACTTAAAGAGGAACTAAGAGCCAAAACTAAAGCCGCTGAAGATTTCTATTACCAAGTGACAATAAAAAACCTGATGGTAACAAATCCAAGAAAATTTTGGAGCTCCATCATGCCGAGTTCAACGGAACCAAACACTATGGACATTCATGGAGCTTCCACAGCGACCCTGTCACAATAGCCAATGCATTTAATTCTTATTTTAAATCTGTTTTCACCATCGATAATTTGCAAACACCTACCTTTTCACTGGCCAACATTGCACCCTCAATTAGTGACGTATGTTTATCTGATGAAGGCATTCTAAATTTGATACTTAACTTAGACACTAAAAAAAGCCCTGGCCCAGATAATATTCCCAACAACGTTTTAGTACGATATGCTTCATGCACAAGCCGCTACATTATGGTAATATACAAAAAATCTCTAACAACAGCAACAGTTCCATTATCATGGAAACTCGCTTAAGTGCTCCCCTTTTCAAAGCCGGATGCAAAACCTCGCCGTTTAATTACAGGCCTATTTCCTTGACATCTCACTCATGCAAAATAATGGAGCACGTCATATACAAACACATAGTAGAATTCCTGGAAGCTAATAATATTCTAAACGAGTTTGAACTCGGCTTTAAATGCGGTTTCAGTACAATCACTCAACTCACCAAATTTAGTCATGATGTTATTGAATCCATTGACTCAGGTTATCAGGTAGATGCTATTTTTATTGACTTATCGAAAGCTTTCGATACAGTTCTCCATTCCAAACTTTTACTTAAACTTAACTACATATTAAAAACCCGCTGCTCGTAGATTGGATATCTAGTTTTCCTTTCGCACCGCTCGCAGTATGTACTTTTTAACTCAACGGCATCCAGTACCACGGATGTAAGTTCAGGTGTTCCGCAGGGCTCGGTACTTGAACCCCGTCTTTTCTTATTATTTATTAATGACATATACGGTAACATAACGTCTCAGATTAGGCTATACGCCGATGACTGCGTGATTTATCAAAAAATTACTTCTGCTGAGGATCACGCAAAACTGAACAATTCATTTTCCAGTTTTTGTACCTGGTGCCAAACCTGGCAAATGAATGTAAATTTGCAAAAAACTGTGTGCATGACATTTTCTACTCGGTCATCCGCTCATCTATTTCCCTACTCATTCGATGGTTGTCATTTAGAAAGAAAAATAGAATATAAGTACCTCGGCCTTCACTTCATTCATAACATGTCCTGGCCCAAGCACATTGATATGACATATAATAAAGCCTTGAAGATATTAGGTTACTTACAGTGTGTTCTCCGTGTAACACCAAAAGAAACCAAGCTCTTAACATTTAAAACTTTAGTACGGCCATTACTCGAATACGGTTCTGTCGTGTGGAATCTACACAAACCGTCCAACATTGCAAAGTTAGAATCCATACAAAAAAAAAGCCGTTCGTTTTATCTGCCGAAGATATGACCGCAATTTTTCGCCTACATCCAACTTAGCACCTTTGGGTTTAACTCCTTTATCTGCTCGGCGTCATTCAGAATACTTAAAACTCCTGTACACCTTGATTAATTCACCGCGCTTGCCGTCGCTTCACAGGTATCTGCAGTTTGCCACACCACCATCTGTTCACACCAGGAGTCAACATGCGCTAAATATTACGCCATTTCACCCCAAAACTGATTTGTTTCAGTATAGTTTTTTTCCTTTCACTATTGAGCTCTGGAACATGCTACCAGGCGATGCCCGCGGGATCCCTTCTGATCAGTTTCTGAGTGCAAGATCACATGCGTGCTAAGTAGAGATTTCCATGTTCTCTTGCTTTCTTTGGTCTTGCCTTTGCTCAGTCTGTATCTTGTGTAGTATTGTGAACCACAAATTTGTGCCCTACGCTCATGTTTTTGTTCCTGCTTGTTATCACCTCATCATTTCTATGTCCACTCCTGCAATAGCCCTAATAGGGGCTGCAGTATGTATAAATAAATTAATAAAATAAACGAATAAATAAATTAATAGCCTGACAGTTACCCTTATCGTATAACGTGATAGTTTTCTTGCGGATAGTGCGGGAGGGTTGCGTAAAGGCAAAATCTGCATGTATGACTTGATGGTCGTTTATCTGGCGCAGGTAAGTAATTGATGACAAGCTCTTAGGTTGGTTACTTAGGATCAAATCTAAGATATTAGCGGAATTGCCTTCAATTCGTGTTGGTTCAGACTAGTTGTGTGAGATTATAATTCAGACATATTTCTACAAAATCCTTTGCATCCGTGGAAGAAACAACTGAAAGATTTTCTGGTCCAATCGATGCTAGGGAAATTAAAATCACCAAACATCAGAACATCAGCATTAGGGTGTGCGGATGTAAGCAGATTTAGCATGTTATTAAGTTCCTGGGAGAAGTTTGGGTTGCTATGCGGCGGTCTATAGCACACTCCTAGAAGGACGGACTGAAGTGAGGCATGCAATTCACAAGTAGCCATAGTATCTCGAGACTGGCGGTAATATTCACGACAAAACAAATTAACTGATCACTAATAGCGATTAAGACACCGCCACCGCGTGACCAAGTGCGATCCTTCCGGTACACATGGAAGTTTGACAAGTCATTCAGTAGTTCTTCATCTGATATATCAGTAGAGAGCCAGGTTTCCGTAAGGATCAATAGGTTGCTCTGGGATGAGAAGACAAGTTTAGATACGACTTCCCGCTTGGAGAGAAAACTCCGTATACTGGTGAACACTGCGGAAAGGGATAACTGAGTTTTGCTGGAGCGGGAGTTCTGGGAACACTTTGGGGGCGGCATCTTTTTTTATTGGGATGTGGCTGCTACGACAGTGCCTTTACTTTCTCAGAAGCATCATCGAAAACATATCTCTATAAATCTATAAATAATGTTTTTCAGGGTAAAAAAAATTGCGCCAATCCACTATGTGAATGTGGTTGGAAAGCAAAGCTGTAAACGGCGTTCACAACGGGTACCCATGCGACGTTACTTAACTTCACTCACGTCGCTCTAGAAATAGTGAAACCAGATAGAAGTGAAATGCTCTGAACCACACCCTCTATTAATTCAAATAGATATTGTTGGTAGGGTTAAAATAATGCATGATGCATGAACGGTATTTGGAAGAGTTGTATTGGTGGAATACAACGAAAACATCAGTGGAAACCGTTTTTTTGTAAAACTACAGCCAGAGCTTAAGCCCTGTGTTAGACGATATCACTTCTCCGTATCTGCCGTGGCGGACGGACGCGACGAGATCGGCGGCAGAGACGGCGGAGGAGCTGGAGGACAACAAGGAAATACTTCTATTCATATTTCTGAACGGCTCGGAGTGCGGCCCATTGGAGTGGTTCCTTCTTCACTGTAGCCCATAGTCATTCCGCGCTACCTGTGCTCTGTCCACCAGCTGAAGCTGAGTAGGCAGAGAGGGGCTGGACAGAAGTATCTCTCATTGCTCTTGTTTGGTAGTTGACGGAAAGAGAGGAGGGTGTTCAGGGCTAAAGTCGCACACCCCGATTAGGCAGCAGAGTGTTCCTATTTCTGGGCAAAATTTACATTCAGCGTCGTACCGACCCGGGTGCATTAAGTGAAGACGCGTCGAGTATGGGAGAGAGAGAGAAAGAGAGAGAGAGATAGAGAGAGAGGCAATTATTAAAGAAGACCTCTAAGCCAGGAAGGTGGCCGGGAGCTGTGGTGCGACCTTCGTACCCGGGCTATGATGATCTTCTGCCTCTCCGGGTCAGAGCAGCTCCGCGCTGCCTCTCAGAGCTCCGAGGAATTGATTTGAGGAAGGGGATCATATGGACAGGCCCAAATGTCATGTTGTACCGTGGCCTTGTCTCCGCATAGTGGGTAAAAGGGAGACGGAAGCAGCTGGATTGTATGAGCCGTATGGAAGTTTGTTGTTCTGTGGAAAGGCCAGGCTAAGGCCAAGGTAGGGTCTGTCACAGAAGGCGATAATGCTGGGTTATGTCCCATAGCACGGGGGATAAAAGTGCAGGCTTGGTGGGCGCATTCGTTGCCCTCTATGGAAGCGTGAGCGGGTGTCTAGATAGCTGAAAAGAATTATTTTGGAGAGTGGTTTTTTAGCACACGCAGTGAAGGTTGGGACACCAAACCCGAATGAAAATTCCGTTAGTCTTCTTGGGAATCGGTGACTACCTTACGAACCCCTGGTTCAGTGAGAGCCAAGGCGATGGCCGCCTTTTCTACTGCCGTCATGTCTTCGGTCTTAAGTCAGGCTCAGCGAGGAAGTCGGTTCTGGAGGTACGCACGATGATGGCGTAACCCCACCGCCGAGGGTGGGGTTGAGCGCTTGAACCCATGCTTTTCGGCGACCATCATCGTGGGAGGGACTTCATATTTTTAAGCAAAGGGAGCATCGTCAGTTCTTGTCGCCAAGAGTCCGGGAGTACATCAAGCGGAGGGACATTCTGTGCCACCCAGGCAATCTGGCGAAGAATGTGGCGACCCACCGCAGTTCTTCTCATTCGGAGCTTCTGGTTGGAAAGGTGGCCCTCTTTCAGCTCTTTCACCGTATTGTAGAGCCCCGTGCTAAGCAGCCTCTATGTGAATGCACTCATGGAAGACCAATGGCTTGCTCAACCGCCTTTCTAATCATTATATAAAGCATCTTTATGTCCTCCTTGCCGAGAAGAAGACAGGAGGTTGACGTAGGTGATTCTCGAGAGGACAAGAGCTTGAACTAACGGAAAAGTATCGCATTCCTTGAGGCCTCACTTCTTGGTGGCAACTCGCCTGATGATGTGTGTTTTATTAATGGTGTGTTGAGGCGTTGCAAGGATAGGTCACTCTTGGTGTTGGCCTGAAGATGTAGGCCCAAGATCTTGATGCTGGGGCTTGGAGTGATGGCCTGGCCATCAAGGAGTATGTTAATGTGTTCCTTGGGGTGTCATTTGGCGTGAATGCGGACGACAAGGAGCTGACATGTTCTGCGTGAACACTGAAAGCAACAGGATTTAGCATATTGCGTTCTAGAAGTGAGATTCCATGGGTTGGTGTAAGCTTCCTTTATTCTCCATCGCGTGGAATTCAGCGAGAATACAGGGGTAAATTCGTAAATGTGCTTAGTTAGTGTACCACTTGCCTTGGCCGTTTCCCCGTGGGCTCGTAGCTAAATCAGTAAGACAACGGGCTCTGGCTTTGTTGCACGATTTGTTCCAGGTTCAATTCCTGGCGGTGCCAGTAAATTCTTTTATTTGTTCGCGGAAGTTTTCTGGTGACACCAACGGTCGCGAAAGAACCCTTTAGGGGGTAGAGGTAGAAAGCTTTGCTTTAAAAGAAGGGCAGATCTTTAGCTTTGGCGAAAGCGACCAGTTGTTTGCGGGCGTATTGAACGCGGCGGGAGAAATCTTAACCTGCGCTATAATTGGTTCCTCTAAATTTCGGACCTTGTGAAAGAATTGCGTCTTTGGTTTTGAAGCTTGAAAACTTTACTATTATGTTGCACGGGCGGCTGGGATCGTGGCGGCCGAGTCTGGGTGCACATTCTATTTCTTTTGGGTCAACGGCCATCTCAAGGTTATTAAAGGAGCCATGAAGAGAAAACAAAAGTTTGTTTTATTCGAAAGATTGCGTGTTTCATAGTACCCCAAGAGCTTTCCCCGAAGCAAATAATGCTTCATTCACTGAGAAATAAGGCAATTTAAGCCAAAATTTTAAATCTCCAGCTAAAATTGCACATTTTGTCACGTGAACAATGGCGTCATACGAGCCGGTCCATGAAACAGATACTTAGTATGTCGACTCCATATGGCACCCACACGCGGGAGTGGACCGAGACGGCGGCCATTTTAAAAATACTAGTAAAACTAGTGCACCCGCAGCCCTAGCCATGAAATCGCCTGATCCTGAGAACAAAATTCTCGCCGAGGAGCTCGGGCTTGCATTTAACAACCTCACACCCCTTGAACGCTCAATGCTTCTAAGTGCACGAACGGCAAGAGTTGTGGGATACGCGGTGGACGGGAAAGCGACCATTCCGCGATAGCCACAACAGACGAACGCCCAGCCGTCGGAACCGCTACCTCGTCAGCCCCGTCGCGACGGACGAATACAGACTGGTACGTATGTGCCGTATTTTCAATTCAGTAGCAGTATCGCTTATGCCAGTTGGCCGGTGTCGTGTATGGAAAGCCGTTCGCTCGAGCTCTCTGCTCCGACCAGAAAGATTCGAGCGTCAATGCGCGGTGTGTACGGCAATTTTTTTCCCCAAGGTGAGAGCGCTTCGCCGAGGTTCGTCGTTGGGCAGCACATGAAAGGAGATCTCACCGGCAGGGATGTCGCACTCCCTCGACGATTTGCCCGTACTACATGGGCATTTCAAAACACAGCAAAGAAATTTCATTGTAAAGTACTCGAACAAACTGACGTTTTCAGTGGTTGTAAACTGTAACGAGCTCGTAACGGCAGCAGCAAGCAACACGACCTCCATACCGAAACCTGTGCGACGAGTGGCACTATCTCGTTGCTGCTCTGTGTTCCTTACTCCCCTTGTTTCTATTTTTACCTTTCCTGGTTGGCGATATGACGGCCACCCCTGTGAAGGGATTACGATACCAAGCAAGGTCGCGGCTGTGCGTGCTGGGCAGTTCGTTGGCCCCGAAGAGCCTTGTACCCGAAAATTCGTCTGCGCGACGGTGGCGACGGCGAGATGTCGAGTTCGGCTGGCGGTAGTTTTGCACCCATTGGCATACACGCCTGCGTGTTCGTTCGGAACTTCAACCGTTTACTCCACCGTTCTTTGTCATAAAAAGAATGTGCAGTATGTTTTACGGGCCTTTAGCTCGCTATGCAAACTGGAAGCCCTGCCTGCCGGCCTCCGCCAATCGCAGAGCATTCTCGAGTGACATCATAGGTTCTGTTCGGAAAATGAGCTGGTGGGTTGCATGGTCATTTCTTTTTTTTCCTAATTATGTAGCTTATTTGAGCGAAGTTTGCGTTATAAGTGGTGTCGTTATGGTTCTAACGAGGCAATCTTTCGAATGAACCAAACTTGTGTTTTCTCTTCATGGCTCCTTTAAGACAGTGACCGCTAAAATGCTTTTCCGATTTCGCGTACGTTTCTTTCGCAGATGGGTCTGCAAGGCCATAAAAGATTAGGTTATTCCGGTGCGATCGATTTTCTGCGTCATCCAAGCGTAGTTCAAGTTGGTTGATCACATGTGCAGACCTAGTATTCTCACTTTTTAACGCTTCTAGTTCAGCTGTTAGTGGCAAAAGGTCCTCTTAATGTTTTAAGTGCGAATGCACTTTATAAGCGACCCCGAACCTTCCGCCGTCCGCATAGTAACAGCTGCGGGTGCGCGCGCTTTTCGTCTTCCTTAGCAACGGGGGGAGATGGGCGTGCGCTGCCTGGCCGCTGATATGGCACATACCCACGTGGGAGATTGGCCAGGAATAAGTGCGAATGCACTTCTTAAGCGAGCCTGAATCGTCGCGCTCGCATAGCGCCTCCTCTCCCCCCTCGCCTACTCTCCTAAAGCCACTTTACTACTCTCCAGCTCGCAACACCCTCTCTCGGCGCGCCAGCCAGGCCACTACACTATATAAAAAAAACAGCAATCCGGCGCCAGGTTTCGATCTGCGGACTTTGCGGCCGCAGCGCGACGCTCTACCGACTAAGCCACGGACGCGACTTTTTTTTTTTTCTTAAACAATAACTTTATTTACACATAAATATACACGTCATGCCGAGTGTTACACACTGTTCCGGAGCAGCTCTTACAGTGGATGTGTCGGTTACATGTTTTGAGGGTAAGATGACAACGAACGTGAAACCAAGAGAAGAAAAAAAGGGCAAAGAGACACGAAAACACGTTTTTCCCGACTGAGACGTCAGTCCCTGGAGGTGCCGCTTTGCAGTTTGGGGATATCACTAACAGGGCCGGCTATACTATCGTTCGGGGCATCCGAAACGGGGTTTTGCCGCCGGAATGTATGCTCTGCTCTCCTGCGCTACATTGAAAATTCAAACGATTCTCTTTATGATTGAGATTGGTCATCCCTCGCTTTAATTCCAGTTTTTTTTTCTTCTCAAAACCAACTGATCTAAATTATCTTCCTAGGCGTGTCGTGAATTGATAAGAGTACTATTCATTTTTACAATCCTCTGTTGTTTGGCCGATCCCCTGATTGGGTATGCGCCATTAATTATCAGGATCAACAACAACAACAACAACAACAACAAAAATACAAGGACAATGAGAACAGCAACACATGCTCTACAAAAACAAAGGCTGAAGGAATTGTGTGCGTCCTATTGGCGGGCGCTATCTCTCCTGCTTCTCAAAAGAGGACTTGGTCAACGTGGATACGCTGGCCCGTTAACGCTCCAGCCCCCCCCCCTTTTTTTAATGGCTTAGGCGTTTCCCTGCCTCCGCCTTTCCTCATTTGTTTTGTAGCGCTTCAGCGCATGGCTGCCTCGGGCGAGCTTCCTTCGCAGTTCCAGGTCGCAGTCAGATGTGCCCAATGCGCTAACCGTCCATTGGACCTCCCGCAGAAAGTGTCGCCATGCGGGTTGTGGGTGAAGGGCGCACTCCACTGCATCTACCCTCGCTTTCCAGAGGGTTGGAGTCCGATGGCTAGGACACAATCACGGAAAGCGGGGTGCTCTGTGTCCACGCACAGGAACTTGAGGCCCGGCCAAGTGACGTTCCACGATGTTCTGAAGCACGATTGTATTTCGTGCCAGAAATACATCGCCGTGTTGCAGTCAAGGAATGCGTGTTCTGCGGTTTCCGGTTTGCCACACAGGAGGCATCCGGCGCCCCAGGGGAGGAAGAAGCCCCGCTCCTGCTGACGCGCCATGACTGGCAACACTGCCGCGTGGAAACGGAAGAAAAAATCTTTGTGCCGACTGGGATGGGGGATTGCCTGACCCGCTTGAGCACATCGCCTCCACCTGAGGGACCGGTGGCTGACGGTACAGGGTGGTGGCAGTGTCTGAGCAACTAGGTCCCAGTATAACTTTCGCGGCTTCACAGCGAGCAGGTATTCCCAAGAAAAACACGTCTGAAGTGAAGCCACCGCGCTCGCTATCTCCCTGTAGAACCCGGTGATGCGAGAGCCGTGATCGACAGGCGCTGATGTGGCAAGCCACGGCCGCAAGTGAAAGGAGCCTAGGCATTGGATGGCCGCTTGAAGAAACGGGTCGACCTGGTCGCGGAAGAAAAGGAAGCGCTGGACTACGAGCTTGAGTTCTGCGTTTATCAGTCCAATTCCTCCCCCCTCCACGCTCCAGAAGAGATTGGTGCGGCGCATGGGCTCGTATTGCGACCGCCAAACGAACACTGCCCACGACCGGTGTAGCCTCTGTATCGAGCCGGCATCGATGGTGGTAATGCGCGCTGCGTACAGAATTGCGGGGTAGGCTACCATGTTGCACAAGAGGGCCCTTGCGTAAATGGATATGTTACGGTTCCTTCAGGGGTGAAGCTTCCATTCGGCCGCGTCAACTTTTGATTTCCATCGAGGCGCCCCGCCTGGCCCACTCCGATCTTTACCCCTAGATATGTCTCAACGCGGTCCGACCACCGCATGTTGAAGCACTTGCGCGGCTTTCTTTCCCAGCACCCCAACCAGGCTCCCTCGGATTTTTCAAGGTTCAGCTCCGCACCGGAGAACCCGCAGAACTGATGTGCCAGTCGGAGTACTTCTCCGGCTTGAGCAGCTGTTGTGCAGATAAGGGCAACGTCGTCGGCATATGCCAGCACTCGGAGTTCCCGTCCGCCCATAACGAGTCCTTCGATTTTGGTGGACGCAGCAACCATGCGACACAGCGGCTCCAGGTAAAGAGCAAAAAGTAGTGGAGACATTGGACAGCCTTGGCGACAGAGTTTTGTACCATGATGGGGGTTCCTACTTGCCCATTAATGATTATGCTCGTCGAGATTTGAATGTAGCATATCTGGATCCACTCCATCATGGTGTCTCCTACTCCGCAGTGTCTGAGGAGTGTGAACAGGAAAGGCCGTTGTACCCTGTCGAATGCCTTCCCAAGGTCGAGCTGTAGCACAGCCAGTGGTGCTAACCCTAGCTCTCCCGCCTCACAAGCGGTCCTCATCCAGTGAAGGTTGGAATTTATTGTTCGCCCTTTAAACCGCAAGTCTGGTGTGGGCCCACCACCGTACTAAGGGCCGTTTCGAGTCGATGAGCCAGTATCCGAGCCAGGATTTTGTAGTCTGACGACAAAAGGGAAATCGGGCGGAAATCGGATGTGCTTGGAATTGGACCGGATTGTGGTGTTTTCGGCAGGAGGACCAGGTGGCTATTTCGCATGGAAGGAGGAAGTAGCTTTTTGTGCATTGTGTCCTCGAAAACTGAGGCGAGTACCGGACTTAATACTTTTTGAAAAGTCATGTAAAATTCTGAGACAATCCCGTCTGGACCTGGGGACTTGTTTCTGGTAGCTGTTTAATTACGGATTCTACCTCCGCTGCAGTTATTGGAGAGTTAATTAATTCTCTCAAATCCTCCGATACCTTTGGGAGCTCGCTAAGAACCTTCCTCGGGGACGGGGTCCAATCCGATCTGCAAATTAAACAGGCTGGAGTAAAAGTCCTCAAAGGCGCTTGCCACTTCACGCGGTCCCCGCGCGAGCTGCCCTTGGTGTTGAACCTCGGTGATGTTTTTCCGGGTAGCGTTCTCTCTCTCGAGCGTGCGGAAGATTTTCGGGGGCTGTGCCTCCTGCTCAACTCTCTGCTCCCTGCTGCGGACCAAGGCACCCCAGTAGCGATGTTCCAGTTCACTGAAAAGCTCTTTTTTAGTTACGCGGATGTCCTCGCGAAATTCCCCAGGCCTCTCTTCATCCGCCTCGATGAGGTCTCGGAGCGTTGACATGAGGCGGTTTTGGGTAGCTCTACCACGCGCGGCCTCTCGCCTGCCTATGGTGGTTGCAACTTCTTTGATTTTAGTTTTGAAAGATTCCCACTCGCTAGACCCTATCGTGCGGGATCCCAAGCATTTTATTTCTTCCCGCACGCGTTTCTACGAATTCTGGGTTTTGCATTACGATGCGTTCATTATCCAACGGGGATTTAGTTTGCCATGCTTTTGGTTTACATCGTACCTAATTTCACATGTCACTAAGCCGTGGTCAGACAGTGGGACGGGTGTCACGGCGTAGTCTTGTATTCGTGAAAGTAAGTCTCCTGAGACATAAAACCGGTCCAGCCGGGCCTGAGACGCACCACTCCATCTGGTGTATCGTGGGGTGGCCCACTTCCGTCCCGAGGCCGCGTCGGTCAGGTCACAGTCACGAACCACTGACTTTAAAATTCGCGACGAGGCATCGGTGCTGCTGCACCCACCCGCTCTGTCACTTTTTTCCGTCACACAATTAAAGTCACCTCCGAATATCACGTTGCATGGGACATTCAAAAGAGGGCGGGTGGCGGTGAAGAGCTCACTTCGTGATGGTGGGTCATTGGGAGCGTAAATGCACAGGAAACGGGTGAGTTCCCCTCCCACAAATGCGTCCACTAGGCTGAAACGGCCATCTTTGCCCAATTCGCAGTCGACGATTTTGACCGAATCATTTTTCCTAACGAGAATGGCTGCGCCGCCTGCTCGGGTCTCGGTCAGAGTGTGAAAGCACCAGAACTGATTGCCGAACAGGCGTACAAAATTTTTTGCATCGTCTGGGTTTCCGATTTTTGTTTCCTGAAGAAAGGCTACATCAATTTTTTCCTGATTCAGAAGTTCTAATAGCCAAAGTCTCCGTTTTGCGGAGACAAGGCTGACTACGTTAAGCGTGGCTAGTTTTAAAAAGGTTTGGGGGAGGCTCATTGTGGGAAAGGCGCTCACCTCGACTGCTTTTATCTCGGTCCCTCGGGGTTCCTTGACCCGCTTTCTCCCTGGCCGGTGTTGTTTCCAGCCCTGCCGCGTGCCTTTCGGCGCGTCACAATTTTGCTTTCAGGTTCTTTGCTGTCTTCCTGGGAGTCCACGGCGCCGGGACCCTCCGGTGAAGGGGGCGTTGGTTGGATTGTGTCCACGCACGCCAAAGGGTCCTCCGGCGGTGGCTGCTCCTCCTTTCCCTCTCGCTCCTCCCGTGCCTCCTTGACCTCCTCGGGGTTGCTGCATTCCTCTGCTGCGGGGACTTCGGAGGCCGGCGGGGGAGATGTAGAGGGGGCGGGCTGGGCTCGTCGGTTGGCGTTGCATTGGATTCTGCTGCTTCTTGATCTGCGCTGCTCATCATGGCCGCCATGTCGTCCGCGTCCATGTATTCCTCCAACTGAGGCCGTGCGGACGCTCGCTGCTTGACTCTGGCGGCGTACGAGACCGTACAGTTTGCGTGGTCGTGGCCGAAGGAGCGACACGAACGGCACCACGGCGTCCTGCAGCTCCTACGATAGTGTCCGGTGTGGTAGCATCGCAGGCACAGTGCTGGCCTACCAGCTACCTCTATCAGTATGGGGCACCCCTGCACGGTCGCCTGGTGCGGTACGTCCTCCAGCGACGTGGGGCTGGACGGGATGATGTGATACACCCTGTTCGTGCCGGTCATGTGCGCGAGCCCGGGTTTTCTCCAGCCATCACGCTCAACTCAACTCGTTGCACACGGCCGAAGCGCTCCAGCTGCCGCACGATCAGTTCGTCAGGCACCCTTGGTGGAAGCCAATGCACCTTAACGGCGACTTCACGTTGGTTCGGGTTGATGACCAGGCATCGCCTTCCCTTCACCACAATCTCGGTCCGTGCTGCCAAGGCTTCCATCTCGTTTTCTGCTCTGAAGGTGACCATCCATACGTGGTTGAACTGAAAGGGGCCGAGACACTCGATCGCCCTCAAGTCTGTGATGTTCTCGAGGGCAGATGCGAAGTCTTCGACCCCGTAGGGCCGCGCCGACGGATCTCCGTGTAAGAACAACGCGTTCTCGCTGAGCTTTCCGGTGGGGAGCGTGGGCAGAAGGGTGCGGTAGGCGGACGGGCCGGCGGACGGTGACGGCGGGTCACGGGGAAACCGGTCCGGCGCGGCTGCGCCGGTCGCCTGTGGGGAGCTCTCGCTGGACATGACCTTCCCCGACGAGGGCTGGGGAGAGACGTTGATATCAGTGTTAGTAACGCGCCTTATATCTTTAACGCATTCAAACTACGTCGTCAGCGGCGTGCGTTGGCGACTCAGCGGCGTTGTAGCGGCTTGATAACTGCGTGGTGTACACGTGATACTACAAACCCGCTAGTTCTGCATTCTCTCACGTGACTGCGCCTCCTCTCCCTTCACTCCGTTCGGCGCTTCGCAGCTGCGGTGCGCTGCGGTGCGGTGCGCTCCTCCTCCTCTCGAACATACACGTTAATTCACCAAGATTTCCGCAGAGGGACAAACGAGGCGTGTTAAGCCGAACGTGATCACGAGGGGGTGTTAATGTAACTAACGGCAAAATGCCACCAAACTCAACAAACTCTCCCCCCATCAGCATCAACCCCGTGCTTCGCACTTCCTCATACTCCCCTTCGGGGAAATGCGGGGGAATTTTTTTTGAGATCGCTCGTTCTGTTGCCTAATTGGGAGGTGTTGTTGCTCGTAGAAACCAGTTCTTTTTTAATTTATTGAACATGTGTTATAGGTTTGGACTGACTTGCGAAGATCTTCACAACTTCGGCAAAAATTTCATCGAGGTCGGGGCTGGGATTTACCTCGATATCACCAGAGAGCAGCAGTCAAACGGAGACAGGCATGGAAGCAATCACCAGGCCTAACACTGCAACAATGCGGGCTAGGAAGCTGTAGCAGACAGTAGTTGCTGGATCTTTTAACAAAAAGTTGGCATGGTTTACTAACTTGCATTGCAAAGGTCTGCGGGTTAGTGGAAGCTGTTGTGGCACATTCACGTAGCCCACAAAGCGGTGGTGACGCGTGTCGGTCTTTTATACGCGTTGATGATGTCGCCGTTGATGCAGGCTTCATGACGGTGTCGAGGTCTTGGATGCCCTGCAACGGTGCTGCCATCAGGAGTGCTACAGGAATGGTTGGTGTTCCTCTGGCACCGCAATCCATCGGAGTACCGAGGGCCGCGGTTGCGCAGATCGATGAGGCATTCCAGGGCGCAGTTATCACGGCCCGTAGCAGAAGGCGGGCGATAATTGATACCAGAGCCTGCATTGCAAAGGTCAGCAGGTTAGTGGACGCTGTTGTGGCACAGCCACCTAGACCACCTGCGCCTTCTGCGCTCGCCTACAGCCCTCATTCTATCAGGACCTTCTATGGTTGCAGCAAACACTGCAGGCCTGCGCATTGCATTTTCTTTGCAGCCAAAGATGTGCGCCGTGAGTAGATGGGTCGCCTCTTCAATGCGTAGTGGTGTTGTAAATGTGTAAGGTATTGTAGATGTCTCTGCGAATGTCGTAGAATTTGTTCTGGCCTAACTTTTTCTAAGAAAGTGAACTGCTTGGACATTTGCCAATGTCTGTTACGATGGTAGTGAAGTAGTCAATACCGTAAGGGGATTTTGCCCACGTGCCACCCACGAGATTGAAGGCTAATGGCAGAGGTCATGACCCACTAAAGGTGGGAGCAAGTGTTGCGTCCTAATTATAATATGATGGCTGTATTGTTGAGTAGGCATGCTTGCGCGGGTGTTAAACAGTTTTCGCTACGGCCACCTGATCTATTAGAAGCTGATGTACCACAGGCGCGATATGTAGCATAACTAAATAAATTATTAATTAATATTGTGAAAATTACGACAGCCTTAAAGGGGCACTGACACAAAATTTGCATCTTGTTTTTTGTTGCGATAAGTAGCTAGTGACCTACTTATAACCTGTAGAAACCTCATTTGCTTCAGCGTGCGACGGTTGTTTATTAGAGGCATTTTCAATGCAGCCAGTCGCAGTTTCGGTTTTAGCGAGTGCCGCGAAACGATGGATTTTGTGGATTTTGTGTGAACAAAGCTGACCACGTGACCGTCGGAGGGATATCACAGAGCAGAGCCGCCGTAGCACTGTCGAATCCGCATCGACGGCAGTTTCTGCGAATGCCCCCCATGTACTGATCTCGTGAGGCGCTTAATTAAAAAGCGACCGTGGATGTGACGCAGGCGCTGCGAGTGCAAATGCTACCGCGGCTGCAGAACGACGCGCGACGCTCGAGACGGTGGGTGCAAGACGCGCGCTTTGGGAGCAGCCGGCCGGTCTGCCCACAGGTCCGCCTACAGATGTGTTCGGCTTAGCACTGCGGCGGATATTCGAGTGCCGCTCTCGTAAGCGGTGCAGATGACAATTTTTAATGCACCCGCCATCGCATCATTACTCCTTTCTCATGTAAGCCACCATGGTCGGAACATGGGGACATTTCGTGCAGCGGTAACAAGCTACCACTCGAGCTACCTGCGCCGGCCTGGCCACTTCGCGGCCGTGGCCGCCGCCTACACAGCGACCGTGCGGCTACCTGAGTGGGCTTTTCGTGCCTCCGGCGCGTTTTTTCGCATCGAATGGTAATGAACAGTTATAGGAACAGAGTGCCTGGAATCGCTGTAGAACTTTCGTCGCAGCCAGCTGCCCGAGTACTGACGAAATCACGGCGCCTCCGCTGCCAACGATCGGGTCGTTCGTTCTCGAGAGCAGAAGCTCCACCCTCCGGCCCTCCGATTGGAGCGGCGAGCCGGGCGAGCCGGCGAAAAACGCCGGCAGTGCGGAAGCGGCAAACACAAACTCGTGACGTGTTTGAATATTGTTTATTTACACAATATCCTCGGGATGTCGATTGCGCGTGGTCCTCTGCTGGCTGCTCGGTTGCGTTTCGCACACTTAAAATGATTTTAAATATGTTCTAGGCTGTATTTGCCGCTGATATTTTTCAGATGATGTATATGTGTTCCCACCAATCTATCTCCGAAGTTATCTCGCCTTAAATTTTCTGTCAGTGCCCCTTTAAGGTCAGTTTTTCAATTGGTGGCATGACATTCTAAAGATTTCTCGCCGAGGATAGCCACACCGCCCGAATAGAGTTTGCAGCCATTAGCGTCCTTTCTAAATACAAAATTAGTTTGGTATTTCTGTGTATTCATATAAAAAATATCCCGGGCCATCTCCACTAACGTGAATCCTGGAAAGGGGCCATGGTGGAGACGGAGGACCAGACAGCTGACCAAGCGGTACGGAAAGTCGGTAGGGGAAAGGGGTTTTACAAACAGTTAAAAAGCAGGTAAAGGCAGCAGAGACGACGAAGTGGGCATAGAGAATGGAAGGAAAAAAAAACCCTGGAGACTTATAGGGCAGAGAAACGGGAAATTAAGAAGGAGGGATTCTATGGAAACATGAGAGGCAGTGCGTTGCTCTTCGAGGCACGGCACGGGCAGGGTGCCTGAGAAACCGGGCATAAGATGAAGCTGGCAGCAGGACAGGCAGAACAGGCAGCAGGATGAAGCGCGTGCATGCTGCGGCAGTGATCGGGAAACTATAGACCATATTGTCAGGAGCTGCAGAGAGACACGGCCACCGCCGGGTGAGGGGGAAACGACGCTGGCGGAGGCTTTGTGATTTGGGACGAGAGGGAACCTCAACTTCAAGGCCATAGAGGTGACGAAGACGCGACTGGAGTGGTGGTGGAGGAAAAGTAGGGAAGGGTTGGGTACGCAGGTGGAGTAATCATGCGGATGAGAATTTAGAACAGCGAGGGGAGAAAAAAGGGGGGTGGGGGCGATGAGTTTAAAACAGAAAATAGAGAGAGGTGGGAGAGAGGAAGCAAATCTACAGGTTAGCTGGGAGTAGGGCAAGTATACGTAATAAAACAGGCAAGTCGGTTGCTGACAACCGATGCCCCGATTTAAAGGGAAATCCATTAATCATCATGATCATGATGATCATCATCATCAGGTGCATAGTAATGCATCCTCCACGGGAAAGAGGTGAACCAATTTGGCGCCGCATCGAAATGTTCTCTGCTACCGGTATGTTTATAATATTTGTAAGGTGGAACTTCGTAGAATTATGTGCGTACACCCCTTGTAGTCTCTGGCAGTTTGGGTACTCTTTCATTATTACAAGCATGGTTTGATAGATTGTTTTTGCGCATTTTACACAGGTTAGGCCTCCAGTGCAGAAGCTGACCCGAGCCTTCACATAGCGGCACTTCTTACGACTGTACGGTCGGTCATTGCAGCAGAAAAAAACCAGCAATAATGCATTATTTCATTGTGAACAGGTCGGAATTCAGGAAACTGAGTTTCGTCGGGACGTCCTTATATCTCTGCATTATGATGTGCTTCAGAGCTGTCAGGTCCTGATTTTCTTATGCCTTCCAGCATGTCGGCATCCATATCATTGATTAGGTCCGAGTCAGAGGTCACACCCCGGTAGTTGTTTAGGATCGAGTGGGGATTGCCCGTGAGGGACAGATCGATGATGCGGGTTTGAGCAAAGAGTTTAGTCTATTGTTTTAGGCTCCTAACATCGACAAGTGTTTCACTAGTTCGTTACTTTTTGTGGTATATGATTACCTGACGATGCCTTCAAGAAACTTGAAAATGGAAAATTCAGTAAAATGGAAGGGTTCGACTGGTGGGTGAGAAGAAGACGCCCCACTAAATTTTCTTCGTTCGTCCCTCAGGTTGTTCCAAGCTGTGGTATCTTCAAGAACCGTGGTTTTCGTGTGGTTATTGGTCTCTTCATCGTCACATCAAATAGTGCTATATTGGTTTAAAACTTTCTACGTAAGGACGAGAATACCTCAGCTCCAGAACCTTAAGACAAATGCCTCACTAGCTACCTCTGGAAGTGAGCGAGCATTGAACAGCCAACGCTATCTTTGCGTCATTTTACTGCAGCAGGATACATCATGTTTTTACATCATGTCGTCATTTTACTGTTTTCCGGGGGTAGTAAAGACTAACGAGGCGCTTGCCAGCGGCCACTATGGTATGAACACAACACCCTAAAGTTTCTTTTTATTTTCCAGATCTAGCTCGAATCCATGTTTTTTGTTGGTTATTGGCTTCTTCGTTCCACTAAAGAGTGCTGTCCTCGGTTTCATCTTCCTTCATGAGGAACAACAATGCCTTACGAGCTAATGCTAGACTTGAGCAACTGGTAACGCTGTCCTCGAGTCATTTTACAGTGCTCCTGGGAACTGAAGACTAATCAGCTAGATATGCAGCAGCGGAAGTGGCGGTAAGATGTCTCTTTAAATTTTATTTATTTGTTTTTAAGGTTGGTTCCGGCGGCTGTATCTTGTGCAGGCTTTAAGGAAACGTACGAGTCCCACAGAAGGCGGTACTATAGAAAACGAGCACGGGCAGATGCTCAAGGGAGAGGAAGCATTGGCATACCTACACAAAATCATCACGAAGAAGTTCGGTAATGCTAGACTTGAGCAACTGGTAACGCTGTCCTCGAGTCATTTTACAGTGCTCCTGGGAACTGAAGACTAATCAGCTAGATATGCAGCAGCGGAAGTGGCGGTAAGATGTCTCTTTAAATTTTATTTCTTTGTTTTTAAGGTTGGTTCCGGCGGCTGTATCTTGTGCAGGCATTAAGGAAACGTACGAGTCCCACAGAAGGCGGTACTATAAGCGGAAGTGGCAGCAGCGGAAGTGGCGGTAAGATGTCTCTTTAAATTTTATTTCTTTGTTTTTAAGGTTGGTTCCGGCGGCTGTATCTTCGCGTACCCTGAAGGTTCTGTGGTGATTGGCCTGCTAGCCGTGCTACCACAAAGTGCTTTACTTGTTTTTGCCTTCCTACTTCAAGACAAGAAATACCTCGAGCTGCAAGCATTGAACTCAAATGCCGCCTTCACATCATTTTACTGCACCCCTGGTGGCTGAAAGACTAACAAGATGCGTTAGCAGCGGGGGCGATGGCAACAAGACACCCCCAAATATTTCTTAGTTTCTTTGCCTGTCTGATACGGTTGCTATGTCTTTTGTTACTTCATAGTGTTTCTTTAAGAACCATGGCTTTTTTTGTGATAAATGGCTTCTTTGTCGCGCTACCAAAACTGGTTCATGGTTTTTATCTTCCTGCGTCAGGACAAAAGATCCATAACCAGAGTCCGCTTAACGTGAGTGAGCAATGAACTGACAACCCTGTGTTCGCGTCATTTTACTGTGGTCCTGGTGGCTGAATGACTAGGGGGGCACATGGGCGGAGTCGGCGCCTGGGGCGAGATGATGCATTCCTATACTTTCTTTTTATTTCCAGGTTTTTCTGCATTCTATATCTTCAAGAATCTTGTTTTTGTGGGTTCCTGGTTTCGTCATCGTCCCACCAAATAGTCCTTTCCTCGTGCTTACCGTTTTACATCACGACAAGAAATATCTTGGCAGCTGCACCTTGACTTGTGGAAGCATTGAACTGGAAACGCTCTCCTCGCGCCATTGTAAAATGCTGCAGGTAGCTTAAAGACCAATGACATACATTAGCAGTGACAGCGAGAAGATACCCCCTAAATTTTATTTCTTTGCTGCTGTTGAAAACCGAAGAGCGGGCGACGAAGACAGAGGACCAATTTATTGAATTTATTGTGCCAGCGGCCAAAATAATTCCAAGAAAACCTAGTGATGATGGCACGCTCCACCTCGTTCCCCGTATACCCTCAGTTCATGCCAGTTTCGTCGTCGTCTTCTTGGCCCCGTCGCTTGAAATATGTAACCCGCTCCGGGCCGGCTAAATATGAAGCAACAGGTTGCAGCTGGGTGACGGATCTTGACATTAGACCAGGACGCCTTGAGTCTTTAAATTGAATTTAAACAATGCACTGCCACAGAGAGCGCCCAGTGTGCCACTAGTGTTTTGGCCAGTGGACACAGGCTGGTCATGGAATGTGTCATACACAAGCACTGCTCATGCGCGCGAGGAGAAGATCTTCGCGATGTCACAGCATGAGTCCAAAGTACGGAGGGGAAAAGCAAAGGAAGGCTGTGGCAAATTCGAAGAAGGGTGCGATGTCAACAAACCACTCTGGTGACGAGCCTCGGGCGAGCACTCCCTTCAGAAGGCTCCCCGCCAGGCCACCTGGCGGCGTCATTCAGGCTTGACGCGGGGCCACAGGGCACTAGGAAAACTGAAATGTTCGGGCAAGATCTCTGAGCGGGGATCCTCCCCGGGCGCCTGCACGTTATGCATCACGTACTGGAACAATTTTCGGATGACCGAGGACCTTCCGAGAGAAAAAAGCTTCTCCTTAGGCTGGTGGTTGAGGGGCACCTGGACTGGCGTCGGTGGTTCGGCCGGCCTGGTCAGAACAGAGGTTGGCTCATGAGCCAACTTTGGTCTGTACAGGGCCAGCTAGTCTTCTAGATCACTAACGGGCGCCTTGAGGTTGTTCCTCTCGAACAGGATGTGATTCAGTTCGTCCAGCGTGAAGCGCGGCCGGTTGGGGTCGTACAGATCGATCACCAACTTCCCCTACACCTCCGCAGAGCAGGCGTCCTGAACCTGTAGCAGCAGGTCGTCATGGTCCTGGACGGTTGTCCCCAGCCATTCCTGCAGTGCCTGTAGCTGACCCTGCTGGTCCTGCAGCAGAGCCTGCAGGTCTCCGCATTCGTTGCACAGCTGCCGCATCTGCTGCGGCAGCCGCCGGTTCCGCCGGCCCTGCTCCTCGCTTGCCTTCTGGCTCGCTTCCAGCTGCTGCTTCAGCGACTCAATGTCAGCAGGCCTGGTGGCCATGCCCCTCTCGCACTGGCTCAGCCTAGCCGATTGTTTGTCAAAGGCATCCTGGAGTCCCTCAAGCACAACGATGTCATCGTCCATAATCACACTGTATAGTTGGCCATGCTGGGAACGGTGGCTCTCACCTTGAGCGAGCCGCTCAGCATAGAGTTTTCCTCTTGCAACCGAGCAGCAAGGCTGCCCAGTTCCTTCATCTCCTGCCACCAGACGTCCTTGTACTGCTCCATCTCGTTTTCAAGCCTGTTCCTCGACTTGACAAGCTGGCAAGTTTTTTTATTTTGAAATCATTGACCAACAAGAAAGCTCTGTTATCATAATCTAAGCGAATCTAACATAGGCCCTATTGTTCTTAAGTGCTTTTATTGCTTTTTAAAAACTGGATCCTAATTTATTCATGTTAATTATTCAATGCAATATGTCGCTAATAAATGCTCCTAAATCAAGTCAGAACATTGCATCTCGTTTCATCCTGCCCAATTACGGGCCTTTATCAAGCGTAACGCAAATCAAAACAACTCTGTCACTTGCACTACGCACTTTGCAGAAAGGATAGCGCATGTGGCTTTGCTTTAAAATCTATAATTTGAATACCATCCTTAGAAATGCTCTCATCTTACCCCAACTCATGTTTCATTGCATATAGATCAGTATTGCAAAGTTGGAATTCCGAAATGCCACATTGCATAATATTTGTATTCATTTATTCCTACACCTTCGTCCGACCGGAATTACCTGCTACCATTCCTAATGCTTATTAACAACATTGACAAGGTTAGGGGAGCACTTTCGGATTACTGCACTTTTTTCTTGTTTGTGACCCTTTTTGATGCAGTTTATTTTCCTTTCAATATGCTTTTATTTAAATTGACATGCAATTTCGAATGTTAGTTTTGTTTTTTCGCTATGATATGGGCATACCTGCGTAGATTGGTGCTAATCCTTTGTGTATATTTGCGTACTGCATGTATACTCATTGGCTTTGTGCTTGCGCATATTGTTTCAAATTGTAACGAGGCGGCAGAACAGATGACACGAACCATGGCGAATAACGAGGAACGGTCTAATTTACGCCCATGGCCGAGTCCTCTCAGTCTGCACGCGACCTCTTCCTCACCGTCTTCCACGGTGAGCTATGCCGCCCTGGGGCATTGTCCACCCGTCCCGTGACAATACCCCCCCCTGAGCAAAGACGACCGTTCCGGTCGAGGCCATAGGGATAAGACTCGAAGGCGGTGTCGTTGATTCCTTTGGCCTGCGAGGGTCTGGGTCGGCAGCTTGACCTTGTCTTTGCAGTGCTCGATTTCCAACCGCAGTGGTTCAGGCGGCTGTTGACGGGTTGAGTGCATTTGCAGAAGACGGGTGCTGCGCGGTTGGAGGTGCCTGTACGACGTTCAGCTTTGTTATTGGGGCCTCTTAATCGGGCAGCTACAGGCAGCTCCTGGTCCACAAGCCTTTGCGCCAGTATCCCCATTTTTTAGCGGCAAGGCGTTTTCCGTCACAAAGGATTTGTACGAAGTAACCAGCGCGAGCTCGATGATGTCGACGGGCAGCCGGAAAGTTTTGACGTCGATAGCTGTGGTGAGGACGAGATGGGATGAGTATATACAGTGAAGTCCTTGCCACCGCAGGTGATGCTGATGGTCCTGATATGCACCGGCCCCGGAACAGCTGCGACCAAAGTCGACCCCAGGAGGCAGCGTTCAAAGCCCTCGGAGAAGCGTCGGAGATCTTGGCTGGGGAATGTCGTCGGCTCTACCACTGGTCGTGGCTGGTTAGATCGTCTGGTCTCGGATGAGCATGGGCAGGGGCACAGGGCTTACGAACGGTCGCGTCTATGGCTCAGCGGGGCTGGGGCAGGCCGACGCATTCCAAGAGCCAGAATGAGACCGCTTCATGAGTTGGGGTGGGGTGAAGCTCGGGGTCGGGATGGGACTAAACCCCGCCCCCTCCACTAATATGTAATGAGGCGACAGGACAGATGACACGAACCATGGCGTAGAATGAAGAACGATCTATTTGCCGTATTTAGAAGCTGCCATGGCCGAGTTCGCTCAGTCTGCACGTGCCGTCTTCCTCGTAGTCTTGCACGCCGAGCGATGCCGCCGTGGGGCATTGTCCACCGGTCCCGTGACAATATATATCCAATGTTTGTACAGTTTGGAGATCCTGATGTACGAGTATCCTCAGTAATCGACCTCTGGGTGACGAGCGTACTTGAAAAAAATTAATAAATAAATAATTACATGGAGTGGTGGGTGAAGGGGAGTTGTATCTATAAATTATTTTTTCGTTTACAGCTTGGTGGGGCTGCGATATCTTCAAGTAACGCGGATTTCAGATGGTTATTCGCTTCTTCTTTGTGCCACCAAACGTTCCTTCGTGGTGTCGATATTTCTACATCAGAACTAGAAATTCCTCACGGGATTCCGGTCAACTTAAGTGAGCATTGCGCTGGAAACCCTATATCAGTCTTTTTACTTTGCTGCTTGGGGCCTAAAGAATAACGAGGCACATTAGCGGCGACAGCAGCGGAGATGAGATACATCCACAAATTTGATTCTGTTTCTACGTTGGTGCGGCTGCTCTTTTTTCGAAGGCCCTGGATCACCTGTGGTTATTGGTCCCTTCGTCGTGCCACCAAACAGTGCTTTTGGTATTTTATCTTACTACATAACGACAAGAAATGCCACATCATGGGCAATAGTTGAGTGAAAATTAAAGTGGCAACGTTAACTGCGTGTCATTTTATTATGATTATAACTGCCAAGGAGTAACAAGGCAATTAGCATGAGAGTGGGGGAGAAAACGTTATAGCTAAATTATATATCTTCTTTTTTATGTTGGTCCAGCTGCTACATCTTGGAGTATCTTTGATTTCTTGCGGTCATTCACCTGTTTGTCGTACCCCAAAACAGGGCTTTCTCGTTTTTTAGCGTAAGCTACTGTGGCCGAGGTTGAACAGTTTCTCGTGGACACTGAAGGGTCATGCTGCGCAAGCACGAGGATCATTTGATTGGATTGGATTGGGTTGGATTGGGTGGGATTTAGAATGGGTTGGATTGGAATAAATTGGATTGTGTAGGATTGGAGTTCGGGTGTGTAGAGAATTTGGCCTGCACAATCGCCTGTCTTCGCATTCCAGAGGAGTGAAGTCATAGCCGCGGCAGACGCACTGGCGCCGCCGCGTGCCCAGCTGTAAGCCTCCGTTGTGCAGTACCCAAGTCTAACGCTGCGCCGGAGCCGCTTGATAGCCATTTGACGTGGCTCCTGGAGAGCCGTGCCGCGCATGCGCGAGTAGCAGTGACTGGACGGGACTGTACTTGACCGGACTGGACTGCACGGGATTTGACTGGACTGGACTAGACAGGAGCTAAGCCACTGCTAATTTGTCATCTTCCTACATCAGAAAAAGAAATTCCTCAGCAGGCTCCTGTGAACTTGCATCAGGATTGAACGAGCGAAGTTGTCATTGCGTCCTTTTTCTCTGCTCCTAATGGCTGAAAAACTAAGGAGGCTCATTTGCAGTAGTGATGGTCAAGAGCTGTATCCGCCCTGGTAGCTGGGCAATAAAAAAACTGGCAACCCTGTCTTTTCGTGATTTTCATGTGCTCCGCTTTGCAGCTGGGGCGGTGGAGAATTGTATTCCAATGTTTTATTTGTTCTTTTCCAGGTTGTTGTGGCTGCTATATCTTCGAATGCGATGGAATTCCAGTGGTTATTAGCTTCGTTGTCGTGCCACAAATAGGAGTGATCCAAGTTTTTATCTTTCTACATTAAGACAAGAAATACCTCCCCTCCTTCCTATAAAATTCAGTGGGCATTGACATGGCGGTGCTGTATTCGCATCAGGTTACTCTGTTCCTGGTAGCCTAAAGAGTAACGAGGTACATTAGCAGTGCTGGTGGTGGAGATGAGATATATCCCTAACTTATATTTTGGACATTTTACCACTGATATTAAGCTTGTCGTTAGCAAGCATGACTTTCCTTCTCTGATATTGTTTTAAGCTGACTGCCAAACGAACCTTCGGTTTTCAAAAGTTTCCTCTGAGTAATCATGGGACACACTTATCCTAGATCCTTCCAATATTTTACACTGCTTGAATATTGCAATATTTTCATTGTAGTCATAAAGCCTCATTAGTATAGGTGTGCGTTTAGTTCCGTTCTTACGGACAAGCCTATGAATTCGCTTTATTGACGACAGAGTGGCACGAAGAGGTTCATTGAATATGCTTTTTAGCAACTTGTCCTGCGTACATTCTCGGGTTTGGTTTTCAGCTTCTGAAATACCAAAAGCAACCAATTTATTTTATCGGCTTTTATCTTCCATTGCAGTTCTTCTTTGATGTTGGTACTGGACAGTTCGCCCTAGGTAGTGGACGGTTTCTTCGAGGCCAAGAAGCCTCCCACACTGGTTTGTGAGGGACGAAATTTTTCCTTAAGATTAGAAAGCCTGTCCTGCATTTGATTTTAGTTGTCTAAATTTTTTTGAAGGAGTTCCTCAGTAGTCGGTCTCGAATTAGTTGCACTGTCACCAGACAGGGACACTCTTAGGTATGACCACATCAAATACGGAGTTTCGCAGCGCCTTAGTTGGAGAGGCAGCTCAAGAAAAATGCAGTTAGCAAAGCAACGTTTTTTTTAGTTGACCTGAAAGATATTCATGCGTGCGTGAGTGACATGGTCGCGACTGTGCTTCCGCCGCCACTGAATACCACTGGGGGCAGCGATGCCTTTATATCCCCGCTGCGGCAGACTTCCGGCGTTTCCCCACTAGGCTGGTCGAACTGGGCATTACAAGTGACGTCATTCGCTTTAGGACCCCGTAGATCGGGAGAAGTTGGTAGTTCTGCAATTATTAGCATTGAGTTGACTATAAATAGAATGAACTGCACGAGAGCCATGCATGCGTAAGCGACATGGTCACGAGCGTGTTTCCACCGGCCCCACCGCCCCCCCCCCCCACCGAAGACCAGCGGGCGCGGCGAAGGCTTTATATCCCTGCTTCCCAGCACGAGCCACTATGAGTAATCTTGCTCACCGTATTGGCGAGACACAGCGAACTCCGAGCATCCAAACATAAGTTGCAACCTACCGTGATAGCGTGTCCATAGGTGGAGGGCAAGAAAGCACAAATGGTGGCTGTTGTAGCCGTGGTCAAGCTCTAATAGATGGTCTTCCTGGGTGTTTGCCAGACAAAGAGCTCAGGGACATCCTGACTATCAGAGTAAGGTTGGAAAAGAACGTACCGCTGTTCCCTGCATTCTGTATAGGCCGTATGGTAAAACGTAAACGCCCCCCAAAAACATGATCAGTCCCTGAAAGCGGGAGTCACAGAAGTGTCTTTTCCACCCTTCTCCACAACCACTCCACCCTTCTTCTTCTTCTTCTCCACCCTTCTTACTAGGTCTGATAACTACTCTCGCTTGCTTGCAATCGAGTCGGTTGACTCAACAGACGGCTCACTTCAACGTCTGCATTCCTGATTTCAAAATATTTTGTTGGTATCACAGGTGACTCATTTAAGGTTAAAAAGCACAGGACTGGAGTAACCATCGTTGTGGTAAACACTAATCATCAAGCCAGAAACTTCCACAAACAGAACGGCTTGGTCAATCTGGATATCAATGTCACCCCCCTCCGAAGCCGGAACAGCTCCCAGGGGGTGATCTCTGAGAGAGACATGTTACCGAAACGAATGCCGATCTACATGAAGAATTGAAGGAACAAATGTTACGGATCTAACGCCTATCACGATCCGTCGAGATGATCAGGAGATAGCAACAAAGCACCTCATCCTACCTTTAAACCGCTGTGCACCCCGTGAATCTATTAACGCAAGTTTTATAAATGGCAAGTCCGACCATACGTACGCAATCCGCGCCGATTCTACAAGCGTAAGCGTTTCGGTCACGGCACGCACTGCTGTCGCGGTACATTAACCTGCGCGAAATGTGTAGGAAATGATCACCCGACTGGCAACTGTTACTCTCAAAACTTCACCACACATCGGTCGCCTTTAATAGGTAACACGGTGTTTGAACCATTGGGCACATTTTGAGGCAACTCTATCGGTGACGATGATGGTTGGATGTTGGAAAAACAAAAATAAACTTGAGGAGAATGAAGATGGCTTGCGGAAATCGCCATTTTTTTATTACGAATGGTATGATATGAGCTATAAAATTAATTCACCGGCATGTACCCGGAAACCCGATTAAAAAATATCACGGCACCGTCAGACAAGTAAAGCCAAAGGTATTGTGGGATATGTTGTCTGTATAGTTTGGGAAAATGTTTGTGCCAAGTGGTGTCGAGTACATTGCAGGTAATTAGGATGTGAGCTACCGATAGGGCCTATGCGCACCTGCAATGCAGGGGTCCCGAAGATCTCGTGAGCGCATACGGGTGTGTGCATGTGTCTGCCCCATCCGTAGCATAGCCAAGACGATTTCGATGCGTTCCGTGTGCCAGTGGTGTAGTGTCCGGGTGTGGTTTAATAACGTGTAATGTGTTGTCTGTCTGTTCACTCCACTTTGTTGACCATGTCTTAGGAGCGTGTTCTCTAATCTGTGATTTGAGGTCGGCGTAGGGTACTGTTGTAATGTCTACTCTGTTTCTGAGTGCCGCTGGAGTTGTCCTTTTATGCGCCACCCAGTCTCTAGTGATCGCAGTGTGTCCCTGGTCCTGACACGGGGCAGTTCATGTTTTTGTGATACATCGCCTGGATGGTGTTAAAACTCAAATAAAATACGCGATTGCTGATGGACTTGCGAGATGACAGTGCACAAACAATATGGAATTAGCCGGAATAGATGATGAACATGGAAATCTGGTTTTTTAAGAGTGCGTTGTTCAATGAGTAAAATTCCATATGCTCCTGTTGAGAAAATGGTGGTATGTACGCTCATGGTTCTGCACGAGTTATTGTTCGGACAATAAGCAGAAAAAAACATCATAGCTGAGGTTTTAGGAGCATCACTGTGAAATTCTGCACATGGGTATTTACGCTGCAGACATAAAAATGGTGAAATGCTGCAGTTCCTTGTAGCCTGTTTTATTCAAGTTTCATTAACTAGAGATCACAAGATGCTGCAGGAACCTGCCAAGGCGGTAAAATGTCAGAAAAGGGTGAAGTATATACACAATTACAATACAATGAGATCCTAAGCTCGCCATCTCACTTTGAGCGACAAGAGCAGAGCAAAACACGGGTTATTTACAAACAGTAGGGATGTAGCTGTATTATTAAGGACAGATTTGACAGGATGGTTCTTCGTCGATAAAATTTCAAAAGCATCGAGCAAGTCCATGTTCGTTGGTTGGTCCTCATGCCACCACTTCTTACACGCAACATGCAGACTTTGGACTGGGCTAATGCGAAAAGCACCTGTCGCAAGACCAAGACCCCACCATCCTCAGTGCTGTTTTTGTCACCGACCCGTACACAATACTGGCCTAGTCCCAACGAGACCCTATTAAGGCGGAATAAAGACGCAGAAGGAGTTCTTTGTCTGCACCAGAGGATTGATGAGAAAGAACCTTCAAAATGTTCATCGCATATAAACACCTATGCTTAAGTTGTTTGATTTGCCACACGAATGTGAGTTTATTGATAAGCACAACACCTAATACCTGAGATACTTTTTACATTTATTGATATGCCATGGAGCCCCACATGAGGCTCCTTTAGTAATCTTAGTGGCGGTACTAGCGACACCGCAGACCCCGAGCCTCCAAATAAAAGTTGTAACCTAGCTTGACGATGTGTTTAGAGACTGGGGGTAAGAAAGCACGAACGGTAGTAGTCGGTGTCTTGGTCAAGCTTTGGCCGATGTGCTCTTTGTCTGTGCACCAGGCAGGAAGCTCCAGGACCTTTTCAGCTATCAGGGCAAGGCTACAGAAGAAAGTAGTCCCGTCTTATGCTTTAAATACATGCCGTATGGTATTTTCAATACCCCACAACAAACATGATCGGACCCAGAAAAGGGTCCGTGCCGCAGTATCTTTTCCACTCAATCCTACAATCAGCCTTACGAAACCCGACAATTACCACCGTTTTTTGGTAGTCGAGTCTGTTGAAAAATCCAACTCTGTGCTCAATCTGTACTTCCGGTCTCTAGGTCTGTTGACGACACCTTCGACAAGATATGCGATGCGAAAAAACTAATAACTGGTGAGGCTCTAGTTTATGTCAACACACAGCAGAAAGGCCCAACTCTACTCAGTCAAACCCGCTTGGCACATCTGGATGTCAGAGTCGCACCCCACCGCAGCCTCAACAGCTGTCAGGGTGTGATATCTGTACCAGATCAGCTAAGCGAGACAGAGGCCGACCTGCTTGAGAGCCTAAAACACCAACTTGTTACAGCAGTAAGGCGTATCGTGATGAGAAGAGACTATCGAGGAATCCCACGAAACATCAAATACTGAGTTTTTACCACGTCGCATTCCCCGAGCACAACAATGCAGGTTTCATTAGCTGCTTTGTCCGGCCATACATCCCGAACTTAGAGCGCTGTTTTGAATGCCAGTGATTTGGGTATGGCACAAACTCCTGTCGTGGTAGAATAACATGTGCCAAATGCGCCCAGGGTGATCATCTATCCGACCACTGCACTACAACCAACTTCAGCTTCCCCAACTCCCAATCAGCACACGCAGCATACTAGCGCACTTGTGAAAAGTTTTATCGTGAGAAAAGAATCGTAAATTTAGAAATCACCAAAAGCATCCCCTTCCCAGAGGCGCGGAATAGGTTCGTCTCTTTCCCTCTGGGGAGGTACGCCAATGCAGCTCGTCGGGGGGCGGGGTGGCGTCTGGTTGCCACAGGGACTCACTTGAGCGAGTCTGACCTTGTGCCAGCCCCGCTTCCCGCTGAGCTGCCTCTGGCAGCTCATCGCGTCTCCACACCGATTGTTCAACCCGCGGCGGTTGTGGACACAACCATGTCTGCTGAAAGTGATGCTGCACCCGCCACATCCCATGCAACGTCCCAAACCACATTTGAGGGCACGCGCAAGATGAAGACGGATGAACCACTGGTAGCTCCTACTCCCGCTGCTCGGCCTGTGTCATCCGACTCCGAGGCGTTCTTTACGTCCACGGCAGTTCCAGGCCAGGCAATCGTTCTTGTCTGCGGCGCACTGCAACGGGTGTGTCCCGACGCCAAAGCCTCCCGACAAGCCAAAAAAGACGAGAGTCACAACCCTGAAAGACAACACATAAACCTACACAGTCCAGTAGCTCTCACACTAAATAATGGGAAGAGAACACATAACCTAATGAGACTATAGCGGCCTTCTTAAAATATTGGCGATGTGTACGGCATCCTGATTGCTAATCAACCAAGTGTAATAAGTGTCAAAGCGACCCATTTGACCGCCAAGAACACAAATTTCTTGAATAATTGCATAGCATTTAGGAAGGACAGAATGGTGGTGGCACATCTTCAGGCTGTGTGGCCGTCATTGCCTGAAAATCTTTAGTGTGCTACACTGTCCAACTACAGACCGTCCTTAAGGCCGTGGCCACTCGAACCATAATCTTTAATAAACTTATAACACGCTACTCTCCGTACATCCCTCCTGACTTCCAGCTCTTTCGACGGCCTGGTAGATCAGCTACCCCAAACCTTCCATTCTCTAATGCGACCTGAATGCGTATAACCCTCCTTGGGGCTGCTCCCGCACGTGACGCCGAAGTCGCGTATTGAGAAATTCCTAACATCCTTCTATATATCATAACATAGAACACAACACATCCTCACACATGGACATGGCTATCGGCTGTGCAGTTAGCTTTCTATCGCTTGAGTGGGACGTGGGCACACACCGATTAGGCATTGACCATTTCCATACTTCACTAACATACAGACGTAATGGCAGAAACAGTTCCACTTTCCCAAAAAGGTTCAATGAAATGAGAGCGAACTGGTGTAGATTTACAGACACATCCAAACTACAACACATTCATAAGACACCTAGACATGGAGAAAGCAGCCCAAGTTATCACGGCGTACAGCCTCTACGCCACGCAAAATTTCATTCCCCAGGCCTCTACTGCCCGTGCAAAACACGGAGACAGTGGTGGAATGGAGACTGTAGGCGACCGCAAGAGGCGCAGAGAAAAGCGACGGGTATTCTTCGTCGGTTCCCCACGTCGAAGAAGCTCATCTCTTTTAAGCGATAATAACCACGCGGGAAACGTGTGTGCCGAGAGGCGAAAACGGAGAGTTGGCGCGGCTTCCACAGAGCCATAAACTTATACACAGACACACACGAGGTCTGGACAAGAACACAAAAACTCGAACTACACACAGCCTGCCTCTTGTCAGCACAACAGGAGACACTCTGGAAGATCAGGCTAACACACTCGAACACTGCCAGCACGTGTCGAGTTCTAATTGAGTGATTGTACGATTGAAGGGGTGGACGTAACGCAGGTGATGACGCGAACCGTAGTGCAGGGCTCCGGATTAATTTTGACCAGCTGGGGATCATTAACGTGCGCGGGAATCTCGTAGACACGGTTGTTTTTGCTTTTCGTCTCCATCAGATAAGTGGCTGCCGCAGCCAGGAATCGAACCCGCAACCGCCTGCTCAGCAGCGCAAGGCAATATCAAAGGAGCCTCCGTGGTGGGTATGTGTCCAGTTCTGCACGCGACACACTTTCATTCAACACAAAATATCTGGAGAAAGAAGCCGTTACATGACAAGAAATCAAAGTGTACTTACAACTGTGAATTTACACTGCATGAGTTAAGGGCTGCCCTGAGCTCAAATAACCCTTCAGCGCCGGGTGCAGGCGTTACATACACAATGATACAACATGTACACGCAGACACACTTGAAACACTTCTTCACTTATACAAGATATGGCTTTCAGGGCGCCTTCTGATATCTTGGCGGGCACCAATAGTAACAGAATTTCTTAAGAAGGGAAAGGACGCAACATTACACATATGTTATCGAGACATCACCCTCAAAATCTGCTGGAGCAATCTTCTGGAGAAGATGAGAAACCCCTGGAATCGCCACCATTTCCGGTGATTTTAGCTTGCTTGAGCCGCCACCACTGAGGGCGCCGAGAGCGCCACGGCTGGCATGGGCGATGCGGTAGAGTGGGAGCATATGGGGGGCCCCCGTGTCTATCTCTCCGGCAGCCTCCAGTGCACTGGAGCTCTGGGAAGCAGAGACAGAAGTAGCATCGCTACCGATGGAGGCTGTTGCCATCACAACCGCTGGTGGCTCGAAAAATTGTGTGGTAAGGGCTGGGTGAGGCAACCCAGGGGGGGGGGGGGGGGTACTCAAGACAAAGTCTGACGCGCAATACTGAGCCCCTGCCAAGACCACACGCCACGCCGCTCCGCCCCATGGTGAGTTGCGGTGGCGTACCTCCCCAGGGGGAAAGAAAGAATCAAAACTCTTTCACGCCCCTGGGAAGAAAGCGTGTCATTTTTACGTTGACCATCTCCTTTTCCATTTCACACGTGTCACTGGTGCAGGACTAAGCCGCGTGTTGTCTATGGCAGTTAGGACAAGTGATGAAACCGGTGTTGCAGTTATCAGTGATGTGGTCCGGCATTTGGCACAGGTAGTTTTGCCGCAAGTAGTTGTACCGAGCCCAAACCGCTGCCACTTGAAACAGCGGCGGGGGTTAGATATGTATGGGGAATACTCCCCACCTAACGAAACCGCAATGATATGTTCAAGAAGTTTCGATCTGCTCACCAGTGGATGGAGGCATAGCCCGCTCGGACCTCGAAGTGTAGGAGGAGCTTGCGACTCGAGCGGCTGAAGTCGCCGTGACCCTCCGGGTCGGGCCCACCACGCACTATTCCTTTATGTGAAGAAAATTGGCCGCGTATCTGCTCCTTTCGTTGCAAATGCCGTCAAAAGACGATAGTGTTTATCGGCTTTTGCGAAGTAAATGCCTCACTTCGCTTTCCGGCTCACCGCTCATGTTGTTCCTCTTGCGTCGCGCTCCTTCCAAGGTAAAGATGCCAAAGGTTTGCCTAAACCATTTGAAATTTCCCGCGTTCCACTGCTCCAAACCGGGTGTCTCGATGCGAACGCTGCCGTAAGGCGAAGACGCTCGTTAATCGAGGCGCCATACTTCAACGTTTATAGAACCGCGTTTCCCTACTCCACGTGCGTTGCAAGCAGAACGTGAAACCTATCTAGTGGAACCTTTCGTAACTGTTGCCGGTTGCTTTCTTAAAATGGCGCCAGAAGCTATAGTGGCGCGGGTGACAGCAGCCGACGGCGGAGTGAATTCTTTTTCTGCAGTTGATGAAGTATTTAATTTCGCAAAATTAAGCATGTTTAATTTTTTTATAAAGGAACACTGCAAATATCACATCTGTATTGATTTTTTGTCTCATATTTGCGTAATGTCTTGTTCTTCTTCAACAATGTTGACAAGTATGAACATTACACCGGACATACATGGGTAGATGTAGCTGTGACTATATAAGACTATTGCGCAGGCATTGTTTTGGTTTGGCCGGGTGGCTGAATCGAGTCACAGACAGACAGACAGACAGACAGACATACAGACAGACCAAAATTTCTGGGTTTAAGTAGCCCAAGAAAGACTATCGTCTTTAATAACAGTTACGTCTCTCTCACGCGGCTTGCCGAATGTCAAAATTGTGTGTTTCCTTGGTATTTCTACATTTTCCTGGCAGATGGTGATTCTCCTAAAGGGTGTAACGCCTTGATTTTTCAGGACTTCCAGAAGTTCGGCTATTAGTTCACTAAGCAGATCTGGCTCAGATGTGCACCCTCTGAGCTGTTGAGGTGGCAGTCGGGTGTGACTCTTGTGTCCAGATGTGCCATTCGGGTTTGGGACAGGAGGTTCATGGCTGGCTGCAGCGTCTTGACTTCAACTCGGCAGTTTGCAGCTTCTTAGTTTTTTAGCATGATATATCCTGCCAAGGATACCTTCAAGGAATGTTGAAACCAAGCATACGGATTGAGAAGAGAGTGGTTTTGATTTGTCCACGGATTCAACTATCAGTAAATGCCGGCTGTTGTCATTTTGCGACAGAGTCATGGTTGGTTGGGTGGAAGGGACACTTTGTAAAACCCCCGGAAAGCATATTCGGCCCGGAAAAGGTGCAGATTATGCTGCAGGGTTTTTTTATTATTTACCATATGGCATGCAAAAGAAGCAGAGGATGGAGGCACTTCCTTCGCTATGTTTACCCTGATGCGGAGAGAGGTACCGAAGCTCCCTGCCTGGAACATAGACAGGGAGCCCATCCGCCGGAACTTCACCGCGGCTCTGACGGCCACCGTTTGTGGTTTCTGTTTTACACCCTAAAACTTCTAGCAACAGTAAGACACAGCGTGAGTATGGAGTACGAAGTCCGGGGTGTCGCCAATTCTATCACCTTGAATACAGAAGGTGTCCCGTGCGGGGCACCACATCGATGGGGATGAGCTGCGCTCTGATACACTAGTTTAAAAACAACTGGTTCTGATCCGAAGGCGATCCCGGTGTACACATTTGACATAAAAACACCGCACTATACACATGCGCGGACCAGCACTTCGCTTTGGTGCTACAAACAGCTATTGTACATTTAAGAATGCGGTTAACTTTATAGGATACAAGCACGGAATCGCAAATACAAGCGCGGAGACACAAGGACGGAAACACAAGCGTAGACACACAGCCTGGAAATAAATAGTTTAATATGGAAAGAAAACCCTGCGCTCCGCTATCCTAATTCAGCACCGCACCAGTCGTGAACGACTCCACACACCGCAGACGCTCGTACATTCTTGCTAGCCGCGGCTCCGCATGAAGTCCTAATATTTGTAACAGGTCAACGCTGAAAACCTACCACGGACGAACTTGGGACGTGCATGGTTTATCGTTACGTATACAAGCGTTTGTCACGTTTGTGTTAACATAACTGCCGCCACGCACTCCAACTGTGCTGCTTCGTCGCCGACATGTTGCCAAAAGAACGATAGGCGGAGACAAGCCCGTACGAAAACCTGTATAGTGCAAATATTCGCTCCTCGATCAAATTAGGCCGCTTCTGGGTGCCTCTCGACCGCAGATTATCCGTAAAACCGCTTAAAAGATTCAAAATTGCTTTGTTTACACAACTTTCATTAAGTGGCTAAGTTAAAACGCAAAGAAACTCGTGTCTTTTTGTGAGAAATATAACGTAAATAGCTACAAAGCAATTTTTGTGACATCACTGTTTCTTTGAACGACGTCATCTGAACAGACGTTGAACCAAGCCCTAAAATACATCTTGTATAGTTTTTTATTTATTTATTTATTTATTTATTTATTTATTTATGATACCTTAAACGTTCAATGAGAGTATGGAGTAAGGGAGGTACAAGCTACAAAATGTAACAGCGCGGTCATCAACAGCAGCGAAGAATTACACAAAAGTAAGACAGAATCGTAGCAGAAGTGACAAAACATGTGTAGTAGCTTACACTGAAAACAAATATAATAACTGGAAGGTTTCTCGATATGCAGAAAACTGGGATAACAAAAATCTCACGGTGCATAAAAGAAACACAGTAAAAACATTCGGATACCAAGGTACAGAAATCAAGGAAGTGACAACGGCAGGGCGAATAAACGGCAAAAACCGGGAGAACAATAACCTAAATGCATCACAGGTAAAACACAGTAAAAATGTAAACAGGAAGCCGTACGTGTACAACGTACACGCATGCATTCACAAAAACACATATTGCCAGACATGCCAAGTCCCGTAACAACATAAAATGTAAAACCTTGGTGAGTACGACCAAAACTGAAGAGAAAGCAAAGAGAAGCGTGAAATTAGGCAAGTTAGCACAGCTGCAACTGCAAACATCATTAACGCTAAAGCGATATTAGCGCGATTAAAAATGGATCAGTGGTAGAAGTGATGCAGTCGGGAAGATCGTTCCACAGTGATATGGCCTCAAGAAGCGCTGATCAGTTGAATGCCTTCGTTTTACCCAAGACGCGAGATAAGCTACGGGAATTGCGCAAGCGTCTAGACATGCGCAAGGAAGCTTTTAGGCGTAGAGCAGAGAGCTTGGTGCTGTGAACATATTTATGTAGCAAACATAACAGTGCAACTGAGCGGCGAACGTGCAATGGTGAAATTGAATGTCCTTGTTTTAATGTTGAAACCCTGTATTGAGTGTTATAGTTGGAAAATTGGGAAATAGAAACCGGCCTGCTGTGTTTTGTAGGGACTCAATCTTTGTGGTTAAATAAGCCTGGTAAGGAGACAAGCGTGAAGATGCAAATTCCAGCTGTGGGCGTACATAAGTGAGATAGGCCAGTTTACGAATGTTTGTTGAAAAGCTGCGCAGATTTCGACAGAGATAATATAATGTCTTTGAAGCTTTTGCGCAAATAACACTAATGTGTGCCGACCATGAAAGATTCGGTGTTAGATTGACGCCTAAGTATTTGTAAGAGCACAGAACTGTTGCATCGTTTTATAGAGTAGGAATATTTGGAGTTATTGTGTTTTCCGCTGAAGGTCACTGCACGGCACTTGCCACACGTCACACCAACCAGTAATATGTTAAGGTCTGTTTGAAGGGTAGGGTGGCCGCTATCATTGTTAATAGCTCGATATATTATACAATCGCCAGCGAATAGTCTTATATTATAAGATATGCTATTTGCCAAATCATTTATATATATAAGAAATATTGGACGTCCGAGAACGCTACAACCTACCGTGAGGAACACCGGAGAGGACTTCGGAGGGAGTGGAGGCGTATTTATGAACTGTAGTGAATTGTTGCGGAAGGAAATAAAATTGTGGATCCACGGAAGGGTGAAGGAATCGAGTGTAAGAGCAGGTAGTTTGGATATTTGGCGGCAATGACCAATGCAGCCAAAAGCCTTTAAAAAATCGATAACTATGCAATCAGTTTGTTTATTTCATCCATATTGGAATGGAGATCGGATGTTAATTGGAACTATTTGGTGTCACACCCGAAGCATTTTTGAAAACCCTGCTGAGGAGGAAATGAAGTTATTGGACTCGGGGTGACGGCGACCATGGGAAGCGGTCATATGTTAAACAATTCTCAGCAGATTGACGTGAGCGAGACGAGTGTATAGGTATTAGGTGAGTGTTTACTGTCACTTTTACGAACGGGAACTACTTTACTCACGTGGGAATCATCTGGAAGTTGACCAAATATTAAGGCCTGTTGCAAAATGTTGGGCAATGTTTTGCTAGATATGTTTTGTGTTCTTTAGTATTTTTGCGTTGATGTCGTTCCGAGATGGAGTAGACAGTTTAGGTTGGTCACGGAGGGAACAAATACTTTCAACTGTATAAACTATAGGTTCCATAACCGTCCACTCAATCTGCGATGAATGAAGTAATATGGCAGTATTATTTTGACAGCCAAAAACGTCAGCAATATTCTTGGAATAACTGCAATTTTACGCAATTAGGCATTTTTTTTGTTATCGTTCGTCACTCCCGTGGGGCGGAGCAGCCAGGTTGAGGGGTTTGGTTTGGAAACCCGGTTGGAGAGAGAGAAGAAAACTTTATTCAGAAGACCGGGATAAGGAATGGGGTCAGGTCCGCCGCGACCGCCAGAGCTCGGGAGGTGACCAGAGCGTGTCTGTATTCCTCGGAGCTGTTCAAGGCCTGCTTTCAGTGGGATGATGATGGGACTGGCTTGTACTGGTCAGCAGGACACTCACACAGAGAGTGATATAAAGTAGGCAGATGACTGTGTTTGGGACTGTGGGATGTGTGAAAAGGTGGATGCGTATGTATTAGTTCAGTACGATTGAGCAACGTGTGTGTTTGTATTACGCACCACATGTGAGCAGCCTCGGGGGATAAGTATGGGTGTGGTGGTGTAAGGGTACGGCTAAGGAGGCATTTCTGAAGGGGAATGTCCCGCAAAGTAACGAGATGCTCGGAGGTTCGGTCTTCGGGAGGCACGTGTATAAGTGTGCGAGAGACAGTGACCCGGGAAGTATGAGTACGCCCATGTGCGTACACTGCCTCGTTATCACCTACGCGCGTGTTCACCGTGGTCTGTAAAAGTTGCCTCAGGAACAGTCGGGGGCTTTCAAAAGGCTTTTGAGAGCTTCTGGGGATGTAACACCCTTGGTGAAGTGTGGTATGGGCTCCTGCGAATATATAGGACGGCGATTGGGGTGGTACTCTGGGATAGCACAATGACAACGGGCGCTTCCTCCTTCGTAAATGCACAAGAGATGGGAATGGTGGCAGTATAAGTCGTGGCGTTGCTATCAGGTATGGTAACCTCAAGTACATAGGACAATTTGTGCGGGTCATTATCATCATCAACCTATGTACGCCCACTGCAGGGCGAAGACCTCTCCCATGGACCTCCAATTATCCTGGTCCTATGCCAACTGCGACCAATTTCTTCCAGCAAAACGTCTTGATCGCATCTGCCCGTCTAACTTTCTTCCACCACCTGCAACACTTTCTCCTCTAGGAACCCACTCTCTTACCCTTAATGACCAATGTTTATCTTGCCTTCGCACTTAATACCCAGCCCATGTCCTTTGGTTCTTCTTAATTTCTACAAATATATCCTTAACACGCTTTTGTTCCCTCACTCCGCTCTCTTCTTGTTCGTTAATGTTACACCTATCTTCTTCCGTTTCATTGCTCCCTGAGTCGTCCTCAATTTATGTTGAACCCTTTTAATGAGCCTCCAAATTTTTGTCCCGTAGGTGACTACCATTAAGAGGAAGCTGTCACACTTTTTTTCAGGCACTATGGCAGGCTGCCATCTATTATCTGAGAATGCATGCCGAATGCACTACACCGCATTCTTATTCTTCTAATTACCTCTGTCTTATGGTAGGGATCCGGGGACACTACTTGGCATAAGAAGATATATTTGCTTGCCATATAAACTGCCTCCTTGGCTATCTCAAGCCGATGCTATCCCCCGAGGTTACTAAGCATTACTTTAGTTTTAATATGCATATGAATATTCAGACCCTCGGTTCTACTATGCTTGTCCAGTGCGGTAATCATGCTTTCCAATTCGTCCCCCGAGTTACTTAGCAAGCCAACGTCATCAGGAAATCTGAAGTTACTGAGGTATTTTACATTAGCCCTTACGCCCACTTGTTTCCAATCCAGTGTTCTGAATATCTCTTGTTAACACACTGTGAATAACATTGGAGAGATGGTGTCCCCTTGTTGGACGCCCTTCCTTATAACTATTTTATTGCTCCACTGAAGGAGAAGGATGGCAGCTGTGGACCCATTGTGGATATCGTCTACTATTCGTACGTAATGCTCCTCTACACCGTGATTGCGCAATTCCTGAATGACTGCTGACGTTTCACCAAAGCCAAATGCTTTGTCGTAAACTCTGAACGCTATATATAGGGGTTGGGTATACTCAGCACATTTCTCTATCACCTTATTGATCGTGTGAATATGGTCCATTGTTGAATAGCCTCTACGAAACCTTCGTGCGGGTATTTGGGCGTATCTACTTACCGGGTGTGTTTTGCAGGGAGGTGAAGGTTTACATTGGTGACTTACACGCGCTGCTTGGCGATTGGCATAGAATATGGTGTGCAATGACGGTGAAGCAGTTTGATGCGGATGAGGGCTTGAATGAGGGAATATTGGGTGTTGTGAGAGGTGTATGCGTGGTGCTTTGGAGTATGTAATAGCTGGTAGGTGTATTGGCGAGTCTGCCGAGTTTGGCCGACCGTTGGGCCTACAAAAATCAGGGATGGCGTTAAGTATTCTTAATGGCATTCAACGCCGGGAAAATACCCCTATGGTGAAGGACCAGTGCCGCGCGATATGCTTTGCGTAGGACGGCACCCAAGGCGTGTGTTCGAGGGTTTGTGATATACATGTAGTTTAGTTGGTATCCGGCTGGTCATAAAGCTGTGTACTAAACCTAGGCACTTCATCTTCACTTAGCCGTGATGGTGGTTGTCCATGTGCTTTCTGAGCTGAATAATTTCAGCCATATATTTCTTATTGCAGTTGAGTGTGGGCAGCTTAGATCTGTTGTGGTGTGATAGTAAGACGGAAGATTCTTAGCTCGTGAGTTTCGGGAATAGCGTTATTTGCCCATGGTCACATGAGTGTGAAGGGCGGGTTTTGGGAGGTGTCATGGCGAGTAGACCAGATGCAGTGGCCGCGCGTCCCCACACAGGGCACCATGCGTGTCCAAGGTTCCGGTAGTTTATTGTTTATTGTTTATTGTTTATTGGGTGGTGCCCACCAACACCACTAGGCCTTCTTGGGTGGTGCACACAAAAAGGACAGGGCGACACACAGATAAAAAAACGGTAAAACATGGAGACTGGTTATGAAGTGCAGGGGTCACAAAGTACATAGTACCACCGCACACGCGCGTGCTCGCAGGCACGCACACGCACTCACACACGCGTAAGCACGGACGCATGCGCGCACGCACACACACACACACACACACAGACACACACACACACACACACACTCAATTTATACATTTAAGGAATTAGGATTACAGTCAGGTACATTAGCACGCGCTGAGACAGGGCTTGTGACAAGGTATACTACAAAGTTCATTGGCATACACGCAAGTTCAGTACAATCCACCGTCGTAACTTACTGGGGAACATGGATACTGGAAATAAGTACATAAAGCAAAATTTATATGTATGCACGGCACATACGCTCGTGAGTGCAAACAAAACATACATACACGCATGCCCACGCGGGTGCATGTGAAGGTGAACAAGTGCAGGCAAATGCGCACGTGCATCCATGCACACACACGTGCGGACACACATACATAGGTACACGGGAGTATGTGTACGGCAAACGGTGCAAGTGTAGAAAATGGGAAGGGAACGGGAAACACGAACACGAGATAACTTCTATACCATACTGAATGGGCAACAGCGGCTTCAAATGCATGCAATTTTCAGGGCGCGTTTAAAAGAGGTAACATTGCCGGAAAAGACGTCCAAAGATGCACGAAAGTCATCATTGTACACGCGTTGCACACGGCACACTGGAGACAGCATCTCTGAGGTGGTCACATCAAAGCAAAGGTGGACCCCGATAATGCGGACCCCGAGCCCATGTCGGTGAACCCACCCGCGCTCTATGCTGTGCGTGGCTTTGCCGCTTCCGGAGAAAAGGGCTTCCTGGTGGCTGAGCCAAAGCCAAAGAGTGTTTGGACCATCACGGCTTCCCGACAATGGGAGCGCAACACTTCGGCTTTTGCTCATTGCAGACAATGCCCTCAGTCTGACCCGCCTTAAGGTAAATCATCCAGTCGCCGTTTCCTGTCCTCTTCTGAGCTCTTTCTTTTTTCTATCTCCATTCCTAATCCTGTCCTGCCATGTATTCCTTCTTTATTTTGATGCTTTTGCATGCGATGAGGATAACCTCTGTGCAAAAATGCGTTCTTGATTTCATAGCATAGGGTTATAATAGAATGGTTTCAACTAACGTGTTCTGGAAACATTGTTGGGCTTTGTATTGGCGACCGGCGTTGCTACCGAACTGATCGCGTGATTTATGACTACTTTTATACCACCAAAAACCTCTGGTCGTCCTTCTCAAAGGGGCCTGACCGAAGCACTGCGTATCCAACCACCTCTGGCAACTTTCAGCACATACACAATGGTACACTCCGCCGAAGCAAAATCTATCACTGACATGTCAGTGATCGTGCATAAAAAACTGTTTTTTTGTTTTCAAATGCGCTTGGCAACTCGGAAGGAGTAGACATGTTCTTCCATGCGCCTATTTGTGCTGGTTTTCCGACATTCACACTACCCCACAGGAGGGTATTCCATAAACAATGTGCTGTTTAAGTGCTCAAAGGGTATCTTGACTAAGGTGCATGCGAAAGGTTGGCAGCGGGGTGATAGAGATGCGTGGCGGACACTGCGTGGACACTTTTTCAGTAGCGCCATAAGAATTCGGCTAAAAAAGGGATACCCAGAAATTTGATACCAAGCAAGCTGCTGCACTTGCTTCTGAACCGGGTTTGTGTGGGGGGGGGGGGGGGAGGGGGGGGGGGCGGGTGCGTGTTTGTGTGTGTGTGCGCGCACGGGTGTGACAGCCGAAAATTGTCTGTTGCAAAAGGCCCATCTAGTTTGGATGAGTTCGTTTCTTCGTCCTCGTGTACGCGCTTTATTAGTAAAAAACTGGCGAGGCTTCACTTCCAATTGAAATATTAGGGAAAACGCTTGGACCCTTCCCACCCCTGTCGGGATCGAATACCAGCGAAGCTGTACTGGTGTATAACTATGTTAGGTTCTGTATAGGGGCCTGTAATATTGATCTTGCAAAGCCTCGTGCATGTAATCTCCTCAGATGTACCTCTAAATAGTTCTTATGGCTTTTTTCGTGGGAATGTTGATAAAACAAGAGTTATACACATTTTCTGAAACCACACTGCCTCGATAGGTGGGCATGTATATTTTTCATGCGTTATTTCTGCATTGTTGGTGATGTCAGTGTTTATAACCTACTCATGATCAATAGATGAGACTGGGCGTAATGATGCAGCCGTTTTATTGGTAAATCTCTATATAACTTCTTTGAGAATCGTCTTCATAAACCAGGATGTACAAATAGTTTTCATCAGCGAGGCGGCGATGTTTTGAGAGCACACGAGAAATTGGTCTATTTTATAACGTTACTGTAAGATGTCTTCACAAACTAGAAGCTATGAACTGAAGCAAAACAGCGCGAAAAAACGAAGGACGAGGGAGAACACAGACTCCTTCGTTTTTTCGCGCTGTTTTGCTTCAGTTCATAATGGACCAACTGGCCCCACTTAAAGGAGCCATGAAGACAAAATACAAGTTGGGTTTATTAGAAAGACTGCTTAGTCCTGATAACAATGATACCAATATCATCGCAATCTTCGAACAAATAACGGAGATATTAAAGAAAACGTGTGAAGCAGTCGCGACCCCCTAGCCAATTTCCCGCAACTTTTCTATGACGTCACGGAACCTTTGTTTGTGCGATTGGCGGCCGCCTAACTGACCTGTCGTGACGACACATGACTGGACGTCTGTAATGGGGCCTCTAGTTCCATTTTACCGCATCACTTGAATGCTAACGTGCAGTTAACGTACTGAAAATTATGTTTTATTGTCGGCCCGTATGACGTCATTCTTGCTCATAACACGTCACCGTGGCGCAAAATTTGAAAGTTTTTAAATACTTCTTGCTTTTTTTTCGTTAAAAAAACATCTTTTGTGGCTGTAATGGAGCTGATAAGATACTGAATCCTATTCTTTCAAATTAAACGAAGTTGTATTTTCTCTTCATGGCTCCTTTAAGACATTAATTGAGAAGCTATGGTCGCGATAGCGCTTTACCATTTTACACTAGGTCTGCGTGAGCGCGTAAACAAGAAAGTGCCCGGGTGGCTCTTAACAAGCACGTGCGATTCATTGCTACGCGTCTCAATAGACTCAGGGTTTAAAACCTAAAGAGAGCTTCTCAGTAAAGGGTACGAATGTGCGGGTTTGAGGAAATCAGAGAAGCTGGGTTCCCAGAAAATCAAGAAAAAAACTTTCAAACAGATCCAGTGTTTACATAACACGATCAGGACAGCTCAACTGTCACATAGAAGTATCTAATCCGGTCTTAGCCCTCGTGTTTGTTTAATTTTGCTGTTGTCGTGCTCCATATTTTTGAACATTGATTAGAAATACTGTGTTTTGAATGAATGGGCTTGCGGTGCGCTACCGAGTACCTGTAAGGCAAGCTTCTGTAGTCTATATGCTAGGTTCTCGGCCATATAGGCTCGATACGTCAGGTCTCTCTGTTTCCATTGCCGAAACGACACATTGCGGCAGTTACTTCAAACTAGACGAATAGCAGGCTTCTGTTTAGATTTCAATTCTCTATCCACAGGTTGGGTACACCCAGTGGAAATTTATGATTTTACCCAAGCTGTTTGAAGCACAATTAGAGGACTATGATATTACGACTGAATACAATCCCTGAATGGCATCAAAAAAATGAACGAAGCTCACACAAACGCTTAAGAGTTGAAGGTAGCTAAGCTGTACGCAACCTTCACGACCATTACGATGGTTTAAGTTCGCGATTGCAGCCGAAATGAAATGCTTCTTTTTGGCTGCTGCAACGACCTTTACTCCATCACTGTTGCCATAAGTGTGAGCTAGATTAATTTTATTCGACATGATAATTATTAAACATCATTTTCGGAGGGCTAACGAATTATTATTTGCTAAGCAGATTCGCTCTGAAAAAAAAGCTGCAAACTAGGGAATTCGTGCGTTGGACACCAACCGGAAACTTGCAGTTTGGTTCTGTACACCCCTGGTGTGCTAGCATATTTTATATATATTTTGAAATAAGTGGTGCAGGAACACTTTTCCTCCAAAACATCAAATCCTAATCAATTTTTGAACGAACATAGAATAAATAATGCTTCTTCAACAAAATTTGCGATTTTGGCTTTAATTCACAGCATACAGCTGTGTATCTGTGACATCAGTAGGGCCAGTCGAATGTTTAAGACTCCCTGAGCGCCACAGCTTCTGTTTATAGCGCGTTCAGAGGATGGAAGTGTTGCTTACGCATAAAAGTTTTGTGCTGACACAATCAATCATTCTCGTAAAAATCACCAGTCGTGGGTCACTTTACAGCGCATGTAATATTTCAAGGGACCTTGAACATTGCAATGCGCCAACACAGGCACTTCGGTTCTTGGGTAAAACAAGGGTACCACCAAAAATATCCCTCCTTGGTCATGGTGACGCGGCGGACAAACTTAGAGCATCTCTGCAGAAAAATTTTCTACCCCGTTCAGTGCCAACAAGTACGCAGGAACGAGCCTTTTTATTGAAGCGAAAATTTTAGTGAAGGAATTAAATATTTAGTGTAAGGTAAGCTCTATTTGCCTCCTATCAGCGCATATGAATAGGTTATTATTGGCGTAATGTGTACGTTACCAACTTACGTGTGAAACAATTTGAGCGGGAGAAATCATCGATACTAGCGTGTTCAAATACTACGCATCTGCGAAGCTAATGTGTTTGTCTCAAAAAGACACTAAAAACTCGACACAAAAAGCGTTCCTGAGTTTTTGAAACATGCTTCGCAATGTAAAGGGCAGCAATGTGTTGAAAAGCTTGTGTAATATAATGGGGGGGGGGGGGGTGAGAAGGAAACAATAACCGAAATATTATTTCCAGAATTTCCATAACGACTTCCTTGCGTGTTTTTTATGTTATAGCTCGATCAGGCGAATATAGGAAAAGCTTGCGACGGTCACTGGGGAGGGGTGACCATTCATCAACAATTATGCAATAGTGTCCGCACGTGTTCACAATATTTCCTGAAGCACTTAAGTCTGCTTGCGTGCTTTGAAACCAAAAGCCTGGCGCTACCAATTAACAATAAGTTTACTGCAGCTTTTATTTGCATCGCTTTCTGGACTTTAGGTCAAGTTTGAAGTTTCAGTTAGAAGTTAGTGTCATTTTTTTTGCAACAACAACAATAATGTCAACACACAGATTGGCACACTCTACAGTTTCCCTGGAGTCAGGATTCTGGACTGATGGTGTGAAGCTCTTTTACTCACTTTCCGTCCCGTTCAGATGTGATGGGGCCTGCAGTATTTTACAAGTTTACCGTTTCGAAATAATTGTTTCCTCAATTTTGTGACTGATGAATTTTTTTAAACTTTGTGAAGAAACATTGCCTCTAAGACCTCGCGATTCGGTTCCTGACCAATCTTGTATGTGTCTGTGTGCCACGGTGAGAGGAACAAAACCTCATATAACACGTTTTATTCTTCCCTAACAACACGCAGAGACACATAGAAATGTATCTGCCTAACGGATTAGCCGCAATGCAGTGGCAGCCAAGAGGTGGCAATTATGATATGATTCGAGAAAGGATTCGATGGAGATACGTAAACTGAAGGTACGGGGGTAGAGTGAACTCAGCTAGAACGTGATATATGTGGCTGGGCATCTTTGGGACAGGCCTTTGTCGTGCAGTGGTCACAAACAGGCTGATAATGAAGATTACCCAGGTGCACCCAAGGGAAACTAGGAACCTGACGAGTGGGCTGTAAGCCATACAGAGAGGAAAACGTCGATGAAAACCAGGAAACCTGTAGGTTTTCCCCTTATTGCAAAAGATTTCTTCTCAACACGCTTCACAAATGTCAATAAACGTTAAAGGAAACACAGCGTCACTTCGTGTGGCCGGACAGCTTTGTATACTCACGCTTGAAACGTTTAATTTGCGAAGCGCGCTAATCGTTTTCACTGACTTCGATCTCTCCAGTGCTTGTTGCGCCCTTGTTGTTCCTGCGGTTGCTTAACTGGACAGTAAACGACGGCAGTTAATTAGCTGCTTGCCCGTCTGCTCGTCTTGCACTCCCCTTGTCTACCGTGCCCGGACCCGGACTGGCACCTCTCGGTATTTCCCAGCTTAGGCTCGTCTTTTGGAAAGCCTCGCTGCTTAAAACCTCACTTCACCGTTTCTTTCTGGTACAGTTTTTCTACGCGCACTTTTGTATGTGCACATATATACCTCTCCTACCCCTCGGAAAACGCGCGTGGGGCATGCGTACAGGTGTTAAAATAAAACATCTTCGCTGCTAAACGATCTTTTGATGGCTTTTTAAGCTTTAGTTTGCCTTGGCTCTCTTCGTTGCCTTACCCTGCCCCAGGAACAATGTCCTAGCTTCCATGTCCAGACACCTCTAAGAAATTGTGTATGCACAATTTTGTATTTGCATGCAATGCGCGAAGGAGTTTTGCAAACACTTTTGCCCGCGGTAATGCTACGTATAAACACCCGCCTTTACGATATCATAAACTCGTTGAAGTCGGCTGGGATATTCAGAATAATATTATGGTATTTACACCGCAAAACGTTGTAAATAGTTCAAAACAAGAACGCCTGCAACATTTTTTTGTAAAGATCTTCTGTGACGTACATAGTAGTTCGTTGCCCAAGATAAGATCTCACAGTAGGAAGAATTGAAAGCAAAGATCATGTTCTAGCCAAAGGATTGTCACGTTGCTATTCTGGGTATCACACAACGACACATCGGAGGAAAACGTTCTATTTTAGGCTATCACTCAACTAGTGGGAGAAGGCTCTGCTTAAGAGTCGGCGGGTTCAGTTCCGCTTAAAATGTGAGAGTTTGCGGCGCTGCTGAGAGGTGTGAGTACTTGTCACGATGCCGGTTTAAGTGAAAAGGAATGGTACATAAGGAATCTGAGCTCTTTACGTCACAGGATGCCTTCCGTCCTCAACTTGCAAATCCAATGCCAGCCACCGTATAATCGCTTGACAGTTTTTGCAACGCGTGATGTACGACTCTTATTTATTTTAAATACCTCAACACTTCGTACATTCCACGTTGTTTATTAAATAATTTCCGCTAGATAGTATTTGGGCATCTGTTTACCTGTTTACACATATAGATAGCTGACGCAGGGTGATGATGCTGTGTTTACAGAGTCCCAGAATTTCGAAAATAGGAAAGCGAATTCTTGCGCTATCCTTTAGTTGAACATATTAAGCGAAGCTTAGAGAGACTGAGAAAATAAAGATATTTTTTCTTTGAAGCAAAAGAAATTGTGTTGCAACCATGGATAATCATGGCAGTGCTCTCTTACGAAGTACGCCAGGAGATTGCGATAAAGAGAGATAGAACACTTTAGCCTAACAACCCTAAACAGAATTTATGCCGACTGCCGCAACTTGAAAACTGAAATTTCACGCTAAAACTGCCACCTGCAGCCAATATCTCGCACAGTGATTTGCAGATATTGTGTGAAGTTTAGTGCACAATGAAGAAATTTTTGCACAGCTTTCGATTCTAGACGCTTTAAGTACTAGCGTATGCAGGCAAAAGTGGTGTACAGTTCAGAGGTTGGCGAACTCACTCTTGAGTCTATTCACTCAGACTTATTTGGACTCAAACTCACGCGTGAGTTTGAGTTTGAGTGAGCGCTGGGCTAGTGTGGCATGGTAAGCTTGAGCTTGAGTTAGTTTGAGCCGAGTGAACCAGACTGAGTTTGAGTTCAATTGAGTTTGAGTACGTCTGAGACCTAGTGAATTCTGAGTTCATTTTGAGTTCTGAGTACATTTTGAGCTTGAGTTCATTTTGAGTGATCAGTACATTTTGAGTTTGAGTCCATTTTGAGTTCTCAGTACATTTTGAGTTCGAGTCCGTTTTGAGTTCTGAGTAAATTTTGACTTTAGTCCATTTTGAGTTCTGAGTACATTTTGCGTTTGAGTCCATTTTGAGTTCTGAGTATATTTTGAGTTTGAGTACATTTGGAGTTTGAGTACATTTTGAGTTTTGAGTACAAATTGAGTTTTGAGTACATTTTGAGCTCTGAGTACATATGGATTTTGAGTCCATTTTGAGTTTAAATACAAATGAGTAGCCTACCAGGCAGCTATGATTAGCAGTCAAGTTTCATGCGTCGCTGTGGGCTCGGAATTCAGGTTACCTGTGAGTACGGCACCATTCGCGATCCGCATGATGGGTTGGGAGGGAGGGGGTGTCTAAATTTTTTTTACTTTCTTGTTGAATCTTTATGACCCAAGTTTTTGACCCAATATACCAAGTTTTCGCGGCTGGGCGCGTGTGTGATAATTGACTGGTGAGGTCATAACAAAAGGTTGTCTTAACTTTTCCTCCTGAAAGATCCACTAAGAGGGTAAGAAAGGATGGTGGGAAAGCACACGGCGGCGCTTGCTTGCTAGTTGTTCCCCTGGTACTCTTAACGGCTTGATATACTAGGGGTAACAAAGGAAGACGTGAAAGCCGGGGGGAAAAGGGGTGGGGGCTGTCCCTTTTGCTGTTTCAAATGAGTTAGCTGAATTGACTGGGCAACGCCCCTTTAGACAGAATAATGACCGCATTAGATTGGGTGAAAAGTCAAACTGATGACGCATGTGAGCTATCAATGAAAGGTCCCGATTAATGTAACTAAGCTGGGTAAATAAAAAAATGCTTCCTGATTGTAGTCATCAGGCAGTCATATTGAGTCACAGATTGGGTTAAAATTCAAAACGACGCTGCGAGGGCATGTGGGGAATCAAATTCAAGGTCTCGATGCGGGGAATCATTCGGAACAAAAATGCGTTATGGTTATATTATGGCATAGTCATGGTTAGTCAGAGATACAGTTAAAATTCAAGTTCATGACGCTAGGTTGTGTGGCGTATCAATATAAGTGTCTCGATGAAGGTAATCACGTGCTTCCGGATTATTACCATGACATAGTCAAGGCGGGTCATAAAGTAGGTTGAATTTCACAATCACGCCACTGCGTCTGCAGGGCATCAAATTAAAGGCTTCGATGAGAGAAATTACGTGGGACAAAAATGCGGCATGGCTATGTCATGAGATAGTCATGGTTAGTCATTGATTGCTTTAACATTCAAATTTGTTCCGCTAGGATATGATGGGTATCAAATTCATGGTCTTGATGAGCGGAATCACGTGGGATAAATACAAAAATGCTTCCTGGTTATACCGATGAGATAGTCATGGCGAGTCTTATATTTGGTTAAAATTCGAAGTGACCCCACTAGGGCGTGTAGGGCGCCAAATTTCCGGTCTTGACGAGGGTAGTCACGTGGTACAAAGAAAAAAAGGCTTCGTGGTTCTAATCATCAGATAGTCATTATAAATCATTGATTGGGTTAAATTCAAGGTGAGGCAGCTAAAGCATGTGGGGTGTCAAATTGAAGCTTTCAGTCATGGGAATCACATCGTCCTGGTTACAATAATGCGTCCTGGTTACAGTCATGACAGTCGTGGTTTAGTTTGGAATGAATTCCATATGATCCTGCGAGGTTGCGTGAAGTATCAAATTAAAGGTCTCGTCGAGGGGGATCCCGTGGGCAAACACAAAAATGCTTTCTGGTTAACGTTATGAGGATATAGCAAAAGGTATCTTTGTGTATTTGCTGTATCGGGTTTAACCAAAATTCCTTGCCAACCCGTAAGGCAGTTGTGCTATACTATACATGCTAAGGTTTGTCCAGAGATGTCCATCAAGTTCATTTTGAGTTTGAGTACATTTTGAGGTGGAAGTTGAGAAAGGTGAATAGTAATAAAAATATTGGCGACTAATTGCTGAATCATCGAGGCAGAATGGCATGGGGTAAAAACAGAAGCCATGCCCAGCTCTCGAACCTAAATCACCAGACTCAAAATCTCTGTGATTAACTGCCATTCAGACGTTACTTCCCCTATTTCCCCGTGTGCCAACAAACACGCAAATCCTTGAACACATCAGTGAAAATTTTGGACTACTATAGGTAACAGGGGGCATCAGAGCTTATCAGAAGGGCGAATTTCACATTTGTTCATGAATAAGCTTTGCGGACGCGTTTCGTGTGAGTAATTACCTTCCCACAGTGTACCAACGTGCACTAGGATCGAGAATTTCCCAATTACATGCGAGACATTAACTCCTTGCTAGAGTGTAGGAGATAGAGAGGCAACAGAGCCACCAAGAAATAAACAGACATTGTGACAGAAAGAAAACACTTCAGAAAAATAAGCAAGCGCATTTTGTGTGTGCGCTTGAACTGATGTTATTACAATAAGAAATCAGCGCACGATATCAAAACTAGCACATGAGAACAATGTAAAGGAAAACAATTAACTCGGGCTCTGCAGTTCTCCAAGTTCCACATGTCAAACACAATGAAAGAACAGATGACTGACGCAACACACACACACACAACACACACACACACCACACACACACACACACACACACACACACACACACACACACACACACACACACACACACACACACACACACACACACACACACCAAACACAAACGCACGCGCACATGCACTCGCACTTGCACACGCACACGCGTGCATGCTATAAGATAACAGCTGAGTACGGTGGCGGTAATTGCTTACAACAATAGCGTGGTGCTTTTCCGAGATACGAGAGCTGATCCCACCTAGCAAATGCCAATAAAAACTAATATAAGTGCCTCAGCAAACAAGGAGGCACTTTTTTCTTCTTCCCACATGATTTCCCTCTTCGAGATCCTCAATTTTGATACCCCACGTTCTTTAGCACCACATCTCTCTGAATTTTAACCCCATCTGAGACTATCCATCACTCCCGTGTTACATGATTCGCCATTTTGATATTTTTGTTATTATTCTTCTTTTAGTTTTTAACATTTAGTTTGATGAATTCTGTACATTTACGCTTTTATAATGATTACAGGTTGCACTTCCGTGATATCTGCATTTTTGTGTAAATGCAGGGCGTTACAAGATCCTGGCGGGGGGAGGGGAAGCGGGGTACTCGGCAAAGAATGCTACGCGTAAAAAAGCAAAAGCATATCTATGAACGCCTCGCGCTTCAGAGATTCGCGGGGACAGTTCGCTTTGACACAAGGCGTTTTAAATGCAAATGCATTTATTAGCCGGGGGTTGTCTTGCTCCGTTGGAAGGCGTGCGCCTGCATTCCTCCAGCGCGAGCCCACGTGAGCGCGCGCACGTGCGCTCGCGCCTCGTAGTTCTGCCTTCGTCGTCGTCGTCGTCGTAAATGCGAATGCATTTCTTTCGCCGCCGTCCGTCGTCGTCGCACGTCCGCTCGCGCCTCGTAGTTCTGCCTTCGTCGTCGTCTCGTCGAAATGCGAATGCATTTTGGACGCGGCTATGGAAAGTGTGCGCGTGCGCTCCAAACCCTCTGACCCCATAGTCTTGGTTGGCGACTTCAACGTTGACGTGCGCAAGAAGAGTGGCGAGTGGCTGGTCGAGTACATGCAGACCAGGCACTCTGTGTATTGTCTCTCTGCCGGCTTCGACACGTGCCCCACTACCATTCACGGGAGTTGCATTGATCTGGTCTTTACGCGAAACTGTGACGCGCGTATGCTTCTCAAAGACCCTTGACCGTGCACTTAGCGATCACAAGGCAGTGATTGTGGCCGTCAGGTACAACGATAACACAAACAGGTGCTGATGAATAAATGATTACGGTCACACTCTCGCCATTAATTACGCAATTACTCGCAACACACTCATCGGTGCACCCAATGCATTCGCGTTTCTGCACGATTCCCTTCGGGGAGGTGCGGGGGAATTTTTTTCAGGATGCAGAGCGAGAATACACGGAACCGTAACCCTAAACAGCTTCGACATATATGGACGGAGCAGTGAGCGCACGTCCCCTCGCCCAATCTTGCTTGCTTCGACTCAGGGACCCAGCACACCATCGAGTCTGGACCGCCTCTGTCATGAACACGAACACGAAGCCCACATCAAGAGTTTGGTATGCAATATACACGTACAATTGCTTGCAACCAGCGCTAGTCATCATGGGCAGCAGGTATAGCTGTAATAAATCTGCAACAAAAATTCTTTCTGACCTCACAGGAGCTACGATGTCATGTCGTGCCAAATGCAAGAGTATGAGCTCACGAATTTGCAGCCGTAATATTTTTACCGCGCGTGAATTTGAAAACACTGAATGCTAATAACATCAGAGTCTATCTGAGCCCGAGTAAATTCCTAGCGCGAGAGAGTTGGGGCCATATGAGTTCTGAATTCATTTTGAGTTCTAAGCCCATATTGAGTTCTGAGTTCAATTTGAGTTCGGAGTACATTTTGAGTTTTGAGTGCATTTTGAGTTCGAGTACATTTTGAGGTTTAGTACATTTTCAGTTTCGAGTCCATTTTGACTTTGAGTACACTTTCAGTTTGAGTACATTTTGAGTTTTGAGTACATTTTGAGTTCTGAGTCCATTTTGGGTTTGAGTACAATTTGAGTTTTGAGTACATTTTGAGTTTTGAGTCCATTTTGAGTTTGAGTGCGTTGTGAGTTTTGAGTACACTTTCAGTTTGAGTATATTTTGAGGTCTGAGTACATTTAGGTTTTGAGTGCGGGTGAGTTCTGAGTTTTGCGTTCAATGTGAGTTTGGGTTTGAGTGAGCGCAGATGTGCTGCCCAGCATTGAGTCTGAGTATGAGTGAGTGGGGATTCGAAAAAATATTATGAGTGAGTTTGAGTGAGCTGCGCCAACTTTGCCGAGATATGGTAGAATTTGAGGTAACAAAGCAAATAATTGTGCCTACCACCAATGCGATGAGAGACTGCGGGAAGTTCATTCACGCATGGTTTTAAATTTAAACCAGTGGTTGTGTGCTTGGAAGTGCGGCTTTGGCTCACACAGGACCCCAACGCCAGGTCACTGAAAATGTGATCAATAAAGGGGCTTAAGCATGCGCCAAAATATGTTATTTGTATAAATATCTATGTTAAATCGCTAGTTGAGAGCGTAAATCTTGCACGTCGTCGATTCCAACGTTTACTCTTTAGGTACCAGGGCATACTTAGAATCGAGTGATGGTACAACATAGTTACGTAGCCGAGAATGACGCAGGCTTTCTTCAAAGAACAACCGTAAATTGGAGCGAACTAATGCTCCAGAAAAACTCAAAATAAATACAAGGGGTGAGAAGCAGTCAATCAAGTGACGTGCACAGACTGGCGGCGGCGAATCGAATCCGGGTGTGTTTGCCTTGCGAGTACGTATCCTTCGGTGTGAACTTCCCGGCAACTGTCGAATCAGATCTAGAAAGGTGGCGATCAAAGAGGAACATTCCATTTTAGTAATTACAGGCAATACTCTCTTCCTATAAAATCATATATCCTGCGCGGCATATTAAAAAAAGACGGGGACGCGCGCTTCACTAATGACTGAAATACAAAACTGCGCTCGACGAGTCGCTGGTAACGAAGCACAATAATAAACAAACAAGAGGGCATAGGCTCCAGACACTTGAGTTTGCTGGGTGACGAAGCGCCATCCGCAGCAGATGCGCGAAACTTTGGGTCCGTCTGGCCGCGGTGACCGCGTTTATCGCCCTCGAACGTGGCTTCACAACGGCGTCTACCATAAATTTATCAGTGCGCATACATACAAAATACTGCAACGACAGCCAAAATATTCACGCATCTCCACGAAGTGAATCGTGAGAGATAAGCGAAGCACCGGGGATCGTTCTTACCGTAAATTACTCGGGCATTGCCCACTCGCCCATGTAAATGAGTGAGAACGCGTGTGTACAGTATACACAATTCTAATTAAATCCGATACAAGTAAATTTCTTCCAATCCAGTCTAATTCAATTCATTCCAATCCAATACAATGCTCCTGTCGCATACACAATACTATGTACACGGAATCGAAGGGACAAGCTAGGGACAAAGCGAAGTCCTAAGGTGATTCACCCCTAAAATAAGTGGTGTAGATGGTAGCCTCCAAATAAAACGGCACTGATGGAATCCTATCGCCTTCATGCCGAATCGTAGGGCGACACACGGTGAAGGTTGAGTCAAGGGCTTGCATTTTCCCGCAGATACCTCTCTTTTCTTTACGGGTGCGAAGCCTTAGTTTGTGAATTGTTTACTGCATTTTAATTGGAAAGTGAGTAAGGGGATTACATTTTGCCGTGATATACGAGCAGGTGCTTGTAAGGCTAATTAGCAGGCAACAAATACGCATTAGCGCACAGGTTATCTATTCAAAACGAGGACGCTCAATGGCAGCTATCACAGCATAGTTTATCACCAAGTGGTTTGATTCTATGGTTCATTTATTATTTCACGTGGCTATGGCCGTTGTTACTACAGACAAGCACACATGATGCAGTCTCTGTAAGCATTTCTGATTCTAAACGGTTCTTCAGCTTTGCATATCAAAATATATCACTGGATTTTCGTGTGAAACCAACTACGCAAGACTATTGTCTAATTCACTGAACAGCAAAGGAAAATGTAATCCACACAGGTTTCAATAAAAGTTGGAAATATGCAAAACGCAGTGTCTCGTTCAAGTATCGTTTTTTGTTCAGAAATGGGTCTCCTGAAACGGGAAGGTTATAGGAACGACACAGTGTCTTTCGATTTTTTTTGTGCAGAAATGGTTATTCTGTAAATTGAAGGTAATGACGGCTATAAAAGATTTTTCTAACAGTGTTCTCATGCCAGAGCAGTTGCTGCATAGCGAGAAATATCACCAAATGTGAATATTGTAAAATAATTTCAATATGCTTAATGCCTGTCCTGATCCTCTCCACCCCCCTTCCGACCTCCTCATCCAAATGAAAGTCGTTGGATAGCCGTTTCGCGAAGCGTTTCTTCCTGTTTCGACGTGTATTTTTATACAGCTGGCATGCTGGGTTTCACAGAGAGACCTGTAAAATTTTTTGATGTACGGGCCAACACAGGCGCAAAGCTAGGTACTTTTATTTATCCATAATGCTAGAGGTGGGGATATCGGCCGTGCGGTGCTCCGGCAGAGGCGACCAAAGAGTCGTCAAAACCAGATGACTCGACGTGCCTGATACACAGCCTTGTAATATTTCGATTGTTGTAATTGAAGTCATGAATTCTACATCACCATTGGATTTTCAGCTCTCGAGAGGTATTGAATGGTGCGTTCCATTCATTAACGTGACCGCTTCCGATACAGACAAACGAGTGTGAATTTGGTATGGTAGCATGTGCCAAGTACCACACTCAGATCGCTAAAGAACTTCCCGGGGTAACTACCACTTCTACCAATATGTAGCGTACAATTAGTTTTCTTGGAAAATGACAACCTCCGCCGCGCAACGCGTGCTTTACTTCAACCGCGTGGAACTGACCTCCCCAGCAGGCTCAATAGCTGGTAGAGGGTCCTGCGGGTGCCCACGCTTGGCTTGCCCAATATTACACCCCGTTCGTGGACACTTGACACTTCTGTGTGACGCCTGCGTCAGACCCGGACCTGGAAGGCCTGTTGTGGACTTGCTCAGCTCTTAGAAACGCCCGAATGAGAGACTTCCCAGGCACAGCACTCCACCCTGCGAAACTCCCCCATCTTAAGCGTTGTATATACGGACCCCAACACGGGTCTCTTGAATTTTTTCGGGCAAATTGTGTAATGTTCTACCTTTCAAAGTTCCTGTTATACCGAAGGGCAATCTCTCGCAATTAAAAAAAATACTCAGTAAAGAACGTAATGTAACGCCCATGTTACCCAGCCGTCAGTAACGCTGCAGTCGACAACGCATTTTGACAAGTGTACTCAATGAATCGGGTAAAGCGCGGAAACATCGCGCAGCGTCTAATTCCCCGACGCAGCGTCTAATTACCCATTTGCAAAAGGACACAAAAATGTAGCGCATAGCTTCCTTGGTGGCCTTAAGCTCGGCGGTCATAGAGGATGTCACACGGTAGAGGCGAAAAGAGACCGTCTAGCCAGTAGAGGCAATAAATATTCCGTAACCTTGACAGTACTCCTTGGTCCATTGTCATCGCTACCAGCTCAACCCAAAGTACTGGTGGCGTTGTTCCACTTTTTGAATAGGACTGGCGTCATTGGTGTGATTTAGAGCAAAAAACGGACTTTTTAAGCATAATGCTGGCAGAAACTGCAAGGCATTTTTTTGTTCTTTTTCCCTCTTCTTTGATTTCCTCCCTCTCTTCCTCTTTTTTCTTCCCTGTAGTCTATCGGGCCTTTTCTTTTCCTCTTTCCCCCTTCCCCCGCCAAGTATCATGTTGGTGTGGAAATTCGGGCAAACATCATGGCTTTCTCCTCTAATAAAGAGCCGTCTCTCGTTCTCTCATCCTTTTTAGGAGACTGGAAAACAAGAAAGTACTTTCTTGTGTACCAGAACACGCAAATAATGAAAACGTGTGGGTGAGTCAAAAGACGCGTGAGCTATCCCACGCATGGGGTTCCCTTCTGAGCGTCACGCTGAGTTGCTTCGACCTTCCATCCCATACGCTAGTTCAACCTAGAGAGTCCGTATTCGTTCTCCAGCACTGTGGGGCAGAATTATTTTTGACTAGCGCAATTTTTTGAACATAAAGAAGGCACTAAATATTCAACGGGTGCTGCGAAAAGGGGCGCGCTCCAATCACGAACGGGCTGGCGCGCACTGACCGACCCAGTGTTGCCCGTACCTGCCAAAGGCGGCGCTGGGTGTCGCTGGCTCCCATTCGCCCTCTGGGAAGTCACCGGCGCCTACTGTGTGGTGCAATATACTACAATGTTGTCACTTAGCGGAGACAGGCATATTACCACGGAAGTATTTTATGCCTGGATACACTAAGATTTAATGGCATCATATCCATCACAGAAATGACGCCAGCACAACGAAGCGAGCGGCCAGTACACAGTGCACCGCTGCAAGCAGGTTCTTGCGGGGAAGCAACCTGTAGTATTAAAAAGTACGTTATATTTAGGGTTGTTCATTTTCGGGTTTTATATTTTAACACGAAAGCCTTTTATGCCGAAATACAACAACATTTCACTGACGTCATCACGTCCGTCACGGAAATGACAATAGTACACCTTTGCCAACGGGACCCTCCTGCAGGGCGTCGCTCGCAAAGCACACCCGTAAGACAGGCGCCGACCCGCAAATCATGCTCATTTTGCTGCAAATTTCGGTGCACATTTCTCTTTCATGTTTTACCGGCCTATGAAAGAGGAATCAACCACACATTTTGGGGGGTATTTAAAAGCCCACTGAGAAGGCAGGGTAGCACAAACTGCTGGATTTTCTTTGCTCTCCAGTTTGTCGTCTTCTTTTATTCCCTCTCCGTCGATGATATCGCAATCGTGCTCTTTGTGCAAGGGGGAGTACCTCATGTCGGGCCTTTAAGGACGACGGAGTTTATCTGTGCTTTTTAAATTTTAAATGGGACCAGTACGAGGGGATATAAATTTATTCATTTACTTATTTTATCCATTTAATAATATCATTTATTTCATTCATATAATAATAATCATGCACCGACTAGCCCACCTCTGTTCACTTGATGTCGTATTCGCTAAGAAATTAATCAATTTAGGTTACAATTTTGGCTCTCCCACCAAATCATCTGTTTTAGTGATGTCTGCCACGAAGTCACAAGGTCGGGTATTCATACCAACTTCCAGTACGTCATTGGGCTCTGCAGCATTGCTTACCGTCAGTCCTCCCAGATGCCGCTACAACACTTAGCCGCGGACCATTGTCCGCCATTGCTTTGTTTTTTACGGTATTTCCACCTGGCCTGTTGTTAAGGTAGAAAGTTATCGTTTCGCGAAACATGATCTATGCTCGACAAACAGCGTCACGTAAGACAACGTCCCCTACGCCAATCGGTCAGTGTCGTCTAAGACAACTCGGAAGCAATGGCCAGCTGTAAAGCTGAAACAATCACACTGCACCCAGTACCAATAGCAGTGCGCATTAGTCCTTCTATGTTTACGTATATTTTCGTACTTTTTATTACTTGAACCACAATTTTTTTGCTGTAAAATGAATATGCATTACACTTATGTTCAAATAGCTTGTTCAGAAGCTTATATTCCTTGCCAAATTTGCGTTTGCTTTTGCCGGCCACAGTCGGTGGCAGAGCTGGGCATATGACATAGGTTTTGTTGCGGGAAATGAGCTCGTGAAAGGGATGGCCCTACCGTTTTTAAGGGCGATGGCCTCAGTCGGTGGCAGAGCTGGGCATATGACATTGGCTTTGTTGCGGGAAATGAGCTCGTGAAAGGGATGGCCCTTCCGTTTTTAGGGGCGATGGCCTCAGTCGGTGGCAGAGCTGGGCATATGACAAGGCTTTGTTGCGGGAAATGAGCTCGTGAAAGGGATAGCCCTTCCGTTTTTAGGGACGATGGCCTCAGTCGGTGGCAGAGCTGGGCATATGACATAGGTTTTGTTGCGAGAAATGAGCTCGTGAAAGGGATGGCCCTACCGTTTTTAGGGGTGATGGCCTCAGTCGGGGGCAGAGCTGGGCATATGACATAGGTTTTGTTGCGAGAAATGAGCTCGTGAAAGGTATGGCCCTTCCGTTTTTAGGGGCGATGGCTTCAGTCGGTGGCAGAGCTGGGCATATGACATAGGCTTTGTTGCGGGAAATGAGCTCATGAAAGGGATGGCCCTTCCGTTTTTAGGGGCGATGGCCTCAGTCGGTGGCAGAGCTGGGCATATGACATAGGCTTTGTTGCGGGAAATGAGCTCGTGAAAGGGATGGCCCTTTCGTTTTTAGGGGCGATGGCCTCAGTCGGTGGCAGAGCTGGGCATATGACATAGGCTTTGTTGCGGGAAATGAGCTCGTGAAAGGGATTGCCCTTCCGTTTTTAGGGGCGATGGCCTCAGTCGGTGGCAGAGCTGGGCATATGAAATAGGTTTTGTTGCGGGAAATGAGCTCGTGAAAGGGATGGCCCTTCCGTTTTTAGGGGCGATGGCCTCAGCCGGTGACAGAACTGGGCATATGACATAGGCTTTGTTGCGGGAAATGAGCTCGTGAAAGGGATGGCCCTTCCGTTTTTAGGGGCGATGGCCTCAGTCGGTGGCAGAGCTGGGCATATGACATAGATTTTGCTGCGGGAAATGAGCTCGTGAAAGGGATGGCCCTACCGTTTTTAGGGCGATGGCCTCAGTCGGTGGTAGAGCTGGGCATATGACATAGGATTTGTTGCGGGAAATGAGCTCGTGAAAGGGATGGCCCTTCCGTTTTTAGGGGCGATCGCCTCAGTCGGTGGCAGAGCTGGGCATATGACATAGGTTTTGTTGCGGGAAATGAGCTCGTGAAAGGGATGGCCCCACCGTTTTGAGGGGCGATGGCCTCAGTCGGTGGCAGAGCTGGGCATATGACATAGGCTTTGTTGCGGGAAATGAGCTCGTGAAAGGGATGGCCCTACCGTTTTTAGGGGCGATGGCCTCAGTCGGTGGTAGAGCTGGGCATATGACATAGGATTTGTTGCGGGAAATGAGCTCGTGAAAGGGTTTGCCCTTCCGTTTTTAGGGGCCATCGCCTCAGTCGGTGGCAGAGCTGGGCATATGACATAGGTTTTGTTGCGGGAAATGAGCTCGTGAAAGGGATGGCCCCACCGTATTGAGGGGCGATGGCCTCAGTCGGTGGCAGAGCTGGGCATATGACATAGGCTTTGTTGCGGGAAATGAGCTCGTGAAAGGGATGGCCCTTCCGTTTTTAGGGGCGATGGCCTCAGTCGGTGGCAGAGCTGGGCATATGACATAGGTTTTGTTGCTGGAAATGAGCTCGTGAAAGGGATGGCCCTACCGTTTTTAGGGGTGATGGCCTCAGTCGGTGGCAGAGCTGGGCATATGACATAGGTTTTGTTGCGGGAAATGAGCTCGTGAAAGGGATGGCCCTACCGTTTTTGGGGTGATGGCCTTAGTCGGTGGCAGAGCTGGGCATATGACATAGGCTTTGTTGCGTGAAATGAGTTTGGGAAAGGGATGGCCCTTCCGTTTTTAGGGGCGATGGCCTCAGTCCGTGGCAAAGCTGGGCATATGACATAGGTTTTGTTGCGGGAAATGAGCTCGTGAAAGGTATGGCCCTACCGTTTTTAGGGGCGATGGCCTCAGTCGGTGCAGAGCTGGGCATATGACAAGGCTTTGTTGCGGGAAATGTGCTCGTGAAAGGGATGGCCCTTCCGTTTTTAGGGGCGATGGCCTCAGTCGGTGGCAGAGCTGGGCATATGACATAGGCTTTGTTGCGGGAAATGAGCTCGTGAAAGGGAAGGCCCTACCGTTTTTAGGGACGATGGCCTCAGTCGGTGGCAGAGCTGGGCATATGGCATAGGCTTTGTTCCGGGAAATGAGCTCGTGAAAAGGATGGCCCTACCGTTTTTAGGGGCGATGGCCTCAGTCGGTTGCAGAGCTGGGCATATGAAAAGGCTTTGTTGCGGGAAATGAGCTCGTGAAAGGGATGGCCCTACCGTTTTTAGGGGCGATGGCCTCAGTCGGTGGCAGAGCTGGGCATATGGCATAGGCTTTGTTGCGGGAAATGAGCTCGTAAAAAGGGAGGGCCCCCTACCGTTTTTAGGGGCGATGGCCTCAGTCGGTTGCAGAGCTGGGCATATGAAAAGGTTTTTGTTGCGGGAAATGAGCTCGTAAAAAGGGATGGCCCTACCTTTTTTAAAGGGGCGATGGCCTCAGTCGGTGGCAGAGCTGGGCATATGACATAGGCTTTTTGCGGGAAATGAGCTCGTGAAAGGGATGACCCTTCCGTTTTTAGGGGCGATGGCCTCAGTCGGTGGCAGAGCTGGGCATATGACATAGGTTTTGTTGCGGGAAATGAGCTCGTAAAAAGGGATGGCCCTACCGTTTTTAGGGGCGATGGCCTCAGTCGATGGCAGAGCTGGGCATATGACATAGGCTTTGTTGCGGGAAATGAGCTCGTGAAAGGGATGGCCCTACCGTTTTTACGGGCGATGGCCTCAGTCGGTGGCAGAGCTGGGCATATGACATAGGTTTTGTTGCGGGAAATGAGCTCGTGAAAGGGATGGCCCTTCCGTTTTTAGGGGTGATGGCCTCAGTCGGTGGCAGAGCTGGGCATATGACATAGGTGTTGTTGCGGGAAATGAGCTCGTTTAAGGGATGACCCTTCCGTTTTTAGGGGTGATGGCCTCAGTCGGTGGCAGAGCTGGGCATATGACATAGGCTTTGTTGCGGGAAATGAGTTTGTGAAAGGGATGGCTCTACCGTTTTTAGGGGCGATGGCCTCAGTCGGTGGCAGAGCTGGGCATATGACATAGGCTTTGTTGCGGGAAATGAGCTCGTGAAAAGGATGGCCCTTCCGTTTTTAGGGTCGATGGCCTCAGTCGGTGGCAGAGCTGGGCATATGACATAGGTTTTGTTGCGGGAAATGAGCTCGTGAAAGGGATGGCCCTATCGTTTTTAGGGGCGATGGCCTCAGTCGATGGCAGAGCTGGGCATATGACATAGGCTTTGTTGCGGGAAATGAGCTCGTGAAAGGGATGGCCCTACCGTTTTTACGGGCGATGGCCTCAGTCGGTGGCAGAGCTGGGCATATGACATAGGTTTTGTTGCGGGAAATGAGCTCGTGATAGGGATGGCCCTTCCGTTTTTAGGGGTGATGGCCTCAGTCGGTGGCAGAGCTGGGCATATGACATAGGTGTTGTTGCGGGAAATGAGCTCGTTTAAGGGATGGCCCTTCCGTTTTTAGGGGTGATGGCGTCAGTCGGTGGCAGAGCTGGGCATATGACATAGGCTTTGTTGCGGGAAATGAGTTTGTGAAAGGGATGGCTCTACCGTTTTTAGGGGCGATGGCCTCAGTCGGTGGCAGAGCTGGGCATATGACATAGGCTTTGTTGCGGGAAATGAGCTCGTGAAAAGGATGGCCCTTCCGTTTTTAGGGTCGATGGCCTCAGTCGGTGGCAGAGGTGGGCATATGACATAGGCTTTGTTGCGGGAAATGAGCTCGTGAAAGGGATGACCCTACCGTTTTTAGGGGCGATGGCCTCAGTCGGTGGCAGAGCTGGGCATATGACATAGGCTTTGTTGCGGGAAATGAGCTCGTGAAAGGGATGGCCCTTCCGTTTTTAGGGGCGATGGCCTCAGTCGGTGGCAGAGCTTGGCATATAACATAGTCTTTGTTGCGGGAAATGAGCTCGTGAAAGGGATGGCCCTTCCGTTTTTAGGGGCGATGGCCACAGTCGGTGGCAGAGCTGGGCATATGACATAGGTTTTGTTGCGGGAAATGAGCTCGTGAAAGGGATGGCCCTACCGTTTTTAGGGGCGATGGCCTCAGTCGGTGGCAGAGCTGGGCATATGACATAGGCTTTGTTGCGGGAAATGACCTCGTGAAAGGGATGGCCCTTCCGTTTTTAGGGGCGATGGCCTCAGTCGGTGGCATAGCTGGGCATATGACATAGGCTTTGTTGCGGGAAATGAGCTCGTGAAAGGGATGGCCCTCCGTTTTTAGGGGCGAATCACCTGAAGGCCGAGGTTTGTCCGGCATCTGGCGTCGGTGCTCACTGCACAGCACCGTATAAATGGAAATATCTGTGAATGAAAGGTCCACAAAAGGTTAACAAGAACAAAATAAAAGGCTCTAAAAAGGTTAGAGAGAGAGAGTGAGGGAGAGAGGGGAGACGAATAGAGTGCTCCTCCAGCGCCGTGAATCGCATGCGCGAGGAGCATTGGATTGCATTGTATTGCAATGAATGATATTTCGATTGGGATTCGGTTGGATTGAGATTTATTGAATTTGATTAAATTGAAATGTATTGGACTAGATTGGTTTGGAAATTGTTTTAGCAGCAGTAGGCGCTCTCACGGGTGATTTACGGTAAAAGCAATTCTCTGTGCTTTGGCCACTCGTCATGCTTCACTGCATGGAGATGCGGAAAATTTTTTCCTAACTATATAGTTTATTTACGTGAAGTGCGCGTTCAAAGTGGTGTCAGTATGCATATAACGAGGCAATCTTTTGAATGAACCAAACTTGTGTATTGTCTGCGTGGCCCATTTAAGAAAATGTCAACTTTACCGCGTGTCAATCGGTGGTAGCGAAATGAACGATTGGCTCGTCGCATGCACGATAGTTGTCGTGCTGCCTCCATCTACTCCTCGCCTCACGAGCTTTCGTTAGACCCCCCGCCGGTTGCTCGGGTGTTAAATGAAAATATTTGCACAATTAGGGTGTGGGCAGTCGCCGTGGCTCCGTGGAGCACTCAGCACTCTGTACCTGACTGCTCTGGTAAAGTCGCAGCTAAGGAATTCGAAGTCGTTCACGTGCATCTCACGTGCAACCTCCTGAATAAAACATTTCTTTTGGTCCGCGTTGCACTGTCCTCACGCTTCCAGCAACAACCTATCATTTCTATTTTGGTGCGTATTTCTTTTCCTGATTGAGACTACAGAGACAGCGTGGGTAGTGTTTTCATTGGTCAGGAGGGGAAAAGATGTACCAGAGGATACGAAGTTCATGGTACGTGATAACAGTGCCTGAATGGCTTTGACTCCGAATCTGTAACATCAACCGAGGGTGGTTGAACTGTTTCGTCGTAAACCGGTAACCATTATTTATTTTTTCGGTTCAGTTCCGCTTCAGTTTGACACCGTTATATCTCTATATCTATCTCCATATCTCTATATCTCTATATCTCGAGATGTCTATATATCTATCTGCAATGGAAAATTGCAATTTTACGTTTATTAACGACGCATGGTAAAGTAAGAATAATGGTACAACACATAAAAATCTGATTATGTGGCACATAGAAGTATATTCACGGGTTATTTGTACGTAAGTATGCTGCTAAAAAATGGCGAAGCACTGCTTCAGACCCGAAATAATCAAATTCATTATCACCCTTTTAAGTCGAAGGAGTATATGTCTAACCCAAACTTTTCATTCTGGTGAAACCGCTCCCCTTGCACAGCCCCAGCGCTTTTTCGCGCCGCGACCGATGCCTCGTTCACAATCAGCGCAATGGCGCCGTTATTAGATGATTCTGGAGAATCTACAGAAGCTTAAATGGGCGTAAAAATGACTGAAATCTTCTGCTGCCGAGCACGTAGCCACCGCAGATGCCGCTTCGAAATCCACCTCGTCGGGTAGTTGCGTATCCACTTGCGGATGAAGAACAACCTCCCGCTTGGCACTCCAACGTCAGCCTATAACTCTTCAGCGAGCGACCTTTTCCCCTGTGTGTTTCAAGCCTAAGCACGTGCCCATTACACGTTGCCCGTGTATGCTTGCAGGGGTTGGGATGTAGGCGTCCTGGCGCTACCGATGGTATTTCCGTTGTACTGGTTAGAGAATTAATCATAGAAGTCTTACGACTCCATACGACCTGTCAGATATCCTCCGTGACAGAGAAGTTTGGGTGTGGGATGGTGTGTTACGCAGTAAACTGCCCATCACACAGGCTGTAAAATGGCCAGCCACATGTTTGTAGGATGGAATAAAGCTTTAATTCTTCCAGGTTTTTGCTCGCTATGGGACGTACACATGTCGTTCGGCTCAGAGGAAGAAACCCGGAATTTGAAGAAGCGTCGCCGAACGGTACCATGAACGGGCACAAAATAACGGAAAACTGGTTCCGCCACCGCTGCCGCCGGAGGTTCCAGGTGGTCGAGTAGCTGCGCATCCTTGCCGGACGAACAGCAACTCGTATTTTTTGAACGCCGACGTGAGTCAATATTTATTGTTCAGCTTGAAGGGCTTTGGCGAAGACATTTGGACTGTGTCTTGAATTTGTAGGCACGCGCACCGGTTACCGGTTTACGCGTGCACTGGTTGGGAGGCCAACGAGGGGGTAGAGGCGTGCGCACGCAGCTATAAGTGTCGTACCCTCACTGATGACGTGTGCGTTGTGTAGGCGGGGGGTTTAAAAGGTAAGCGGAGAAGTCCAGCGGTCCATTGCGACCTGTCCGGTGTCCTCAGTAGTCGAGCGGATTGGGTTGGTGTGTTACAGAGACAGTTAGATGCTTACGGCGTGGAGGGGGGGGGGGGCTATAACCAAACATCTTCATGTTACTCCGTTACTGCTATAATAAAGCTCGAGTCCTTCTAAGTTAAATTCAGCTAATTGGCTAAGAACCACGCTAGAACGAATATTACAAAAAACATCGTGCTTTGTTTAGTGGACTTAATGGACTTCCTCGGGCGTCGGAGGCCATCCTTCTCCAGAAAAAAAGGCAATAAATTTTTTACGCTCATTTTATTCTCATCGCCTTCCTAGCGGACAACCCCAGACTTTTGTCTGTAATTTTGCGCTATCTCTGATTGTGAATTTAATCCTGTTCGTCTCTGTGGTGCAGCGATAACGGTCGCACTGTATGACATCCAGGTATGATCAACCATCTATGGGCTTTCAAAGGAGAACCGGTTCCCTGAAAATCATGTGACTTTATTTAGTTGGACGACGCGAAAAATGCTCGTGGGTGGAAAACTACGGGGTATGTTTGGCGGGTCGCGAGCAATCTCATGTGAGGCGCCTGTCACTTTGGTTTTCAAAAATAGATCGTTAACAATTCCGATCACCACTAATTGACATAACCAACGTTTGAGGGTTTCTCCCGGCAAAATAAAACCTGCTACTCAACAGATCAGCAGCTCGTAGAGGGTGGCCGTCTGATGCGTGGCTTTTGCGAAAGTGCCAGAGCCTTCAATCACCATGCCGGCTCTGTATTTTACCAGACAAAGTATATCACCAATACGAAAGCAAAACCAAGGGGAAATGTGACTCCTAAGAATTGAAACGCGAGTGAGGACAGCGTTACGGAAAGTTTAAAAACTTGGCGCGTTAACAAAACAGGCGCCACAAATTATAAAAGGTAAGAAAGATTATTAGGATTCGATGCATACGCAACAGAGTAAAGTTATACTATAATGAGTTACCGGGTTGATGATGAACCGCTCACTTAATAGGGTTCAGCAGTTCGGCGCAAACTCAGATTCACACTTTTTTGCTTAACAGATGGCATCACCTACCGCCCCCAAAAAGCTGTGTCATGTAGCAGAAATCTAGCAGTGTAAAAACAACCAGGACACCGAAGCACGCTTTATTCTGCCGCACGATAGAAAATATACCTCCGATGACGGCATACTTCAGCCGCGCTCGTACACGAGGGTTCTGTGATATTACCGAAGCGAAGATCGTAGCCAAGAATGTCAGATAACAGTACGGAATCAACACTCGGATGACCTGGCCCAGATGCTGTCTTATTCTTGCCTATTCGCATGCTGTCTTTTTTTTCTGGCGAACACGAACTCGGCGACTTGAAAACACGGGAGGAGGGGGCTTTTCGGGGTCTGAATGAAAAGCTAGATTCATTTCCTGCGTCCCCCAGATAAGGTTACTACGTTTAAGAAGGCGGAAGAAATGTATTTCCCTGTTTCCTAGACCTTCGGTATCACTCTACCCCCGAAGGTAAAAACACAGAAATACAACAGGGCGTATACACAATTTCCTTTCGTGCCAGAATTTACAGCGGTGGTTACATGGCTGCGACAGAAGGACATAGCGGCGAGTTGAAATAGCGGCAAAGAAGCACGTGGGAGCTTACTGGGCTACAGACATTTCTCAGCATTCGTTGTGAATCCTGCCGATTACGTGACGTTTACGGGATAGAAGCTTGGGTCTCTGCGCTTCTGTCAAAGCCGCACGTAAACATGTGACTTCTCAAAGAAGAATTCACTCCCACTTATGCATGGTAATTTCCAGCAACAACGATGGCGAGTGCGACGAATCAAGAAAATCCACCAACGGCAGGCCAGAAACTGGAAAACACATCTGTTGCCGGCGACCAAATCACGCCGTGGGGCGTTGTGCTGGCGATAACTACAGCTTTATCAGTGCTTCTACGCGAAGTAGGGTGCCTAAAGTTGTCACCCGCCCCGCTTTCAATATGCAAACATACTTGTACTCTGAACAAATTTCGTGTAAATATTTTTCACATTAGAGATAACTTTTCTCGAATAGTTAGACAGCTTCGTTGGATTATATTACCGCTGTATTGCTTTTGAAAGTTGGTCACTGCTATATGGGATTTGAAATGACCATACCCGATTATACATTGTATCAACCAGATAACATTTCGTCATACAAATCACCAAACAAAAATAACTGACTTTCAAGATCACACTGTTATGCATGGGGTCGGGCCCGATCTAAGCTAGTCATATAGTGGTTCGAGCGGAAGTGCTTGCGGTCATTGCTGCAACGACTTGTGCTTTTCTTGTAAAATTTAATTTGGCTAACTGCCCGGTGTTTTTAGCATAAGAAGCAAAAGGGGAAACGTTATGTCGCGGATAGGGTGCTGCCATGGCTCTGCTGAGAACGCTCTTTTAACCTCTTCTTGCCCTGTTTAATGATTGTGATTTCTCTCTTAGATCGTCTGTTTTGTTCTTTTCGGCGAAATGTGTTTGGTGTACCAAAATAATCTATATATACTGCTGATAATCCTACGCAGTGCATTTATATAGGCGCTTTTTTCGTATTATTTGTTCGTAAAAAATATAAAAATACTTTTTACCATAAATATTACGAAACGACGAAAACATACGTAACAACTGCGATGCGTTGGTCACAGTTAGGTAAACGTTACCATAACGCTAAAATCATATGATATGCATTGAGCTAAATCAAACGAACCGCATTGGATTATGGTGTACTTAGATTACTGCACATTTTGTAAAATTTTAATAATACGTCCCCACTTCGTAAATTCCGTAGTGTACGTGCGCATTTATGTATGTATGTATGTATGTATGTATGTATGTATGTATGTATGTATGTATGTATGTATGTATGTATGTGTGTGTATGTATGTATGTATGGATGGATGGATGGATGGATGGATAGATGAATGGATGTGCGTATGTATGAATGTATGTGCGAATGTATGTATGTATATATAAATATATGTATGTATGTATGTGCATATGTATATATGATCAGCCTATCAAGGTGTGGACCATGGGAGTCCAACTGCTCCTATACTTCTCTGTCCGAATAACTTATATGCGCATAATTTCTTTATTTCATTCGTTTAGAGCTGTATCGTTCTTAAGCACTTTCTTGCTTCATTTCAAGGTAGCCATTCCGTTATCACGGTGGTGAAAACGCGCCCTGCCCTACATGCCCTACATAACTTCCCGGTCAGGGGTACACCCCCCCCCTCCCCCGAGTAACAACAGAGAGTTTTAGCTGACCGTTATCGACGGTCCGCTCCGGTATCGGCGGCCCGTTCAGCGCAACCGGAGCCAATGCCGTTCGCGGCGAAGCGGGCCACACATGCGCAATGGCGGTTAGCTAAAACTCGCTAGTATTCCAAGACGCTCGTTCCCAACTTCGCAGCGCTTCTTTTATCATTCTCGTTTCGATGGCCACATGAGCCGACCTAAGATTGTTTTGACATAATAACTACCTGTGCGATATTCGTTTACGAAATGGGTAGCAGGCAGCCTATAAGTACAAGGGAAGCATAGGCAATTTTTTTAGTAAAAACATTGCAAAGCGCACTGAAACAAAATCACTCCACCTACTCCCCTATGACTTCTGTACTAGGTGCTAGAATTTTTCCTCCCACGCACGCACGCGCGCGCACGCGCACGCGCACACGCACACGCACAGAAATACGCACACAAACACACACACACGCACGCACGCGCGCACGCGCACAAGCGCACACACACATTTCCATTTTTTCCTACTTTTTCCAAGTTCGTACCCATCATACCTTACGCCGCCGTTGCTTTGTACTTAGCTTTATTATGGTCATCGCTTTTTGGTTAAAAGTCCTTGAACACATCGTAACGTTTCTGTTGCACCGTGCTTGCGGACAATCTCCTATTTTATATATGAAAAAATAACTCTCCTCATTTTGGAATTGCCCTCCCTCTCATATGTGCAAGAGCTGTTTACTATGTTCTTTTCTTTTCTTATTGCTATCAGCTTCAGTGACGTCGCAATGACCGCGCAGCACTCCTCGTACGACCAGCCCCTGTCTGCCTCCCCTCTGACGTTCCCGCAAGCCTCGCTTGAGGTCACACGGCGTCACTACCAGACACCCTATACAATTCCTCCCGTATTCCACCCAACCCCCGACCCTCAAAGAATCTCGTCCAACCCCTCCCCTTTCGCCGGCAGCGGTCACTTTTCAGGAAGTACTATTACGAGCAATATGAAAGGGAACACAGGAACGCGTAGAAAACACCCTCAGACCCAGCTATGCGTGATATGCAGCGGCCGCTCGGGGAAACAAAGTGGAAAGGGGGAGGCTGTTCTAACAACTGTTTCCATTCCTGCCGTGCGTATTATCGGCTGTCGGACGATACCATATCAGCAATGAAATGACGTAGGCTGCTGCTTTGTAGAAATCCTAGAGTGGTGGGAGTGCCAACACTTAATGGAAGAGCACCCTCCTTCCCCCTTTGTTTTTCACAGCGCCATCCGCGTATCGCTCCGAGCCTGTTTCGAGGCTGCTTGCCACGCGTTCCTGTGTTCCCTTTCATATTGCTCATAATAGTACAACCCCGTTTCTCTATGACTAATTTGCTCCCTTCAAACATATTCTTTATCTCAGACCCTGTTTCCGCTCCCTTTTTTAGACAATTAATAAATATGTGAAGAATATGCTGTTAAGAGAAAGCTTTACCACAATAAAAAAAAAACAAATTTCAAAGCCGGCGCGGATCACAGGCTCCTCGGGGAATCGTGTGAAATTGGATTAATTGATTGATTCATTGATTCAATGATTTATTGATTATGGGGTTTAACGCGCCGATGCTACTCAGGTGATGGGGTGCACCGTAGTGGAGGGCTCCAGATTAATTTTGACCACCTGGGGATCGTTAACGTGCGCCAAAATCTCGAACACCCGGGCATTTTTGTTTTTCGCCTCCATCAGGAAAGCAGCCGCCGTGGCCGGGAATCAAAACCGCGTCTTTGTTCTCAGTACCACAAGTGAACTTCGAAACCTTTGTTAATTCTGTAATGCACAAAATATTGCAGCTGTCCCCGAAACCGAAAATGATGCTCGAAAAGCGGTGTGAAATGAATCTATGGCAAGGCCCTGACCAGGCTTAGATTATGCTCCATACCTAGTGGGTAGGTGGTAAACACATTGATGTGGCCAATGCTGGGGCTGGCGATGGGCACTCACGTGCACGTAGGTTCAGAGTCAACAACTGGCTAACGAGAAATAAATCGTAATTTCGATGATGCGTCGCTAATACAAACGCACAGAAAATTTTTAGCTTAGAGACAACCAACATAATATTCTGGAACTCAAGATGGTCTAGAAATTGCAGAGCTACCAACGGTGTTGTGCCTCTGCGGTTAATTGGCCGGTCAAATGTCAACGCAAATGCATACTCTACACAGGACCTCTGAGGTCTTGTCCAGAAAACGTTTTTGCCTTCTTTGATCACTCTCAACTTTCGTATGCAGGGTGTTTCATGGAAGACTTTAGTAATTTTTAAATAGTGGCTTTTGGATGTAAAATTGTTTTTCTTGTGCCAAAGAATCAGGGGCCATGGCGGCCGCTATAAAACGAGTACCAAGTGCTGTTGGGGGGAATAATTCTAACTAGAATTTCCTAACTTTTTAAATATATTTTAGTCAGGTGCTTCGTTGTAATGAGGACATTGTGTGTGATCATGAGTAGACCCGGTGTCGATTGTTAGATTTCCGAAATTATAATAGCGTGCAGAGCCACAGCGCTCAGAACCTGAGGTCTACACATATGCGCAACGGCTCGGGAGGCAGTTGAGCGCTGCAATGCCACGCCCACACGCTCATATCACTCGGAGATGAACACGTCGCACGCACGCGGCGCTTTATCTTTCCGCCAGAAAAGAGGCAAGCGGCGTCGGGTGCATCACCCGCTGGAACCTCCTCGCCCGCCCAAATGTGACTAGTCATCCCGATTGCCGAGAGCGGCCACGACCTGCCGCCGTTTGCGTGCGGCGGCCACGGTTCATGCAGAAATAACGTAAAAGGAAATAATGACTTTGTAATCTACCAATCCGCCTATCAAACGCCTTTCGCCTGTTCAGGTGCGCTTGCCTCTGTTCAGGCCGAAGATAAAGGGCGGCGCGCGTGGGATGCGTGGTACGTACATGCACAGCCCTTTGCGCGCAACTTGAGAGCTGATGTTCTGAGCGCTGTACAATTGGAATCAATTTGCATGTGATCGCTCGGGGGGCAGATAAAGCAGCAGCGCCGTGTTACGGGTTGCATTAGGGTGGTATCATGAAATAGGCAACGAGAGGAAGAAGGCACTGCTACCTGTATCTCCAAAGTTCTGGAAACGGCCGCGGTGTAGTTTGGAATTCCGGCTAATCGATGCTACGGTGATCACCTTCAAATTGATCCCTACTCTACCTCTGCACGCACATAAAATATGGAAAATCTAATAATCGATACTGGATGGACTCATGATCCTCTACAATTTCCTGATTACATTCAAACACCTATCTTCGAATAAGTAAAAAGGTAATGAATAAATTCTAGTAAATATTGCCCTAAATAGCAATCGGAACTGAATTTATCGCACCCACCACGGCCCCTGATCGCATAGTGCAATAAAAACAACAGAACTTAAAAAATCCAATTTTTTTAATTACTTATGCTCCTGAAACACCCTGTGTACACACGCATTTATTTAAGAGATTTTCATTTAGTACCCATACTGATATGTTGTTGCTCTGTATGCCTTATATTCCTCATTTACCCAGTGCCTCAACCGAAAAGGCACAGCGCTGTTTGTGAACGCTTCAAATAAAGCAATAAAACACTGCGTGGTTCGACGTCTTGGTTGCTGTGAATGTAGCGGCCTTCCTCGATAAACCAAACATTACAGAAAACAAAAATTCATCTAACAAAGAAGCTCTTTCTCATATGTCGGATAATTTATCGATATTTTTGGGCACTTTTTGCGCTGTGAAACAGGAGTTTCACTGTTAAACCGCGAGGAAAAAGTAAATACGAAAAAATACCCAATTGTGCCTTATTAGAAATTTTCACGCCAGAAAAAATTAAAAACGTAGTAATAATTAACTTCCAGTATTGCCCTCAGTAATTACCAGAAAATAACACACAAAACAAGAGAAGGAAGTTGCGCCGATCTACACATAACTTTAAAAGAAAACAGCGCATCAGTTGGAACACGAAAAGAACGTGACAAACACTTGTGTAAGTGTTTGTGTACTTGTATCTGATACGCTCTTGCTTTCTTTGGAACCCTGGAAAGAGCCATGCAGATGAATTGAATGCCTGCCACGAATGAAAGATTTTCTGTCACTTCCTTGAAACTGACTTTCAACGTTCCATTGAGAACGTGAAAGAAAAATTCACCCAACCTCCCCGAAGGGAATCCTGAGGAAATGCGAATGCATTTCTTTTGCGCGAGAGTGCGCGGAATTTATAATTAATGAGGAGACGGTGATTCGTAGCGTAACCATTTATTTAACACCTGTTTGTGTTGTGGTTGTACTTGACGGCCAGGATCACTGCTTTGTGGTCGGTAAAGTGCAGTCAAAGGGTCTTTGAGAAGCATGCGGGCGTGGGAGAGTGGGGCGAGCGTCGAGAGAAGAAGCACCGAAGCACTCTCCCACACACTCTCCCACACACGCGGGAGCTCCGGCGAGCTCCCGCGATGCGAGCGCCCTCACACGCCCGAGCGCGCTCCTCCTCTCCACTCACTCGCCGCTGATCTGCCCGCACCACCTGCTCCGGTTGCTAGGGGAGAGGAGGAGCGCGCGCGTCGCAGCTGTTGCTGTGGGAGAGGGGGTGAGAGCGGAGAGATAACACCTGCGGGCGCGTGGACGCCGCACGGTGCCTGACATGGCTCGACTAAGAAATGCATTCGCATTTAAAAAAAGGCTCTTTTACTGTAACAGACAACACAAACTGGACAGTCTCACGCATTGACCAAGACTACATGACCCAGCGTTGTCAAGTTTAGGTGGCTGCGAAAGGCGCGCATCGCAGCGAGCTGAGGTAGTGGCGAGATAACGCATCCGCGTCTCCTGAAGCTGTTACCAGAGTCCTTCAATTGAAGGATTCTGCTGTTACCATAGTTTTTTAGTAACTATGGCTGTGAATAATTGGCGTCTTCCGCGGTGTACCATATATATGCGTGACGTCAACGCGACCTGCACTGCGCGCTCAGTGCGCATTAAAAATCGAATATTGGGACTGTAACACGCTGCAGCTACACCTGGGATATAAGGCGCACGATGGTGGTGGGCTGCAGATGAATAACAACGACCTGGAGATCATTACTGTTCTGCGAAATCTCAACACGCGAGCGTTGTTGGTTCGATTGATTGATTGTGGGGTTTAACGCGCCGACGCAACGCAGGCGATGAGGCGCGCCGTAGTGGAGGGCTCCGGATTAATTTTGACCACCTGGGGATCTTTAACGTGTGCCGAAATCTCGTACACACGGGCGTTTTTGCTTTTCGCTCCATCAGAAAAGCGGGGCCCCCGCGGCCGGGAATCGAGCCCACGACCTCGTGCTCAGCAGCGCAACGCGTTAGCCACTGAGCCACCGAGGCGGGTGAGCGTTGTTGGTTCTCACCTGCATCTGAAGAGCGGTCACCGCGACCGGGATAGCACCGGCGTGTTCGCTGCGCTTTTGTCGAAGCCACGCAGTAATGGCTATCTGGCTATATTCGTTTAGGCTGACTGGCTTTGAACGGGTAGTTGTTGCTAAGGTAATCATCACGACTTCTTGCTTTTCATTTTTTTATATTGCTGAACTTTGCATCACCGTTGTGTAGAGAATACAGTTGTTTTTCGCTGCCCGCTACCCCTGAAAATCACGGCGGTCTTACACTGAGCAAGGGACACGCATTTCCTGTCGCTTGTGTACGCGCCTTAGCCCCACTGTATTCGCAGCTTCCTGGCGTGGGACGAGAATGCTGCCTACATATTTTTTGAAGTATTTCCAGATAGAGGCAAGGCCCAGGATTTTGCTACCACATTGATCAAAAATTTTGTAGTAGCACTCTGATCTGTTCCGGGCGCGCAACACTCATTCGGGAGCTATATAGACTTCATGAAATGATCTCGCAATTCTAAAAGAAAGGAGTCAAGAGTGTGCAGGAAATGGAATGCGTTTGTGGGTACATCTGTATATGTGCGTGTGTGCGCGCGTCGGTGCGTTCGCGTGCGTGCTAGTGTGTGCTTGCGTGTGTGTCTGTTTTGTGAGCCCCCTACAATGCAGGCGAATTAATTAAATTTAGACACCTGCTGCGTGAGAGCGAGAATCATGAAGTATTACACCGGTATATAGATGCGTCATCGTAGCATTATCAGTTACATACACGCCCTGTCTATTAGATGTATGTTCCCAAAATCACATTGGTGTGCTACAGTTAACTCCAAAATGGTGCAGTTGTGAATCCTGCCGATTACGCGGGGATAGAAGCTTGGGTCTCTGCGCTTCTGTCAAAGCCGCACGTAAACATGTGACTTCTCAAAGAAGAATTCACTCCCACTTATGCATGGTAATTTCCAGCAACAACGATGGCGAGTGCGACGAATCAAGAAAATCCACCAACGGCAGGCCAGAAACTGGAAAACACATCTGTTGCCGGCGACCAAATCACGCCGTGGGGCGTTGTGCTGGCGATAACTACAGCTTTATCAGTGCTTCTACGCGAAGTAGGGTGCCTAAAGTTGTCACCCGCCCCGCTTTCAATATGCAAACATACTTGTACTCTGAACAAATTTCGTGTAAATATTTTTCACATTAGAGATAACTTTTCTCGAATAGTTAGACAGCTTCGTTGGATTATATTACCGCTGTATTGCTTTTGAAAGTTGGTCACTGCTATATGGGATTTGAAATGACCATACCCGATTATACATTGTATCAACCAGATAACATTTCGTCATACGAATCACCAAACAAAAATAACTGACTTTCAAGATCACACTGTTATGCATGGGGTCGGGCCCGATCTAAGCTAGTCATATAGTGGTTCGAGCGGAAGTGCTTGCGGTCATTGCTGCAACGACTTGTGCGTTCTTGTAAAATTTAATTTGGCTAACTGCCCGGTGTTTTTAGCATAAGAAGCAAAAGGGGAAACGTTATGTCGCGGATAGGGTGCTGCCATGGCTCTGCTGAGAACGCTCTTTTAACCTCTTCTTGCCCTGTTTAATGATTGTGATTTCTCTCTTAGATCGTCTGTTTTGTTCTTTTCGGCGAAATGTGTTTGGTGTACCAAAATAATCTATATATACTGCTGATAATCCTACGCAGTGCATTTATATAGGCGCTTTTTTCGTATTATTTGTTCGTAAAAAATATAAAAATACTTTTTACCATAAATATTACGAAACGACGAAAACATACGTAACAACTGCGATGCGTTGGTCACAGTTGGTAAACGTTACCATAACGCTAAAATCATATGATATGCATTGAGCTAAATCAAACGAACCGCATTGGATTATGGTGTACTTAGATTACTGCACATTTTGTAAAATTTTAATAATACGTCCCCACTTCGTAAATTCCGTAGTGTACGTGCGCATTATTGTATGTATGTATGTATGTATGTATGTATGTATGTATGTATGTATGTATGTATGTATGTATGTATATGTGTGTGTATGTATGTATGTATGGATGGATGGATGGATGGATGGATAGATGAATGGATGTGCGTATGTATGAATGTATGTGCGAATGTATGTATGTATATATAAATATATGTATGTATGTATGTGCATATGTATATATGATCAGCCTATCAAGGTGTGGACCATGGGAGTCCAACTGCTCCTATACTTCTCTGTCCGAATAACTTATATGCGCATAATTTCTTTATTTCATTCGTTTAGAGCTGTATCGTTCTTAAGCACTTTCTTGCTTCATTTCAAGGTAGCCATTCCGTTATCACGGTGGTGAAAACGCGCCCTGCCCTACATGCCCTACATAACTTCCCGGTCAGGGGTACACCCCCCCCCTCCCCCGAGTAACAACAGAGAGTTTTAGCTGACCGTTATCGACGGTCCGCTCCGGTATCGGCGGCCCGTTCAGCGCAACCGGAGCCAATGCCGTTCGCGGCGAAGCGGGCCACACATGCGCAATGGCGGTTAGCTAAAACTCGCTAGTATTCCAAGACGCTCGTTCCCAACTTCGCAGCGCTTCTTTTATCATTCTCGTTTCGATGGCCACATGAGCCGACCTAAGATTGTTTTGACATAATAACTACCTGTGCGATATTCGTTTACGAAATGGGTAGCAGGCAGCCTATAAGTACAAGGGAAGCATAGGCAATTTTTTTAGTAAAAACATTGCAAAGCGCACTGAAACAAAATCACTCCACCTACTCCCCTATGACTTCTGTACTAGGTGCTAGAATTTTTCCTCCCACGCACGCACGCGCGCACGCGCACGCGCACACGCACACGCACAGAAATACGCACACAAACACACACACACGCACGCACGCGCGCACGCGCACAAGCGCACACACACATTTCCATTTTTTCCTACTTTTTCCAAGTTCGTACCCATCATACCTTACGCCGCCGTTGCTTTGTACTTAGCTTTATTATGGTCATCGCTTTTTGGTTAAAAGTCCTTGAACACATCGTAACGTTTCTGTTGCACCGTGCTTGCGGACAATCTCCTATTTTATATATGAAAAAATAACTCTCCTCATTTTGGAATTGCCCTCCCTCTCATATGTGCAAGAGCTGTTTACTATGTTCTTTCTTTTCTTATTGCTATCAGCTTCAGTGACGTCGCAATGACCGCGCAGCACTCCTCGTACGACCAGCCCTGTCTGCCTCCCCTCACGTTCCCCGCAAGCCTCGCTTGAGGTCACACGGCGTCACTACCAGACACCCTATACAATTCCTCCCGTATTCCACCCAACCCCCGACCCTCAAAGAATCTCGTCCAACCCCTCCCCTTTCGCCGGCAGCGGTCACTTTTCAGGAAGTACTATTACGAGCAATATGAAAGGGAACACAGGAACGCGTAGAAAACACCCTCAGACCCAGCTATGCGTGATATGCAGCGGCCGCTCGGGGAAACAAAGTGGAAAGGGGGAGGCTGTTCTAACAACTGTTTCCATTCCTGCCGTGCGTATTATCGGCTGTCGGACGATACCATATCAGCAATGAAATGACGTAGGCTGCTGCTTTGTAGAAATCCTAGAGTGGTGGGAGTGCCAACACTTAATGGAAGAGCACCCTCCTTCCCCCTTTGTTTTTCACAGCGCCATCCGCGTATCGCTCCGAGCCTGTTTCGAGGCTGCTTGCCCCGCGTTCCTGTGTTCCCTTTCATATTGCTCATAATAGTACAACCCCGTTTCTCTATGACTAATTTGCTCCCTCAAACATATTCTTTATCTCAGACCCTGTTTCCGCTCCCTTTTTTAGACAATTAATAAATATGTGAAGAATATGCTGTTAAGAGAAAGCTTTACCACAATAAAAAAAAAAACAAATTTCAAAGCCGGCGCGGATCACAGGCTCCTCGGGAATCGTGTGAAATTGGATTATTGATTGATTCATTGATTCAATGATTTATTGATTATGGGTTTAACGCGCCGATGCTACTCAGGTGATGGGGTGCACCGTAGTGGAGGGCTCCAGATTAATTTTGACCACCTGGGGATCGTTAACGTGCGCCAAAATCTCGAACACCCGGGCATTTTTGTTTTTCGCCTCCATCAGGAAAGCAAGCAGCCGCGTGGCCGGGAATCAAAACCGCGTCTTTGTTCTCAGTACCACAAGTGAACTTCGAAACCTTTGTTAATTCTGTAATGCACAAAATATTGCAGCTGTCCCGGAAACCGAAAATGATGCTCGAAAAGCGGTGTGAAATGAATCTATGGCAAGGCCCTGACCAGGCTTAGATTATGCTCCATACCTAGTGGGTAGGTGGTAAACACATTGATGTGGCCAATGCTGGGGCTGGCGATGGGCACTCACGTGCACGTAGGTTCAGAGTCAACAACTGGCTAACGAGAAATAAATCGTAATTTCGATAATGCGTCGCTAATACAAACGCACAGAAAATTTTTAGCTTAGAGACAACCAACATATTTTTCTGTAACTCAAGATGGTCTCGAAATCGCAAATGTACCAACGGTGTTTTGCCTCTGCGGTTAATTGGCCGGTCAAATATCAACACAAATTTATACTCTGCACAGGACCTCTGAGGTCTTCTCCAGAAAACGTTTTTGCCTTCTTTGATCACTCTCAACTTTCGTATGCAGGGTGTTTCATGGAAGACTTTAGTAATTTTTAAATAGTGGCTTTTGGATGTAAAATTGTTTTTCTTGTGCCAAAGAATCAGGGGCCATGGCGGCCGCTATAAAACGAGTACCAAGTGCTGTTGGGGGGAATAATTCTAACTAGAATTTCCTAACTTTTTAAATATATTTTAGTCAGGTGCTTCGTTGTAATGAGGACATTGTGTGTGATCATGAGTAGACCCGGTGTCGATTGTTAGATTTCCGAAATTATAATAGCGTGCAGAGCCACAGCGCTCAGAACCTGAGGTCTACACATATGCGCAACGGCTCGGGAGGCAGTTGAGCGCTGCAATGCCACGCCCACACGCTCATATCACTCGGAGATGAACACGTCGCACGCACGCGGCGCTTTATCTTTCCGCCAGAAAAGAGGCAAGCGGCGTCGGGTGCATCACCCGCTGGAACCTCCTCGCCCGCCCAAATGTGACTAGTCATCCCGATTGCCGAGAGCGGCCACGACCTGCCGCCGCTTGCGTGCGGCGGCCACGGTTCATGCAGAAATAACGTAAAACGAAATAATGACTTTTTAATCTACCAATCCGCCTATCAAATGCCTTTCGCCTGTTTAGGTGCGCCTTGCCTCTGTTCAGGCCGAAGATAAAGGGCGGCGCGCGTGGGATGCGTGGTACGTACATGCACAGCCCTTTGCGCGCAACTTGAGAGCTGATGTTCTGAGCGCTGTACAATTGGAATCAATTTGCATGTGATCGCTCGGGGGGCAGATAAAGCAGCAGCCCGTGTTACGGGTTGCATTAGGGTGTATCATGAAATAGGCAACGAGAGGAAGAAGGCACTGCTACCTGTATCTCCAAAGTTCTGGAAACGGCCGCGGTGTAGTTTGGAATTCCGGCTAATCGATGCTACGGTGATCACCTTCAAATTGATCCCTACTCTACCTCTGCACGCACATAAAATATGGAAAATCTAATAATCGATACTGGATGGACTCATGATCCTCTACAATTTCCTGATTACATTCAAACACCTATCTTCGAATAAGTAAAAAGGTAATGAATAAATTCTAGTAAATATTGCCCTAAATAGCAATCGGAACTGAATTTATCGCACCCACCACGGCCCCTGATCGCATAGTGCAATAAAAACAACAGAACTTAAAAATCAATTTTTTTTAATTACTTATGCTCCTGAAACACCCTGTGTACACACGCATTTATTTAAGAGATTTTCATTTAGTACCCATACTGATATGTTGTTGCTCTGTATGCCTTATATTCCTCATTTACCCAGTGCCTCAACCGAAAAGGCACAGCGCTGTTTGTGAACGCTTCAAATAAAGCAATAAAACACTGCGTGGTTCGACGTCTTGGTTGCTGTGAATGTAGCGGCCTTCCTCGATAAACCAAAATTACAGAAACAAAAATTTCTAACAAAGAAGCTCTTTCTCATATGTCGGATAATTTATCGATATTTTTGGGCACTTTTTGTGCTGTGAAACAGGAGTTTCACTGTTAAACCGCGAGGAAAAAGTAAATACGAAAAAATACCCAATTGTGCCTTATTAGAAATTTTCACGCCAGAAAAAATTAAAAACGTAGTAATAATTAACTTCCAGTATTGCCCTCAGTAATTACCAAAAATAACACACAAAACAAGAGAAGGAAGTTGCGCCGATCTACACATAACTTTAAAGAAAACAGCGCATCAGTTGGAACACGAAAAGAACGTGACAAACACTTGTGTAAGTGTTTGTGTACTTGTATCTGATACGCTCTTGCTTTCTTTGGAACCCTGGAAAGAGCCATGCAGATGAATTGAATGCCTGCCACGAATGAAAGATTTTTGTCACTTCCTTGAAACTGACTTTCAACGTTCCATTGAGAACGTGAAAGAAAAATTCACCCAACCTCCCCGAGGGAATCCTGAGGAAATGCGAATGCATTTCTTTTGCGCGAGAGTGCGCGGAATTTATAATTAATGAGGAGACGGTGATTCGTAGCGTAACCATTTATTTAACACCTGTTTGTGTTGTGGTTTGTACTTGACGGCCAGGATCACTGCTTTGTGGTCGGTAAAGTGCAGTCAAAGGGTCTTTGAGAAGCATGCGGGCGTGGGAGAGTGGGGCGAGCGTCGAGAGAGAGAAGCACCGAAGCACTCTCCCACACACTCTCCCACACACGCGGAGCTCCGGCGAGCTCCCGCGATGCGAGCGCCCTCACACGCCCGAGCGCGCTCCTCCTCTCCACTCACTCTCCGCTGATCCGCCCGCACCACCTGCTCCGGTTGCTAGGGGAGAGGAGGAGCGCGCGCGTCGCAGCTGTTGCTGTGGGAGAGGGGGTGAGAGCGGAGAGATAACACCTGCGGGCGCGTGGACGCGCACGGTGCCTGACATGGTCGACTAAAAAATGCATTTCGCATTTAAAAAAAGGCTCTTTTACTGTAACAGACAACACAAACTGGACAGTCTCACGCATTGACCAAGACTACATGACCCAGCGTTGTCAAGTTTAGGTGGCTGCGAAAGGCGCGCATCGCAGCGAGCTGAGGTAGTGGCGAGATAACGCATCCGCGTCTCCTGAAGCTGTTACCAGAGTCCTTCAATTGAAGGATTCTGCTGTTACCATAGTTTTTTAGTAACTATGGCTGTGAATAATTGGCGTCTTCCGCGGTGTACCATATATATGCGTGACGTCAACGCGACCTGCACTGCGCGCTCAGTGCGCATTAAAATTGAAATATTGGACTGTAACACGCTGCAGCTACACCTGGGATATAAGCGCACGATGGTGGTGGGCTGCAGATGAATAACAACGACCTGGAGATCATTACTGTTCTGCGAAATCTCAACACGCGAGCGTTGTTGGTTCGATTGATTGATTGTGGGTTTAACCGCGCCGACGCAACGCAGGCGATGAGGCGCGAGCCGTAGTGGAGGGCTCCGGATTAATTTGACCACCTGGGGATCTTTAACGTGTGCCGAAATCTCGTACACACGGGCGTTTTTGCTTTTCGCCTCCATCAGAAAAGCGGCCGCCGCGGCCGGGATCGAGCCCACGACCTCGTGCTCAGCAGCGCAACGCGTTAGCCACTGAGCCACCGAGGCGGGTGAGCGTTGTTGGTTCTCACCTGCATCTGAAGAGCGGGTCACCGCGACCGGGATAGCACCGGCGTGTTCGCTGCGCGTTTGTCGAAGCCACGCAGTAATGGCTATCTGGCTATATTCGTTTAGGCTGACTGGCTTTGAACGGGTAGTTGTTGCTAAGGTAATCATCACGACTTCTTGCTTTTCATTTTTTGTATTGCTGAACTTTGCATCACCGTTGTGTAGAGAATACAGTTGTTTTTCGCTGCCCGCTACCCTGAAAATCACGGCGGTCTTACACTGAGCAAGGGACACGCATTTCCTGTCGCTTGTGTACGCGCCTTAGCCCCACTGTATTCGCAGCTTCCTGGCGTGGGACGAGAATGCTGCCTACATATTTTATGAAGTATTTCCAGATAGAGGCAAGGCCCAGGATTTTGCTACCACATTGATCAAAAATTTTGTAGTAGCACTCTGATCTGTTCCGGGCGCGCAACACTCATTCGGGAGCTATATAGACTTCATGAAATGATCTCGCAATTCTAAAAGAAAGGAGTCAAGAGTGTGCAGGAAATGGAATGCGTTTGTGGGTACATCTGTATATGTGCGTGTGTGCGCGCGTCGGTGCGTTCGCGTGCGTGCTAGTGTGTGCTTGCGTGTGTGTCTGTCTGTGAGCCCCCTACAATGCAGGCGAATTAATTAAATTTAGACACCTGCTGCGTGAGAGCGAGAATCATGAAGTATTACACCGGTATATAGATGCGTCATCGTAGCATTATCAGTTACATACACGCCCTGTCTATTAGATGTATGTTCCCAAAATCACATTGGTGTGCTACAGTTAACTCCAAAATAGTGCAGCTGCACTGAGTCTGTCGGGTAGCAACCGAAATGTATTTACTGGGGGCGGAGTTATCAAAATGGTCTCAAGAATCTGAATGATTACTGCCAATGAATCTCGCCGTCCCACGTGCGTTTGAAATGTGGAGGATAAGCCACAAAAAACACACCCAAGAGCTTTGCATGGGGTGCATACAAAGAATAAGAAGCAATGTGTTGTCTCTAGAAAAGAAACAAAAAGAAGTGCACACATTTTACTTGAAAGCGAAAACATCTCTCTGAACAGGACATGCCTGGCATCCTAAATCCCTCGGTCAACATACTGCGTAAATAATACATCCATGTATGGGACTAGTATGAGATTCAAGTACACTTGAACAGAAGGGAAACACGAGATATAATGAGCAACACCTGCAGCCTTTTTCTATCTAAATGCAATTTACGGCTTCTTCTAATAGCAGTGCTAAGACTATGATGGCAGTATTCAATGTAGCTGTATCAGGGCAGAAACGTGATGGAGGGGCCCAAATAAAACAAGTCGCCGTCATGGCATGCCGGGGGTTGGTCCGTCGTCTGTAACAAAAATGCGCAGAGCATGCTCCGATGGAATATAAATAAGTGAAAATGAACCAAGTACCTGGTAAATAGCGTTTCAACAAGTGCAAATCACTCAAATTTTTATTTCAACGTTAACAGCCCCAGTTCCTGATGTTCCGTGGGGGGATAAAATCATACAGCCATTGATTTGCTTGACGAGGAAAGGGCTGCGTGAACAAGGCAAGTGCCGTTGTAGCGAACGGACCAGACATATAAATGGAAACGGGTTACAGCAGAATAGTGGTTTGGGTGACTTGGCACATAATGATGTGTCGATGAGCAGCACAAGACTAAGGACAAGAACAGAGAAGACACACAGTGCGCTGTGTCTTCTGTGTTTTTGTCCCTCCTCTTATGCGGCGCTTCAGCACGTCGATACAAGTTACACTTTCGTGTAAAAATTCATATTATGCGCAGATACAAGAAAACACATTGGAAAATTCGTTACTTATTTGCGCACACACTGAAGTCTGCAAAAATAAATAAAATATGTATGCGCGTGGATTGACACAAATCAAATTGAATAAAATAATAAGAAAAAGCGCAAACCGGTGACCGGCCATGGACGACCAATCGTTTATCCGCGCTTTGAAGGGATCAAAATGAGCGTCGAACCCTAAACGTAATAAAAAACTTGGCTCCAATCCGCGCTGTTAAAGTGGTTTGAAAGCAAAGCTTTAAAAGACACCCACTACAATTGCCCATGTGACGTCACTTGAATTCATACACGTGGCTCTACAAAGAGTGAAACCAGAGATTCTGCCAGCCGTTACTTGGAATTCGCGGGGCGGTATCACGAACGCAGCAGCATCGGCCATAGCGGGGCTGCGTATTCCCAAACCATATCCCGTAGGGACCCAGGCCGACCACACCTCCTAAGCAGGGGCGCAGCCAAAGAGATTTAAAAATGCAATTTTTTAACCGCCTTGGACGCAGCATCGTGACGTCTCTATCTATATGTGCGCGACTTCATGCGAGGTGGATTTCTTTTTTTTCCCCATCCCCCCGTTTCGACCGCTTGGTAGTGGCCGATGGTTTCGCTCCGTGGGCGGGGCTGGCCTGCGGCGCTGGGGAAGCTGACGCACATGTAAAGCTATTTTGTACCTGAGCCCCTGATCTCTCCGCGCTCTTCTTGCGCACCTGCAAGTTGACGCTGACCTCCGATCGTGTTCCGGTGCTCGAAGTGCGCGCGCGCGGATGGACGCTTTCACGCGCATGTGGCAATTATAACGTTCCGGAAAGCAAACACCCTCATTGAAAGCTCATTCTACAGCACACAGAAGGGTATACAATGAGTTGGGTGCTCTTTCACTATATACACAGCTCAAAACACGATTCGGTGCTGCAGTAAGGATTACAAGAAAGGCAGCCAATTACCCATGACTACATTTACAAACTGTCCTACTCTTGCGAAATATTACAGCGGCATGAGCTGCTACATTTTGGCACTTTCATAAGCACTATTTAATTAAATTTCGTTACCATTAACTTCATTGGATTATTTTTTATCAGGAACAGTGCCACTAAGGAAAACATTGACATTTTGTTAACAGCAATGGAAGGTGTGAATCGTTCTTGCAAGGGTGATACATTGATAAGAAAGACACCAGCTCAAACGTACACGTTTTACACTCGGTCATGAATTCTGCATAATTTGCACTGCAGGTCATAACAATTTAGGGAAACAATATCGAAAATATATACCAACCAAAGGCTAAGTAATAGTTGGATTGTACAGCAACTGAAGTAATCGAGGAGTTTGATATATGTCTTCTGTACACGGCTATTGACCACTGTCTCTTCACTGAAGCCACCATGCCGAGTTTGATATCAGTAATCGTGCGTGCTACCACTCACGCTGTGGCCAATGTCGATTAGTTGTTTTTAACAATTTGTGCTTCATGCACACAGAGATTTTGCTGCATAAGATACGTAATTTATTATAGACAGCTCTAGCAGGATCCGAATGGCGCTGATGCCCCCCCCCCCCCCGTAATCGGGAAGGCACACCAAATCGTTACCACTTAATTTGGCTCTGTCCATTATTCGACCGTAGTCGCCCCCAGCTTTTAACTCTAGGTCCCGCCCCTGCGACTGAACAGGAACATGTTAGTCGGGTCCGGAACGATCCCACCGCACTAGACGCAATTACCGAGTACTCCTTTGAAAACAGACTCCACATAATGCGTAGCAGCCTGGCCGACTTCCCCGCTCGTTATACAATGTGAACTGTCTGCAGCGTGCACTGTTTTCAGAGTGAACCGCATTGTCCACAGTGTGAAACATTTAAGTGTGAACTGTGCGTTTTGCTGACACTGACTGACTTTAATGTGTTCATTTTGGGATTAGGACCCCCAGACTGCAACTGTGATCATTGTGCGAGTTGTGACCTTCCCCTTTTCTCCTCATCCTTGCTCCACCAGGGCCCCATGGCCTCTCATTAATTGCAGTGTTACACTCACTCAGATACGTATATTCTTTTCGCTGGGACTAATGACTAGTTGCCCCTGAGCTTGAAGTCATGGTAGTCGCAGCAGAGATAAAACTAAGTAAAAAAGTTATCTCTTTGGCGCACTATATTTGCGATAGTGATCTCGGAGTCCAAATAGCGGCACAAATTTTCACTTTTAAAGATCCACTGATGGGTATAGATGAGCAGTTTATGTCTGTTTCCTGCGACGCATTTTTAGCTACCACATATATATATTTCTGTAGTGTCTGGCCTTTTCATTTTCCAGCATTGTGTCACAGCTCGTGCCTCAACTGTAAGCCACACAGACGCAAAAACATATACAAATGTATAAACGAGAAATAGCAGGAATAAACATATAAATAGTACAACGTTGCCAGCGGAGCGAAACCATCGGCCGCCCGCAAAGCAGCCGAAACGAGGGGAGGCGGAAAAAAGAAAAAATCCACCTCGCATGAAGTCGCGCACAAATAGGTAGAGTTGTCAGGGTGCTGCGTCTAAAGAGGTTAAAAAATTGCAATTTTTTAGCCACATGGTCTGCGCCCCTGTTTAGGGGGTGTTGTCGGCCTGGGCCCCTACGCGATATGGTTTCGAAATACGCCGCCGGGCTATCCGCCTATGCCTGGGACTTCCAAACACATCCCCGGTTTCGGCGACGTCCATGGAGGCAGGCTCAGACGCGGGCCCTGCAGGTGGGGCTCCACTACATCCAATGCCTGCAGGGTACACCGGGCAGCACGGCACTCCTCGAGCGCTACTGCAGCCGGCCTAACTCTCGCATTAGCCTCTGCTCAGTACCTACGATAGCTATATTGCACAGCCGCATCGGCGCCGCCTGGAGTCACCACCACCAGGCACGGGGCAGGCTCTACGCATCGCCACCACATTGCCGGGGGTCCGTAGCAAGAGGCCATCGCAAACAGCTGGCCGCCCTGCTGCAGGACGACGCTGACAGACTTCTGCAGATGTACACGGATGGTTCCCTGCAACGGTTGACGGGCCGAGCCAGAGCTGCCTGCAAGGCCCTGGAACTTGGCACCATCCAGGTGTGCAGCCTCCCCTTCCGGGCCTGAACCACCTACTCAGAGCTGGCTGGACTCCACTTGGCCGCGAATCTTCTTCTAGAACAGGGGACCCACGTCTGGCGGCCATCCTCCGGACTGACTCCCTGTCTGCCCTCCTCAGTCTGCGACCTGTCTACGAGCCAGCCAACTCAAGCGGCTACGTAGAGCGCTCGCTAGCGGCCAACCTTCATGCAGTGAAGGTTCAGGGGTGTCCACTGCTTATTCACTGGCTCCCATGCCCTGGCCAAGAGTGCTGCTCGCCAGGCAGGGGTACCAGCCTTTCACGAATTAGTGTGATTCTATGCGGCAAGGACCATCCTGGCCCGAGTTGTGGAGGCCATGCATCGAGATTCTCAAATGGTCCGTGTTGAGCCCCCGCGGGTTCGTCCCGGAACATCAGCAGAGGCTGCCGGTCGCTCCTGCTTCGCCTGCGGCTTAATTGCTGACATGGGAGC
>CM023450.1:194499516-194620666 GCA_013339765.2 Haemaphysalis longicornis | reverse complement strand
AGGAAAAGCATGAATTCAAGAAATGAACATGCGCAGTGGATGGAGACATAGCATGTATCATTTTTCTCTCTTGGATTCGAACACAGGGGGTGTTTATGGTGTCGAACAAATCATCCATCCGCTCTACAAACTCTGGTGCATCCACAGCACGGGGAGCAACTCATTAAAGGCGATGAATACCTGCATTGCTAAATACACACTCCTGCTACACCTGTTCTGCATACTTTAGCTTTATGTTGCGGAAAGGATTTTCATAGATATGCCTATCGGTCAATTTGGCACGTACTTCAACTTCAAGTGGTGCGTGGACACACAGAGCTGCTTAATGTGTTCCCAACTGACTACTTTTGTTCCAATCTTCAGGTTATGCTTCCGCAGGTTATTCCTTGTGCATTTCAAAAGGTGAGGGGGATCAAAAATGAAATATACTTTCGTGCCATCTATTGTAAAGAATGGTCTTTCTGGGCTTATTCCTAGCGTTTTTTTAAGAAGGATCAAAGATTCTTTTAAGAAGGATCAAAAGTGGCCTAGAGCGAACAGCTGCCTCCCCAGTCATGAAAGCAACCGGCTGAATTCCATTTCTTTGCAATGCCCGACACTAGGACCAATAGTGCAGTGTTCGCCACATTCTTCCTGCTTTCGTACCCGGTGTCCGCATAACCATGGACAATATCTCGCTTGGAATCATACTGCAAATTTTGTTTCAGTGACATTTCGTCAAAGATCAATCTGCAGGCTCTGTTGATCATTTCCCAATTCTTTGTTTTTTTTAACAATTCAAGAACTTGAGGAAACACACCAGGTTTAATGGTGATGCTCGACAGCCAGGTTCGCAGGGATGTGACTTATGGAAGGCTTGGGACCTTAGCCAGATATCTATATGCCTTTGGGCTGTTGAAGTAGAGGTTGAGGGCAAACTGCCGAAACTCAGGAGGCCAGCGCCTTCCGTATTTGTTTAAGGGCTGGAGGTACATCTGTACACGCAGAATGTCCAAGAAGTCTTTGTTGAGATAACTGGCTGACTCGGAAATGATCTATGCTCGTGACAGTACTGGTCTTGCAGGCTTCATTCGTGACAGGGTGCGACGGAGCCGAGCATTCTCGATCCGGAAGTGGTGAAGCTCACTTTTGGTTCATGGTGTCGTCTGTTTTTTTTGGCCTGCCTTTTCTCTTCTTGACTGGTGTATCTGAAAAAATAAATATCTGGGTTTGTGATAACCGTCATACAATATTCAGTTGTATTACTACGAGCGAAAATTTTGGTGCAGTGATCAATCATACACGGATACGTATCCTGCCTGGATGCCAGTCTACCTGCTGGTGCAGGCACATGGCTGCTTTCAAAGTGGTGGGAAGGGAATGGAGAAGCTCGGGTGATTGACGTGGACGGTACGGCCAGGTACTCGAACGGGCCACTGCTTGCTAAAAATGCGGATAGCATCAAACCATTAAACAAAGCTGCAAGCTTACCAGCATACTCAAATACATGGAATTGAATGGAAGATGAACAGAATCACATGTTTGTGGTGCAGCCATCGTGGCTGTTGACGTGGACGGTACAGCCAGGTACTCGAATGGGTCACTGCTTGCTAAAAATGCAGAGAACATCAAACCATTAAACAAAGCTGCAAGCGTACCAGCATACTCAAATACCTGGAATTGAATGTAAGATGAACAGACTCACATGTTTGTGGTGCAGCCATCGTGGCTGTTGACGTGGACGGCACAGCCAGGTACTCGAATGGGTCATTGATTGCTAAAAATGCAGAGAACATCCGACCAATAAATAAAGCTGCAAGATTACCAGCATAATGAAATACCAGGAATTGAATGGAAGATGAACCGACTGTGATGGAACATACCCGCGAAGGGGAATGACGCCACATTCTACGCGAAAAAGCCGAAGCTCAAGGCCAAGCGCCTGCTGATGAGTTGGAAGAAGAAGAGGTGAACGAGGCACGGGCGCAGAGAGCGAGACCCCAGCCAGGGACGAGCGGACTGAACGGGGCACGGCTCTGTGCGACCTCAGGGCGAGACGTCTGGTCTATGCGCCACAGTGAGGCAAGGCCGTCGCGAGTCTCTGCTACGGTTCCGGGCGTCGCCGCCAAGGCCCGGGACATCGTCGCCAGCACGGGCCACCGTCGACCGGGCTCCGGCGTTCCGAACAGCGCGTGACCGGGCTCGAGCGGGAGCAAAGGCCGTCAGCGGACCCGGCGGAAAGTCTTCTGGCTACGGAACCTGGGCAATCCAACCTCAACGACGCGGACACCGCTACGAGGGCGACGTCGGCACCCGCGTCCCATACAACCGATTGAGGCGTTTCCTGCCCGGGACGTTTACGCGGGACGGTGCGCGGACTTTGTAGTTGCGGGCGCTGGAGCGGGCCGCGTGGGCTGTTTTATTATCTGAGTTTTCCCCATAACGCTTTGTGAATTCCCTTTGTCATTGCTTCAACCCTCTGTGCTGTCCAGTCTGTAAATACAATGTCATCTCCTCATCCGCACTAAGAGCGTTCCCCCCGTTTTGTGTGATCCGGCCCATTTCATTACAAAAAGTGGCGAGCCTGCCAGGAAGGGGCGCAAAACACTCCAGCAGTTACTGGAGAGAGTAGCGCTGGCCCCAACACGCTTGTGATCAACCCACAGAAGTTGCTACCCTTGTTCGATGAGAGGCGAGACGATTTGCACGCCTATCTGCAAAGGTTCGAGCGCGTAGCAACGGGTCAGGGTTGGCCCCAAGACAAATGGGCTGTTGCCATTAGTATGTGTTTGTCAGGGGAGTGCACTTTCAGTTATCGGCCCGGATGACTGCAACAGAGTCGTTGGACTATGCGAAAGTCAAGAACGCTCTGCTGCAACGGTTTAAGTTTACTGCCCAAGGCTATCAGGACAAGTTTCGCAAAGCACGAGCTGAGGATGGCGAAACAGGGAGGGCAGCTAGCAGCAAGGATATCCGGTTATTTCGATCATTGGATTGAAATGACCGGGATACCCAAAACATTTGAGGGTCTCCGCGATCACGTCATGGCAGAGCAGTTCCTCCGCTGTTGCCATCCGAAGCTCGTAGTCTTTTTAAAAGAGCGCCAGTGCAAAACTCTGGATAACTTGGCAGATTACACCGACCGGTTTCTGGAGGCGCAAAACCTCCCAAATCTTGGGAAATGCCCAGATGACGGGGAGAAACCCCCGAAGAATGCGCAAGACGCGCAGAAGAAGCAACCTCCCAAGTGCTTCCTGTGCAACCGGCCGGGCCACCGCGCTACGGACTGCCGCAGCACGGCAAGGGAGCCACCGAAATACAGTGCCTGCGGACGTGTCGGCCACAAGTCGCAGGATTGCAAGCGCAAGTCAGGCGGTCAGGAGCAGGTATCTGCATTCTGCACGCTTTGTGAATTCCCTTTGTCATTGCTTCAACCCTCTGTGCTGTCCAGTCTGTAAATACAATGTCATCTCCTCATCCGCACTAAGAGCGTTCCCCCCGTTTTGTGTGATCCGGCCCATTTCATTACACCGACTCACACGGTGGTGGTGCAGCCATCGGGGCAGTTGACGTGGACAGCGCAGCCAGGTACTCGAATGGATCACTGCTGGCTAAAAATGCAGAGAACCTCCGACTAGTAAACAAAGCTACAAGCTTACCAGTGCACTCAAATACACGAGTCCAAAAACACTGTTGCAAGCATCGTAATGCTTGTGTTATATCCATCATGCTCAATGCCAATTTAATGAAACGTGCACTTACAATGCGATGTCGTTGCTAAAGGTGCCCCAGATTCAATGTCGACTGGTTTTCCCAACACTTGGAAGTTGACCGCCAAGAAGCTAGACGGGCTGGTATCAACTGGAAGAATGGAAAGAAAAGGTGTAGTCAAATGTGTGTGCCGTTTAGAAGTAACGAGGGAGGGTGTATGACACATGCTATTAAAACTTGACCCTAAAAAATCCGATGGGCCCGACGGTACACTTAATGCCTTTTTAACAGCAAAGTTCTGGTTTCTAACGGCTTTCTAATTTTTTGTACTAGCTACGGTCGAATTGTATCGGCTTGCTGTTTGAGAAATATCGTCCTATTGTTGATGTTGTTTCTATATCGTCGTATGTGAAAGCCTTTGGTAAAATTCCACAGGTAGTTTTGGACTGATCTTCGGAGAGGTAGTTTCGGACTTATCTTTGGAATAGAACCCATGTGGTAATTAATAATTCCTCATCAAAGTGTTTCGTCTGGGATGCCACAGGAAAGTGCTGCGGCCACTTGTTTGTAATTGATGTTAAAGGGGCCATGAAGACAAAATAAAAGTTTGAAAGAACTAGCCTTTGGTCACTCACTCAGCTCCATTCCAGCCACGAAAGATATTTAACCGAAAAAAACGCAAGAAATAATGCAAAACGTCCAAATTTCACGCTGGAGTGACGTGTGACAGGGAACAGGGATGTTATATGGGCCAGCATTAAAAGCGCAGTTAACAGTGTGTTAACTGCACGTTAGCATTCCAGTGATGCAATCAAACGGAACGAGGTCCACTATGATCGTCTTTGGCCGTAGTTTTCGTTGGAAAGATTCGCACAAAGATTCTCCAACACCAGAGAAATCACTGGAAAGTGGCTGGCAGGTGCCACGGCTTTATCTGTTTCCCTCAGTATCTCCACTATTGAGGTTTGCGATAAAATTGGTATCATGGTTATCGGGACAAAGCAGTCATTGTAATCAAACTTGTGAAGCCCGCAGAGAATTCTGTCCCCTTTCATTTCTTTGCAGTTGTACGTCTGGTTATATAAAAATAGATGGCGCTCACACTGCAAAACTCTTTATCGATACGAAGTTCACATATTGGTCACGAATTTTCACTAACCCCAATGTTTCTGCGATCAAACCGTTTCAAATCCAGCTTTTTTCCCAAATTTGAATTCACTCCCCTCCAATATATTTGGACCGGATAATTTCTTCCCAATTTGGAACGTCGCCTTATTAACTGTTATGTTAATGCTTGTGTGTTGTCTGTACTGCTTTATTGTACCCATTCCTGCTTGGGCCTGTGCATTTACTTGCAGTATTCTGAAATAACAACTTGGCCTTTTATTCTCGTACTGAGAGAGATCTGGCAAGTATGCGGCATGCTCCTATGTGTCAGGGCTCTTTGGTTTTCTTCCAGATAACTTATAAGCAGCTACCGCATGGAAAACAAATTATTTAACCCCAACTACTTACTGTTTTGTGTTGTGCAACAGTCATGATCACAGAGCACGTGAGGGATAGGACGCATGGCTTGAACTCCAGCAAGACAGAACAGCAACTTTTCAGCAAACACCTCCGCAATAGGCACAATGTAGGACAAAATATACCCTTCATATAGGACAAAAGCAGCAACCAATTACAAAAATTGGGAGTGCTGTCAAATGCTCCCAAAACAAAGACTGCTCTTCAGCAAATCATCAATGCCTTCTTCGTAAATCCTATGCAAGAGTCAAGACCGAAAATTTACCAAGGCCTTTCTATATTCCTTTTCAGAACGTGTTTTTTTTTTGCCGTTTGTCTAAATTCAGCGTTGTGATAATATTCCAAGCAGTACGGGCCGAGATACGTCTTTCCTACCCCGTTTACTTACTGCTTTCACTTGAGCAGTAGTTGTGCTCGCACAGCAGATGAGGTGGCAAAAGCCGCACAGTTCCAGGCACTGCAAGAAACAGCAACTTCTCAACATACACTTTGATGGCAGCCATTGCTCAATTAGTAAATATGGTGATATGTCCGGAAAAAGTCGTAATTAAAATTGTGTTATAGCCTACACTTAGAAAAAAGGTATTTGCATTTGGAATCAACACATCCAAAGAAACAGGCAGTCATGGTTTCAAGGATTCTCTTGGGGCCCGTTTAGTAGGAGAAGCTTAACACAGTTATAAACATTTTCTTTACAAGCAAGGTAACCACTTGGTGCATGCTGCTGCCCGGTAGTCTCCGTGTAAACCTCCTATAACTACCCTCATTGTCGCAACGGTGCCAATTCAAGAAAGAAAAAACTCCCACCTCCCATCGCGGGAACCCCTGTGTAGATGCGACGCATAGGGGGTTCACGTTGCAGCGTTCGGCAGCGGAGGAACGGCCCTACAACGATGGAGCGAAGCTGCGCAGGTACCGCGTTTTATAACGCGCATAACGGTGAAGGGACACGCTTGCGCCAGTGCGTCTGCCGCGGCTATGACGCAACACAATCCAAACACAATCCACGTTAATCCAATTCAATCCAAATCCAACTCAATCCAAGCCAAGCCAATCCAATCGAATCCAATCCAATGCCCCTCGCGAGAGAGTGTTCGCTATCGGAGAGGAGAGGGGGTGAGCGGCGGAGAGCGCAGCTGGCGCGGCGAGGAGAATGGGGGAGGGGTAGACGCCGACGACGACGCCGGATGCAGGGACAAGGTGAGTGAATGAGATGCCTTCGCATCTAAAACTCAGTCAATAATGTCTCAATGAAGCATCTCCTACTGGCTTCCTGTCGACGAATAAAAGTTTTCCGAGAAGTCTTCGCACACACTGTGTACGTCAACTCAGCATGCACACGGGACATTATTTACAAATGGACCCATCCTCACCACAATCTTCCTCTCAAATTCTCTTTTTGTCAATTGGATACCCTTCATAATTTTTTGGTTTAACATGGCCATGTCCAGCCTTCTCACTCGGCAGGCAACATCCGTTATCCGAGCGTAATGCTCCAGAAAATGAAACCGACCACCTACCACAGGTTAGCGGTGACCCCTTCTTACTTCCCTCCCTCATGCCCTCATAAGTGGTCTTTGTGAAGTAGAAACGTGACCAACTTTACACTATCAAGCGTCTGCTTGAACTGTGTTACCCTACTCTACAGACATTACAGCGACAGTGCATACTTTCTAAACTCTTTACCCCATACCTTTATTACCTTCCCAGCCAGGGCTGCTAGCCTGCTGTTTCAATTAAATGTTTCACAAAATTATTCTTACAAGCGAGTAATGTATGAAAATAATACTACTGGCTGGGGTGTGAAACACCCGTCTTTTAAAGTTAGTATATGCGTGATAAAACCATTTTGAAGTGCACTGTGTGTGGTTGCAAATGTTGAAAATACAATAACCTGATTATAACGAACCCAGGTAGAGCGAATTATGGTATATATTGACAAATGAAAGCACGTAACGAACATACATGTGAAACATATTTCTTACAACGAACTGCACATCTGATCTATCGAACTCCGTGCACCTGGAACTGCCGCCAAAATGAATTATGTGCAGAATGCTGTGCTTTTTTACGTTGCGAAATCGAGAAAGTCCCAACCAAAATCACGGCTTTTTTCGCGAAGTAGCTTCATTGCTTTCAGTAAATGGATTGATTCGTGCATGGTAAGTAGCATACTTTATTGTGTTCTTTTCTGCTGGGAAGGGGGGAGACACAAAAGAGAGAGAGGGGATTCTGGCATGCTCGTGTAACAAAAATTCGTTATAGATGGGTTCGGCTATATCGAACTATTGGATATATCGAACTAATCCCGGTGCATACTGCAGTTCACTATAAGCGGATTTGACTGTATGTAGCACCTAGACCCAAGCAGCACTGGGATTAGTAGCCGCGTCCTACAAATGCATCCCATTTGTTTGACGCTGTGGTGCAAACTGACGACTGATCAACTTGTATACGTACCATCGTGTAGCCTTCGGCCATTATGAAACCCTGAAATACAGGGAGTGCCATCCCCATTTCATTTGATGTGTGTCAAATCGACAATAACAGTGCATAATTAGTGCTTAGTGATAATACAGCACTTACGTGGCGGAACAAAAATCTGCAGTGCAGGATCAGACACCGGAACGGTTGGGACAGCGGATTCTTTGAGCCTTCTGTAAAATCCCATGGAACGTGGTCCACTTTTATTGAATGAATCTCGTGTGATGTGGCATGCACACAACTTAGCAGTTGTGCTGAGCTGCTCCCTGGAGATGTTGTTGAGGTCTGCGCGGTTTCCATATTCTACCCAGCCTGTCGCTCTGCACAGAAACGGACAGACAACCTTAAGGTATGCACAGATTGGTTCAACTGCACCCCATTTACATAGCCTATATATGCAAATAGTTTAAAAGCTATGGCAGCAGCTAAGTTTATATTCCTGTTACAACCATATGAGCTCGAAACCAGTGAGTCATTTGCAATTTGAGGAATTTGAATACAACTCAAGCAATTTTATTATTGAATGCCTTAAAATTTTGTATGTGTGTAATCAGGATGTATGACAGAGTTAGTGATTTCTATGCATTAAATTAATGCTGACAACAAGCACTTGTAGAACGTAGTCATCGAGAAAGTATCTCCGATATAAAGTAGAGAATGCCAGCCTGCACCTGTTTCTGAAAATGAAGGCATAAAAGGTGTGCACGTTAAATACAAAAGCACTCACGTCAACTTTTCTGTGTCAGCATCACTAATTGTAACATAATTTTTTTCCACTCCCGAGGCTCATTTTTGTACACAAAACAGTAAAGGTAACTTTTATGCCCTCATGTTTTGAGTGTCAGTGGGGAAAATTCGAAAAAAACAGATCAGTGGATCTGCAGATTGATTGATTGTAGGGTTTAACGCGCCGACGCAACGCAGGCGATGAGGCGCGCCGTAGTGGAGGGCTCCGGATTAATTTTGACCACCTGGGGATCTTTAACGTGCGCCGAAATCTCGTACACACGGGTGTTTTTGCTTTTCGCCTCCATCAGAAAAGCGGCCGCCGCGGCCGGGAATCGAACCCGCGACCTCGTGCTCAGCAGCGCAACACCTTAGCCACTGAGCCACCGCGGCGGGTTCTGCAGATCTGTAAGTTACTCTTGCGATGCCTGCCATATGCTTCACATACAGAGCTTTACGAAATTTGTTACCTCAGCATGGCAAAAATGCCTCCCCCTTGAGTGAAGAAAACAGCTGCAATTTGTCGATATTTCTTTCTAAGCTAGAAAAATTAAGACAGCACACTGCATAATGTGAAATGCAGCCCTTTCCTCAACTATAATAAACTGCTGCGAAATTCGTTCTGAAGTGGGGCTAGGTCCTTTTAGAATGCGCGAAATAGTGGTCGACCCTGAAGGGAAGGGAGGAGATTATATGTGCCACCCCTGACTCCCCTCTAGGCTATGCTCTGATGTATCTGCCCCACCTTATCACCATGCACCCTCAAGGAACGGTCACTGTGGACATGACATGACTCTTGCACACAGCAATTTGTTATAAATGTCATCCCATCCTGAGCTCTACTTCTTGCCAGATCGTGGAGACCATGCAAATACCATGCGTCGTTTTCTTTTTTTTTCTACTGCTGCCGGCACGTATATACGTTGCTTAGTTGTATGACAGCACAAAAGCTTTGCAGTCAAGCAAGCCTGAGACATTAGTTTGGTTAATGGCACATTCAGTAAAGGCGATAACATACGGCACGCTTAGAAGTTTGGAGATGAAATCGCGGTATTTTTCTTTAGAGTTAAATGGATATACGTAATATGGTTGGCTTAAATCAAAATGATTGTGGGATGCACGAATTGTATTGCTAGTTATTATATTCGGTTATGCACGCATATAAATGTCCAGTTAAATGCAAGTAATTTTAACACTTGGTGGCATTTTACAAAGTTTACTGCCTAAACAATGAAGGATAGGGAAGGGTACGCGGGGAATGTTTAAACAAGCTAAATTTTGTTGGCTTTAGTGCGTGCGCTGACCTTTCCGCATCATCTTCGCAAACATGACCGAGCTACTAGCTTCCAAGCGCCAAAAAAAATCCCCGAGTAAGCGCTTGGTCAAGCCAACGCCTTAAAGGAGGCGATGGTCAAGCATGAGCCCAAGGCGCACGAGAAAATCGTGCGTGGAGCCGCACCCGCATCCGAGCGCATTTGCGGCCGTAATTGAGCCCCGCCCACTCGCGCTTTTAAACGCGGCTTTCTTTTTTTAATTATTTAGAGGACATGTATTCTGATTTAATCTAAGTTCACGTTGCAATTCTGAATATTGTCATAACGCGGCAATAGCTGCAGCGGTAAAGGGGGGAAATTCATTTTGACTCGAGCCGCTATTTTGCGCAGGAAGCAAAAAATGCATTTTGCCAATGCAAATGCAGGAACCAAAAAATGCACTTCATTAACGTATATAGGTACAGGCCCGAGCAGTCCATCTCCCCATAAAAGGTTTAAAGAAGGAAGAGCTAACTGGGATACATTTACAGAGACACCCAAACTACACCACACAACAATAGGGCGCCTACACGTAGAAGAAGCCACCCAACTGGTCACGGCCCAAATCCTCGACACAGCCGAAACGAGAATTTCCCACGCCTCTTGTGCCCCGCGCAACCAGCGGAGGCCGTGGTGGAATGAGGACTGTAGGCGGGCGCGAGAGGCCCAGAACAAGGCGTGGGGCGTCCTTCGTCGGTACCCCACGTCGGGTAACCTCATTTTGTCCAAACGGGCCAAGGCGTTAGGAAAACGTGTGCGCCGTTAGGCAAAACGAGAGAGTTGGCGTTTCTTCATAACATCAATAAACTCCCACACAGACACACAGAAAGTATGAACAACAATACGCAAACTCAGAGGACAACAAACACACAGCCTGCCTCTGGTCAGCACAACAGGGGACACACTCGAACACCAGGCTGACACACTCGCACAACACTTCCAACGCGTGTCCAGTTCAGCACACTACACAAACACTTTCATGAAACACAAACAAACGGCCGAAAAGAAGCCTATACTAGATAACAATAGGTCAACATCTTATAACTCAGAGTTTTCACTGCATGAGCTGAGGGCTGCTTTGAGCACGTGTAAACCGTCAGCTCCAAGCCCAGACAACATCACATATACAATGATACAACACCAACACGCAGACACACTTGAAGAACTGCTTAATCTATATAATAAAATATGCCTTTCGGGGCACATCCCACACTCTTGGAAGGAGGCCATAGTTGTGGCTTTCTTGAAGGAGGGAAAGGACCCCTCGTCCCCCTCAAGCTACCGTTCTTGACGAGCTGCCTGTGCAAGCTCTTCGAGAAGATGATCAATCGCAGGCATGTGTACTTTCTTGAGTACCACGGTCTTCTCGAGAGCTGCCAGGCAGGCTTCAGGGTGGGGTGATTGACGAACGATCAACTTGTAGCACTTGACTCATACATCAAGGATGCCTTCGTGCATCAGCTGTACTGTTTAACTGTCTTTTTCGACTTCGAGGAGGCCTACGACACCGCTTGGCGTTACAGAATCCTTAGTGACCTCAAGTCATTCGGTGCTTCGGGTAACATGTGGAGCACCCTTGTTAGTTACTTGTCAGAGAGAAGGTTTCGAGTAAGAGTTGGCAGTGCACTTTCAAAGTTGCACGCCCAAGAAAATGGCGTGCCGCAAGGTGGCGTGTTGGGTTGCACTCTCTTCATAGTAAAGATGAACTCTCTTAGAAAAGCACTGCCACCAACAAACTCTTATTCCATGTATGTAGATGACGTGCAGATATCTTTTCAATCATGTAATATGTCAATATGCGAACGTTAAGTCCAGCTCGGCGTCAAGAAACTGGCCTGCTGGGCAGACAAGAATCGTTTTAAATTGAATCCTGTAAAAAGCTCCTGCGTTGTGTTCTCCAGGAAGCGCGGGGTCCATCCGGACCCAGACATTCATCTTAATGGCGTGTCGCTTCCTGTGAACAAGGAGCACAAGTTTTTAGGTGTGGTGTTTGACCACAAGCTCATATACATCCCACATATCAAGAAACGTAAGCATAAATGTCTGAAAACAATGAATATCCTTAAGGTTCTCTCCCACCAGTCCTATGGGGCTGACAAAGAACTCCTACTACGGCTCTATACTGCTGTGGTTGGTTCTCGTTTAGACTATGGCAGTGTGGTATATGGGTCGGCGATGAAAACGGCGTTGCGAATGCTTGACTCAGTGCTGCACTAGGGGCTACGGCTTGCGTCGGGTGCTTTTCGCACTAGCCCTGTCGAGAGTCTCTATGTCGAGTGTAATAAGTGGAGCCTTGCGAACGAACGGACGTACATGGACTTACTTTATGCTGTTAAAATTTCGTCGCTGAATAACCATCCTTTTTATCCTGTCTTTAACAACACATCCACATCTGTGCTCTTTGTAAATCGCCCATCCGTTCCTCTGCCCCTTTCACTTAGAGTGAGAGAGCGAGCCTCGGATCTCAACGCTTCGGGTGACCTGTACAAAAGGCTGACCTGTACACATCTAACAAGATGTGTACACGTCACCCTTTTCAAACATTTTACCGCCTTGGCAAGTTCGCCCTGTGTCCTGTGACCTTTCTTTTATAACACTTGACAAATATCGGGTACCGCGAGCTGCAATACTTAAGCACTTTCTGTCTCTGCAGTTTATATACCCACTTGCAGAATTTTACAGTGACGCTTCTAAAACCTCCACTATGGTCTCCTGCGCTGCTCATGGTCCGAATTTCAATGCAGCCAGAACCATGAACGTGCACACAACAATTTTTTCAGCAGAAGCGTATGGAATTTTACTGATTGTACGACACATACTTGAAAATCAAATTCCGCAGTCTATCATCTACACAGATTCCTTGAGTGTTGTTAGCGCACTATCATCGCATACACCCCCAAAAAACCACATAGTTAACCTTGTATTCAACACCATCATGTCTGTGTATGCGCAGAAGCATCAGCTTCTCCTCTGCTGGGTCCCAGGACACGCTGGGATCGCTGCGAACGAGTTGGCAGACGACAGGGCCGCTGCTGCTGCACTCAGGAACACTGTAGACATTACAACGATACCCTACACAGACCTCAGTCCATACATAAGACAACACTTGCGCAGAACATGGCAATCCCAGTGGAACGAACAATCCCAGTGGAACGAACAGACAGGCAACAAATACATGTAATAAAGCCACACTTGGGACGGTACACAGCTGACTCACACAACAGACACACGGAAGTCGCCTTGGGTAGGCTGCGGATAGGGCACACCCATGCGACGCACTCGTATCTGCTGACGGGATCTTCTAGACCCCAGTGCAGGACGTGCGGAGAGGCCCTATCCGTAGTGCACATACTAATCACATGCGAGGCACTTCATACAACACGACACAAACACTTCAGAGAACTCTACAGACAACATATTTTCCTACATCCATCGCTGTTTCTGGGTGACGATGCCATGGTTTCCGTGAAACGTGTGTTTGAGTATTTGTCAGACGTTAAGTTTTTAAACCTCATTTCCTATCACGCATAATCAAATCTGGCCCTATACACCAGCCATCACCATTTTCTTTAATTGATTTTACTACGTTCGGTTTACACGTTTTTATACCTACCCTTGTGTGGTAACCACTTCTCTTCATTATATAACCTCTTCTCTGGCGCTCTTTGCCCTCATTGGCCTTGCGCCATTAGACACTAACCATCACCATCATCATCATTGTATCCGCACCCACTATCCTCCATACCATGTACCCCACCCTCTACTACTCTACGTGTATTTCTCTCCCCAACCCGGCACCCTGCACCACATGGTATGGGAGTGTCAGAAAACCCCATCTCTTTCCCGAAATCCTCGCCCAACGTACGAGCAGTGGGTGGGCCAGCTGGCCTCTCCGACCTCTCAGTCTAGCGTAGCCTGGTGGAGAGGGCTGAGGCAGACAGCGCGGACCAGTGCTTCCCGGACTAGAGGAGGGCCCCCCACCTGGCGGGCGTCCAACCATCAGCGCCTGAGGTTCGTCTACATGAAGTTTATCGACACCACTCAAGAGCCGGGCGTGTGTGGTATGTATTTCGCTATCTCCACAACTGCGCGCTTACAGTAAAAGCGCTGCCCATGCGTCGTCGTGAACATTCGTTCTTGCTTTTTCGGATGACTTCTGTCTTGCAACCAGAAGGTTTATTGTATATAAAAGGAATTTCGACTGGAGGGAAGCGTTGTTCGCTCCTGTACCTGTCCCCGTGGAAATAGCCGAAATATAAATAAACTCGCGTTCTGGAAAAATTATCCTTCCCGTGAACTCAAAAACAATTGGCCACCCTCGCAATTTAGAAGCTACGACTGAGGAAACTGCGGAGCTGGTGGTCTTCAACAGTTTTAACGTGACTTCTTTTCTTATCATTGAAAATTCTGGGAAATTATTTTTTTCTTTTTTTGCTTCGTGAGGGGCTCAAAATATTGGTGGCCGCGCTGCGAGTGGCATTAGCAGGAAAGGTAATAGAAGGCGCAATAGTAGCATATGACCGTCAAGTCCTGGGGTATTGCGGCGGTGATCTTTGCCGCGCTGTACGCTCATTCATTTCCTAATCTCGCCGTCTAACGTGCTAGCCGCTAGTTGAACATGGCGGGCTGGTCTTTAAAGCATTGAAAACTTCGAAGCGCGCAAGTCTGTTTTTAATCATGCACCAACTAGACGAACTTGTGGCTTTACTCTAAAACATGTCACCGCCTTACTCACTACCTTACCGCTTACTGCTTCTCCTTCACTGCCGTATCTTCTTGATGTAGTTCTTTACGTACTTTTCATGGCCGTCCTTCTTTCTCATCATCATCATAATCATCATCACCACCACCACCAGGTTACGTGCGGGTGATATAGCGTTTTTTGCGGCCGCAGTCGCCATTCATTCGCTATATGATCGTTTGCAGGCCTATTTATCTCTCTTGGAGACATGGCTTGACAGCATTCATTCAACGTTAAATGTGTCTTCCGGTCTTCCCGGTTGCAGGAACAGTTTGAATTTCTCTCGCTTACAAAAATCAAGTCATCCCGCAGGTGGATTCGCTGAAGTATCTTGGCGTTACATACATGTGTGCTCTTTATTGGCATACAGATAATAATGCCTCAGCCACAAAACCGGAGAGAGCATTTGGTCGCATGAAAAGAATATGTGGGAAAGGAGCAGGAATGCACCGGGACACACTTTTGCTGTTGTGCCGATCCTACGTCCGGCCAGTCATGGAGTTTGGGTGCGTCTTGTTCTGCAGTTGCCCAATCTACAAACTGCGACCGTTATACCTGTTGGAGAGGCGCATTCTTCGATTTTGCCTTGGCTCCCCCACTTCGTCTCGAACCGAGTTCTGTACTTAGAGGCACGCGTTCCTGCAATCAGGGTCCGATTTCTCTTGCTGACGGTTCAAACGTACCTCCGCATGTACGAAGCCCCCCCTGGAGTTGCGAAGCCTATATTTATTTGTTATCCGAGTTTATTGTTTACCTCTCCTTGTCCTAAACGTATTTTCCCCCAAGTGCTATTCGTTCAATCGTTCCTGGATTGTATTTCTGTTAAGCTATATGAAGTTTTTCCAGTGTCCACAATTGAGCGAGAAACAGTTTTTCTTTCAAAACCCCTTCCCTTCGGCTGCAAAACTTCTTCCACGCTCACTATTAACCTGTATTTTAAATGAACATTTATCCATGTATACTTATTCTTCTGTGATTTTCACTGATGCGTCTTAAAATGGCAAGAAAGCTGGAGTGGTATTTTAGATGCAAGGCATCTCTTGATCTCGGCTCCGTCGTCCGTCTTCCGTCGTCCGTCCATCCACCGGCCCAGGAAAACACCGGCAACACTGCCGCTCCAGGAGCCCTTTAAGGGGAACCGTGCTCGTCTCGTGCCGGCCCGGGAAGACACCGGCAACACTGTCGCTCCAGCATCTCATGGTCGGGGCTACGTTCCTCCCTTGTGGTGCCGTCTACACGCCCACTGCGCATGCTCGGCTCATCTCGGGTCGGCCATTAAAGCGTGAAGCCATAAAGGGTAAGACACCACCGGGCGTTCATAAAGCCGAGCATGCGGAGTGGGGGAGCGGACGGCGCAACAACGACACGGGAGGGACGTAGCCCCGTCGCATCTAAAAAAAAATACACCATCTTCCCGTAGCGGAAACCTGAGTAGTATGCGAAAAAGCCATGGTCTCAACGCAATTTCGCATTTCGTAGTTCCGGTAAATGAAAAGTGTGGTAGTTACCATGGAAACCAAACTGTAAATATAACGGTAGCTACGTACCTCAACCTAACGGAAACGATGAACTGAAAACTAATGGGCACTTGCATCGACCCCATGGCTGTTTTGCATACTACTCAGGGTTCCCCTATGGAAAGATAGTGTAATTTTTTTTTCACAATCTCTAGATTTGAATTATTCGCTACGAATCCCGGATTACACACCCATTTTTATGGCCGAATTTTCAGCAATAGCTCTCGCTCTATGCAACGTACCGCTGCATGTATCAACAATCATCATATTATCCTATTCGATGGCAGTTATATCGGTATTAACTTCCTCTTCCGACTCTCCATTGTACCGCACACTATTATTTTTTGTTCCTCGGCACGTGAAGGAGGTACGCTTGTCTTAGGTCCCTGGCCATACGGACATCAGGAGCAACGAGCTACCGGACCATTTAGCTAATCTCGCTGTCACAGCTCCCATTACATTCGGAATTCCTAATCTGGCTGTAAACATGCTGTGGACAACATTGGAGCGATTGCGTCTCCTTGTCTGACGCCCTCCCTTATAGGTATTTTAATGCTTTCTCATAAAGGACGACGGTAACTGTGGACCCATCGTAAATATCCTGTAGTATTCTTACATAATGCTCTGGATCCGTAGTGTCTGAATGAATGCTGAGGTTTCGACCGAATAAAATGTTGTCTCATAATCTATGAAGGCTATATATTGGCGGTGAGGGCGACCATGGGCGGCGCTGCGAAGCGCGTCTCCGTGACATCAGCTAAGGAGCTCTCGCATTTGTCGCCTGCTTCACTGGCGCTCGCTCTCCCTGCTATTTCTTTGCGCGCGTTTGACTTTTGATGCTTGTCCGCTGCATATTTTGCGTATGCGCAACTTTTTATCATAATAAGACACTTAAAATCGCATACACTGCTGAAAGCGTGAGTTAAAGTATAGTTTTTGATGCCGTTCCGGAATAAGCTTTGCCAACGTCGCTCCATTACTGCGAAGCCGGTCCTGTGCCGAGCGCGCAGAGAAGCTAGGCGTCAGCTTCTGTATCGAGCAATGTTTCTAGGAAAGCGTAGATCCACAGTATAACTGATACTAGCGACAATACAAGACCAAAAAGAATATATTTCAGGCCTTCAGCACTGTCGGATTTCACAGAAGGCATCCCGATTCCCGGTAATATTATGCAAGGCAAAACAGGTTTTGAAACCTTGCGGAACGCCGAAAAGCATTGTGTTAAATCACTTTATGATGTTATGGCATGAAAGTATGCTGACATGCGCTATGGGGCGCTCAAAGTGTAGCTTACGTTCCAAATAACCTACGGTATGTATAGGCGCGTGCTGGATTGAAACCAGGCTTATAACCCGTATAGAGGCTTACGGAGCAAAACGAGTGACGTTTATGGTAAAACAACAGCGACACGATGCTTGTTCGGACCTCGAGGGATATTTCGGTACATTTACGGCAGCCATATCTTCTCAATATTCAGATATGCGTCATAGTAAAATTGCACTCAAGAGGAGGGCGAGCAGGAGAAAATATTATTTAAGAGTAAAATCGAGCTGGTTAGCAGGGTGGGCTTCTCAGTCCAGGCTACCTTGTGATGCTTAATTTTCGCATCCAACGTCATGACTCTAACGGAGAATTAAGCATCACAAGGTTGCCAAGGTGAAGTCATCACAAGTTGCTCTATAGGTCAGGCCGCGAGAAGTTGGTTCCGCGCGGAGTTCTACCGCCCAAAAAGTAGAAAATGAAGACTAAAGGAAACCGGAAAGAGACTGCGACGGTACTTCAATGGAACTGTAGGAGTATTAGAAACAAGATAGGGGAGTTAGAACTTTACGTTGCTAAATTGGACCAGAAACCGGATATCATAGCGTTACAAGAGGCCAACGGCCGCGCCAAGCTCGCGGGATACATTACGCATACGGACCCTGGCGAAAAGGGTACTGCGATCTTGGTCCGCAGCAACGTGGCGGCCACACAGCACGTGACCGATCAGCGAGGCTGCGAGAATACCCTCGTCGAAATTCACAGCAGAAGAGTGGGGGATGACGAGAGTATTTTCGTCCTGAATGCGTATTGTCGACCGTCCAGCAGGATCATTGACTTTGAAGGCACCCTTTGGACTACATCAACGAAGCAAGAACAAGACCGATTTTATTGCTAGGAGATTTCAACGCGGCCCACACGATGTCGGGTTACAAATATTCGCCCAAAAGAGGAAATCAATTGGTAAAAGCCATAGGGTATCACAGCATGGAGGTGGTTAACGTGCCGGGCGTGCCGACCAGGACAGGCACTAGCACGGTCAGAGACAGCACTCCTGATCTGACGTTAGTTCGGGGGAACCTCGACGTTACTTGGCGTAACACGGGGGAGAATCTTGGCTCAAATCACGATGTCATTTGTGTCACCCTCGGGGGGACCGCCATCAAGGCGAAATTGAGTCAATCCAACATTAGAGACTAGGACCGGTTACGTAGACACGCAGACAGTAAAGGCGAAGACGAGAACCAAGACAGCAAGACGTATGGGGCGTGGGCCAAGAAGCAACGCGAGTTTGTCAAGAAATTTACGCAGACGATTACTACGACTACGCAAGTTCCCTTCGTAGACAGCAGGCTTAGCCACATGTGGGAGGCCAGGCATGGTCTTACTCGAAGGTGGAAGAGACAAAGACATAAAAAGAAGCTTCGCAGACGTATACATGCGCTGAACAAGCAGGCGCCCGAGTATGCGGAGATGCTATGCAGGGAAAATTGGATGAAGATGTGTGACAACCTACAAGGCACACTGTCTACGAAGAAGGCCTGGAAGCTGTTGCGCCACCTCATAGATCCGTTGAAAAGCAAGTGTGCAAGCGCTCGAGACATCAGAAGAACGATCAACAGTTACAACGGGGACGGGGAGAAGCTCATTCGTGAACTCACAAGTAAGTATCTCAAGACTGAGAATAACGGTAACCGGACTCTCGAGTACGAAGGGGATAGCAACGTCGAGCTAGACGAAGTCTTCACCGAACTAGAGCTGGTTGCGGCCATCGACGAAAGTAATCAAGGCAGCGCACCGGGCATTGACGCCGTCACATACAAGATGCTTAAAAATGTGAGTGACCAAAGCCGAGCGGAACAGCTCAACCTCGCCAACGCGGCCTGAGAGAAGGGTTCGTAACCCAAAGAATGGAAAGAAGCGGAGGTGCGTTTCATTCCCAAGCCAGGAAAACCACCCCACGTAGACAATCTGCGCCCCATCTCCCTCACGTCATGTGTGGGGAAGGTAGTCGAGCGTATGGTTTACAAGAGACTACAGAGATATTTGGACGTCACCGATCAGATGCCACCGACCATGTACGGGTTCCAGGTAGTTGCACCAAGACATCTTGGTGCAACTGCATGAGCTGGTAATCAAGAAAGCGAAGACCCTTACGCCAAGAGCTATCCTGGCACTCGATCTCAATGGTGCCTTCGACAACGTCACACACGAAAGCATTCTCCGTAACCTGCGTCAAACTGGATGCGATAAGCGAACATTCAAGTATGTACAGGACTTCTTAAGTGATAGAACAGCAACAATCAAAATTGGAGAAGAGACGTCGAAACCGATAGCCCTGGGAGACAGAGGCACCCCCCAATGGTCGGTTCTTTTGCCGCTTCTCTTCAACCTGGCACTCCTCCCGCTCCCGGCCCTGCTTCAAGGCATAGAAGGAATAGATCACGCTCTATACGCCGACGATATCACTGTGTGGACGTCGAGGGGAGGGTCGTAGAGTTGGATGGAGGAGACCCTACAGAGAGCAGCAGAGACCGTGCACGAGTTCGCTAAATAGTGCGGCCTCAGTTGCTCGCCACAGAAGTCGGAGTTGCTCGTCATCAAGCCAAGAAGAAAGAAAGGGGAACACCCTTCACGGTTGTCAGAGTGGAAAAAGCGGATCAAGAGAGCGGACAGGAAGCTGACGCCAAATGCGGTAGTTGGGTTTGTTTATTTGTGCTTTGTTCATTGGGTTTCTTTATTTGTGTTTTGCTTTTACCGCCCGGCTGCGCCGGTCTGTGTTATCTCTGCGCCAAGCGAAGCGCGTGTTCCATTCTTTCTTTCTGTGCCGCATGTGTTATCTGTCGTGATAGGGAGAGCATTCCGATCTAACGTGAACAGCCCAGAATAATCTTCTTGGATATACTATGTTCTCGATGTGAATCGACGTTTCGAGAACCACGCGCGCCGAAAGATAAAAAGCCTGCAGTGCGGACGCCGGAGCATTCGATTCGACGACACTCACCTGTGCAAGTCACTTTGTTGACCGCTGCTACGCCGCCTCTGTATTCTTTTGAGTTGTTAGGGGAGCACAAGTTCGCTCCAATAAACGTGTTTCTCATTCAAGACAACTGCATCGTGCTTGTCTTCGCGACATCTGGTGGAGGTGCGGGGTACTAAGCCTTTATGCTCTCTACGACATCTCGAAGCCGCCAAGCCAGTCCAACCAGAGAAGCCCCCGATTGCAAGGATTGCTACCCGAGTTCGGTCTTCTGCCAGAAGGGCCCAAGAGAAGGAACGCTGCAACAAACACCATGGTGCAAGAAACAACGTCGCCAATCATCCTGCAGCAGCCCCGAGAACCGCCATCGTTCCGGGGAGCCCCCGCTGAAGACCCCGAAGAATGGTTGGAGAAGCTGGAGCGCGTCCGCATCTTCAACAGGTGGGACGACGAGAAACTTTCCGGCATGTCTTCTTTTACTTAGAAGATGGTGCTCGAACTTGGTTCGAGAACCATGAGAGCTCTTTGACCGACTGGACTCAATTCAAGAGGTAGTTCCTTAAGACCCTTCACTACCGTGGTGAGAAAAGAGCGAGCTGCGCTTTTGCTTGAAACTCGAACGCAGCACCCCAACGAAGGAGTCGTGATTTTCGTTGAGGAGATGAAGCGACTTTTTCGTCGTGCGGACCCTGAAATGACCGAGGAAAAGAAGCTCAGGTTTCTAATGCGAGGAGTGAAGCAAGAGCTTTTTGCTTGTCTAGTCCGTAACCCTCCGAAGACAGTGGCGGAATTCGCGTCTGAGGCGGCCGCGATGGAGAAGACGCTAGAAATTCGAACGAGGCAGTACGACCGCCCTGTCAACGCGCTGTTCTCGGAGACCATCGGTACCGCAATGGAAGCTCCGATACATTGCGAGAGACCATCCGAGCAGTGGTCAGGGAGGAGCTTTGGAAGCTTTTTCCAACGACGCCGCAACCTCAAGTGGGCTTCCCTGACCGACGTAATCCGAGAAGAAGTCCAAAACGCACTGGGAACCTCTACGCCGTCGGAAGCACCCCGCGAACCACAAGCCATGACCTACTCCTCGGCTGTTCGTCAACCCCGCCCTGCTCCAACCCGTCGTCAAGAGGCCGAGCCATACAGCCGTCCAATGCCGCCCGCCCGACGCCCTGTAGACCAATACCAGACGCCAAGGAAGACCGACGTGTGGCGAACGCCCGATAATCGCCCGCTGTGCTACCACTGCGGAGAGGACGACCACATCTACCGTCGCTGTCCCTACAAGAGGCTCGGTTTACGAGGGTTCTCCGTCGACGCGCCACGCCCCCGGTACGGCCAGCGCCCTGCTGAGATCGAAGAATACCTCTCCAACACCAACCGAGGACCAGCCCGCTTCAACCGTTCACCGTCGCCCTACCCGTCTCAGTCACCGAACCGCCGCAGCACTGCTGACTTCTCACGTGGAAGGTCCCCCAGCCCACGCGGGGGAAACTAAAAGCAGCAACTTCGGGAGGTAAAGTTGCACAATGGCGGAAAAATGAAAACCCTCCAACGACGCAGCGACTCGCTGAAGACCATCCTTCACGACATGCCCTCATCCCGAAGACCCGACCTAGCCCTAACGAGACTCCTGAACACGACGGCAGCTACACGGCGCGACGCGTACCCGACCTGACCGAGACGTCCGTTGAGAAGACGACAACGAAGATGCACACCGCCCGACCGTCAACACGTACAAGCAGAGATACGACGCCCCGACGAACGCGGAACTCGAGGAAGACTGCATCTGACGTCAAGGTGACCATCGACGGCTTTGACTTAGTCGCCCTCGTAGACACGGGAGCTGACTATTCGGTAATGAGCGGACCATTTGCGTCTAAACTGAAGAAAGTTATGACCAGATGGGACGGTCCGCAAATACGCACAGCAGGAGGCCACCTCGTGACGCCAAGTGGAACGTGCACATCGCGCGTCACCATAGACGGCACAACGTACCCTGCGGCGTTCGTCATTCTGCCTAACTGCTCCCGCGACGTAATTCTTGGAATGGACTTTTTGATGGACAACGGTGCAATAATCGATCTGCAGACCAAGTCAATAACTTTTTCCCCCAATCACTCCATGACGCCGGAACCGAACCCCGAACGACAGGCTGCTGTAAGGATTGCCGATGATCATGTCACCCTGCCACCCCGCGCAAGCTTGATGGTCGCAGTCTACTGTGAAGATGCTGCTCCTGACGTCGACGCTATCGTAGACACTGATCAAAGGGTGCTTCTCGACCGTGGTGTGTCGGTCGCAAGAGGCATTGCGCGCTTCAAGGAACACCAATCCACATTTTGGTTACTAATTTCACCGAGGAGTACCAGCATTTAAACAAGGGCGCGGCAATTGCATTCCTCGAAGAAGCGCAAGAAGCAAGTGACGTGATCGCGGTCGCCGACTTTGAACGCACACCCGTAGAAACCTTCAAGCTCCCGCAGCCCTTAGACGTGAATCCGGCGCTACCGCAAGAACAACGGAACAAATTATTGGCTTTGCTGCGTCGCTATAGCGAATGTTTTTCGTCGAGCGCAAAACTACGTCAGACCCCTCTAGCGAAGCACCGAATAATAACCGAAGATGGAGCCCGACCTACCCGACAGTCACCGTACCGCGTCTCTTCACACGAACGGGAAGCCATGCGGACTCAAGTCGACGACATGCTCAGCGGCGACATTATACAGCCATCGAAAAGCCCCTGGGCTGCGCCCGTCGTACTCGTAAAGAAAAAAGACGGCACATTAAGGTTTTGTGTTGACTACCGGCGACTGAACAAAATCACGAAAAAGGACGTGTACCCCCTCCCCCGAATCGACGACGCCCTCGACCACCTCTGCCACGCGAAGTACTTCTCATCGATGGACCTGAAGACCGGCTACTGGCAAATTGAAGTGGACGAGAGAGACCGAGAGAAGACTGCATTTATAACCCCAGACGGCCTATACGAGTTTAAGGTGATGCCGTTTGGGCTGTGCACAGCACCAGCGACGTTCAAAGAGACATGGACACTGTGCTAGCTGGCCTTAAGTGGCACACCTGCCTCGTATACCTCGACGACGTAGTGGTATTCGCCCCGGACTTTCGACGAACACCTTAAAGGTTGGAGTCTGTACTCGAGGCCATTCGTACGTCGGGGGTTGACGCTGAAGCCTGAAAAGTGCCGTTTCGCATACGGGGAACTCAAGTTCTTGGGCCACGTCGTCAACGCCGCGGGAGTCCTACCTGACCCGGCAAAAACTTCAGCCATTGCGAACTTCCCAAGGCCGAAAGACAAGAAGGGCGTGCGAAGATTTCTCGGGCTGTGCGCATACTACCGGCGCTTGGTCGCAAACTTCGCACGCATTGCAGAGCCACTCACGCGCTTGACAAAGACAGCACCCCTTTCAGCTGGGAAAACGACCAAGAAAAAAGCATTCTGCGAGCTGCAAAAACGCCTGCAAAGCCCGCCCGTGCTCGCTCATTTAGACGAAAATGCCGAAACGGAAATGCACACGGACGCCAGTGATATAGGCTTGGGTGCCGTCCTTGTCCAAAAGCAAAGCGCTACGAAAGGGTAATCGCCTATGCCAGCCGTGGTCTGTCGAAGGAGGAGAAAAACTATTCTTCCTCTGAGAAAGAGTGCCTGGCTATTATATTGGCGATTTCAAAATTTCGCCCATACGTGTATGGAAGGCCATTCAAGGTTGTAACAGACCACCATGCGCTGTGTTGGCTCGCCAATTTGAAGGACCCCTCTGGCCGTCTTGGGCGGTGGAGCTTGCGCCTGCAGGAGTTCGACGTTACAGTCGTTTATAAATCCGGCAGGAAACACTCCGACGCCGACTGCCTGTCCCGCGCCCCCGTCGACCCACCATCACAAGACGCTGATGAAGACAGCGCGTTCTTCGGGATCGTGACGGAGAGCGACCTAGCCGCCCAGCAGCGTGCCGACCCCGACTTACGGGTCATAATCGGGTACCTCGAGGGATGCAACGTTGCCGTTCCTACGACCTTCAAACGCAGCTTACCAGCATTCAGCCTCAGAAACTCCGTCCTCGTGAAGAAGAATTTCAGCCCCGGAACAAGAGCGAATCACCTTCTCGTCATCCCCGCGGACCTTCGTGACGAAATTTTGGAAGCGTGCCACGACGACCCGTCTTCCGGACATCTCGGCACAGCCCGCACTATTGGAAAAATCAAGGCGAGGTACTACTGGCCCGGCCTTACCTCTGACGTCACCCACTACGTCCGGAGCTGCCGTGACTGCCAGCGACGAAAAACGCCGCCGCCAAGACCCGCCGGACTTCTGCAACCGATCGCCGTCCCTTCGAGACCATTTAAACAGATTGGAATGAACCTTTTAGGCCCGCTCCCTACGTCACGATCACAGAACAAGTGGATTTTCGTAGCGACAGACTATATGACGCGCTACGCAGAGACCGCCGCTATACCGAGGGGGACTGCACAAGAAGTGGCAAAGTTCTTTATAAGCCAAGTTGTGCTGCGACATGGAGCCCCGGAAGTCCTAATCACCGACCGCGGAACGGCATTTACTGCGGAGCTGATGCAAGGAGTATTACGCTACAGCAACACAGATCACCGAAGAACGACGGCGTACCCCCCCCCCCCCCCCACCCAAACGAACGGACTAACAGAACGTCTGAACAAGACAATCGCAGATATGCTGTCAATGTACGTTGACGTTGAACATAAGACATGGGACGAAGTGCTCCCGTATGTCACGTTTGCGTACAACACGGCTATCCAGGAGACGACGCAGCTGACGCCGTTCGAGCTTGTCTACGGTAGAAGGCGGATTACGATGCTCGACGCCATGCTTCCGCATGTAGAAGACGACGACCTCAACGCCGACGTCCACGGATATCTTCAACGTGCGGAGGAGGCCCGCCAGCTCGCTCGAGTTCGTATAACGGACCAGCAGCTGGTGGATGCGGGCCGCTACAACCTCCGATGCCGAGACGCCGAGTACCAACCAGGGGATCGTGTGTGGGTTTGGACTCCCATCCGACGACGCGGACTCGGTGAGAAGCTCCTGCGACGGTATTTCGGACCCTACCAGATTCTACGACGTGTCGGCCAACTTACCTACGAGGTGATCCCCGATGGTGATTCCGGAACATCACGACGACGCACGCGGCCCGAAGTCGTCCACGTGGTTCGCTTAAAACCTTTCTACGGTCGATAACGAATTTTATTTTTATTTTCGGACTGTCGCTTATGTTAGCACCGGGTCGATGCACTCTTAGAGGGGGGGGTAATGCCGCGAACCATACATTGGGTTTGTTTATTTGTGTTTAGCTTTTACCGCCCGGCTGCGCCGGTCTGTGTTATCTCTGCGCCAAGGGAAAGCGCGGGTTCCATTCTTTCTTTCTGTGCCGCATGTGTTATCTGTCGTGATAGGGAGAGCATTCCGATCTAACGTGAACAGCCCAGAATAATCTTCTTGGATCTACTATGTTCTGGATGTGAATCGACGTTTCGAGAACCATGCGCGCCAAAAGATAAAAAGCCTGCAGTGCGGACGCCGGAGCATTCGATTCGACGACACTCGCCTGTGCAAGTCACTTTGTTGACCGCTGCTTCGCCGCCTCTGTATTCTTTTCAGTTGTTAGGGGAGCACAAGTTCGCTCCAATAAACGTGTTTCTCATTCAAGACAACTGCATCGTCCTTGTCTTCGCGACAAGGATAATCACTTTGATGGGAAAATCACTTTGACAATAACTGCATTGAGCGTTCGTTCAATATATATCACTGCGAACGGCGTTGTGAACGAAATCCCTCGCGACAAAGTGCGGCTCAAGCCCGGATGCTGTCCCTATACAGTATCCGAGGCATACCCGATGCACCTTATCCGAAACTCGTATCGAAAAGACAGATCAGAGACCTTTGTAAGCAGGAGCCGGTTGCGAAACGCCGCAGGGTGACCACCGAGACGCTGGACGAGGAGACGACTGAAAACGGTGGCCGCACCTGAAGAAAACTACAGAGTCTTCGATCTTCCCGAACCCCTAGGAGAAAATCAGGCAGTACCACATCTGCCGAGACTTAGTGAAGGTCGTCATCCTTTTGATTCGTGGATGAAGCTCGCAGCAGCTAGCACTATAGCTAGCTGACACGTTAACTTACGTGAGATGTGATATCCAGGCGAACGACTTCTCTCATCTTTTTATTGAGATAATGGCACTTATCTTTTGTACGATGTTCAACTACCGTTGTATGGTGGACGAAACTATGAAATGTTGAATTGTATTTATTATTTATCAGCCAGGCGCAGTGATTACAAAGCTGCACGCCGAGCGCTTACGTTTCAAACCTAGTGACATCGTTTAAATACACTCGCAAGCAGAGTGTAACGTAGTCAGATATCAACCGTATTCTCAGGCGACAAGCAAGAGCTTATTTTATGTGGGACGGAGATTGCGCATAAAGGCCCGTTCACACTTGCGACGAAAGCGAGGGGAATTCCGTCACTTTGTCGCGCGACGATCGTTTTTGCGAATGGTCGGGACAAATTTTCGTCGCGCGAGAGAATTCCCGTCGCTTTCGCTCGCTTTCGTCGCAAGCGGGAATGGAAAGTTCTGCCGCTGCCGTCTGCTACGCAGCGCGGAGGTGACCGCGCGATCTGCTCGGGCCGGACGAACGCGCACACTACCGCACGGCAGCGCCCCAAGCGGCAGCCGGCCGCATACATCGCTCCCGGACAACGTACAACGCATCGGTTCATGTGTCTCAAATTCACGCGTACGACTAGTCGTGGCGACCGTCGTAACGATCAGTCGCATGCGAATTGCGTGTACCAATAGTACATGTGTCCCGCGCTTGTAGGTGGCGACAGCGGTGCGACTTCCTAAGCCGACGGGAGAGCCAGGGGGCGCCACTCAAACATCTCACCACCAATAGAGGTTCAGTTTACTCCGTGCGCTTCTATATCACCTGATTTATCGTGTGAACATGGTTCATTGTTGAATGCCTTTACGAAACCCGGCTTGTTCTTTAGTTTGACTGAAGTTTACGGTGGCAGAAATTCTGTTACCGAATACGTTGGTAAGTACTTTATACAAGAATGACAGTAAGCTGATCGGCGTGTAATTTTTCAAGTCTTTCATGTCACCTTTCTTGCGGATTAGGATGACGTTCGCGTTCTTCCAAGATTCCGGTACGCTCGCTGTCATAGGCATTGCGTGTACAGGTTGGCCAGTATTACTACTACAATTTGCCCGCCATCCTTCAAGAGGTCTGCTGTTATCTGATCTTCGCCAGGTGCATCCCCCTTTCATTTCTTTCAAAGCCTTCCTTACTTCTTGTGTCGTTACTGATCGGATGTCTATCTCCTCTGAACAACCTTCTCGTTCAGCATTATCCTAGATGTCCTGGCTCTGTAGATCTGTACAGATCTCTATAGAACTCCTCGGCTGCTGTGATATTTTATGCTTTCAGGCTTCCTCAGTTCTTTACAGCATATTCCATCCTCTCCATATTATACTTCCGTATGTAAGCTGTATTACGCTTGTATATTAACTTAGAAAGCTCCGCTTGTTCTATTCTGTGAGCTGCGATTGACATTGTCATGATTTCACGTTTCTTAATTAGGTCTTTTGTCTTCTGCGAAAGTTTCCCATTATCCTGCCTAGCCATCGCGCCCCCGACTTCTACTGCACGCTCCGTGCTATTGCGTGTAAGATTGTTTCTGGCTTCCTGTGTCGTAAACTATGCTTCCTCGGTCAGAGCTCAATATCGGTTCTGCAGCTCAATCCTGAATTCTTCCACTTTACGTCTTACTGTTAGCTCATTAATCGGCTTTTTTTGTACTATCTTGTAACGGTCCCTGCTCAAATCTAGCCTAATTCGAGATCTTGCCATAAGGTAGTCACTACACCATACCCTTCAGAGCACTTCCACATCCTTCACGACGCCATGCTTGTCGCATAATATCTCTCCCGTTTGCAGAAGAAGGTATTATTAGGTGGTCTTGTAACAGTATTCATTATCTGTAAGTTATTCCGTTCTGCGACCTCGACTAGTAGGTCCCCCCTGCTATTTCTACAGCCCAGACCATAGTTCCCAACTGCCTTGACTCCAGCCTGATGCTTCCCTACCTTAGCATTGAAGTCTCCCATAACTACGGTATACTGTGTTTTTACTTTAGCCATTGCCAATTCCACATCTCCATAGAAGCAGACAACTAGCTGGTCGTCGTGGCTGGATGTAGGGACGTAGCCCTGTACCACCTTGACTTTGTACCTGTTATTAAGCCTAATTACAAGACCAGCTACCCTTTCGTTAATACTATAGTATTTGCTCATGTTCCCAGCTATGCTTTTATTGACTAGAACTCCCACTCCCAGTTCTCTTCTGTCCTCTACACCACGGTAACAAAGGACGTGTGCATTTTTCAGCACCGCAGGGGCTTCACCTGTCCTCCTAACCTCACTAAGCCTTATTACATCACATTTATGCCCTCTAGCTCCTCGAACAACACCTCTAGATTCGATTCCCTAGATTAATCTCTCGCGCTAAACGTTGCCAGGTTCAGGTTCCAACAGCGGCCCGTACGGCTCGAGGGATTCTTAGCACTCTGCTGCGTCACAGGTCTGACCACCGCCGTGGTCAGTTGCTTCACAGCCACTGCAGACTAAGGGGCGTGGGTTAATTGGCATATTCATCGGATGTTTTCTATCCTTTCCTTATTAATTACAGTTGAATTTATAGTTGGTGTGTTCTCTGATGCCCTACCTCAATTTCTAGCCGTCCACTTGTTATCTTTTCAAATTCCCGTTTTTATACACTTTTTTCCCTAAACGAGTACTTTAGCAATCTTTATGTTTCTTTTATTCCAAGCCCAGTTTATTTTTCGCTCAGCTCACAATTCCCAGCCAATCCCCGGGAGTGGGTATGAGTCATTCTCTTGGCACCAACAAACCAATCTAACTTCCTTCTTCGACTCCCTCCTATAACGCACACTATTGTTTTTTGCTCCGAGGCACGTGAAAGAGGTACGTTTGGCTTAGATCCCTGGCCATGCGGATATCTGAGGCAACGACTAGCGGACCATTTAGATAATCTTGCTGTCACAGCGCCCCTTCAGGTCGGCGTACCTAATCTAGCTCTTTTTTCATCTTCAAGATTAACACCATTTCGGCATTTTACACGCTGCACGTTCTGTTGCACTGCTATGCTTTGAAGAGTATCAACATTTAAATTTAGGTTGGAATGTTCAGTTTTGTGGTTCTTGGCAATGCGAAGTTGCCTTCACCGAGCTGCGCTGCAGAATTCTGAGGATAACTTTCTATCTGTATAGAACAGGGCTTTCACCTATGAACTATGTGTGCGGTGCCAGGTCCCTGAAACAATCGAACATCTCGCCTGGCACCACTTCTCGGCCGCAAGACAACTGCTTTCGAAGGACCCTATTGAGCGCTTGGGGTTGACTCTATCTGTTCCAGTTATATTATCTATTCGAGCAACAAATTTGCGGAACGCAAAAAGGCATACATATAATTGCATTCAAGCTTTTCTTTTTGCTTCAGGTGGATTGCATTGCTGAATGATCCTAATTATTGCGGCATTGGGTTTTTAATCATGAATAACTTTCATTTTACTACCTTTGTATTTCCATAGATAAACTAGAGCTTCATGAATTACAGTAACATATTTAGCCCTGACCAACCCTACTGGTGGAAACGTGCCAAAAACATTAAGGGCGTTATCATCATCATCATCATCATAGTCGTCGTCATCGTCGCGGGAGCTGAACTCCTGGGATGTCTCGTCCAGCGGGGCCCCGTACGGCGGCCCCGCCTTTATACGCCCTACCACCCCAAAATCCCCATGGCCAAGCCTGCGGAAGCGTCGTACCTCCGGCGACAAGTTCCCGGCGGCCCTCAGGCGACGCTTTCGCTTCGGCCGCAGATCTTCCAGGGCCTTCACGCGACGCTGAGGCTGCACGCATGGCACATCAGGCCCCCTCGCTCGGGCCTCCGGCACCCCAACGCACCGCATCGAGGCGGGACGTGGCGGGAGCAGCGGGATCCAGACGCGGCAGCCACCCTGACGTCGCTCCCATGGCCAGGCCTCGTCTAGGAAGCCGGCGTGAAAAACACCAGCACAGCAGGAGGCCTTCCAACCTGCCTATTCTGAGACTGCCGGAGGTACGACGTGTATTTAACGTGGTACTTCTGCATGCGACACAGAAAATACGCGCAGTAATAAACAAAAGAAGGGACGAGGACAGCACAAGGGCAGGACAGGACGAGGACAAACGATACGAGGACTACAACAACTGAAATTCAAAACAGTGCTGTGTGTCGTCATTTTTTCTCCCGTCTTTGTGCGCTGTTTTGAATTTCAGCTGTTGTTCAGTTGTTTTAGCCACCGCTCTAACGCCGTTTATGACAAAAACAACCGGCGAGGACAAGTCCTCGCCTCGTCCTCTGCTTATTACTGCGCTTGTTTTCAGTGTAGCTATAAACTGACACGTCCAAACCATTTCCCTTCCTGTTTGACTGCGGAACACGCAACAGCTTCTGGCCACTTTTAACGGCATGTTTTCTGAACACACGTTTTGCGCACACGTGCGATGTCTTGTATTGAGGAGATCTTTACTCTATTCTCTTTGTCCTAATTTTGATAGCCGGGCCTTGAGACTGGCACTGATACAGAGGGGGAGGCCGACGAGGAGGACAACTGCTCCTCTCTCTGCCTCAATGACTCTTCCGCAAACACGCAGAATGGCATCATCGGTGTACGCGCTTGCGTTGGAGTTGCTTACAGCTTCTAGCTCCGTTTTCTATGGGGCTAGTTCAAGGGCAAGATCGGGCAAAATATCTTCTAGTGTGCTCACCGCAAGTGGTAGTTCTGTACTCATCGCCTGTTTTGTGAGGTAGAGAAAGCGAGGTTTCTGTAGAAATAAACATTTTCCGGAGCAAGCTTGTGTTCTGAAAAGAATTTAATGACAATACAAGCGGCGAAGAAGCTTCCCACGAAAGAACGTGCACATATGAGATCGGCGAAGGCCACGCCGCTGTGTCTGCTTTCAGCCACGTTTCTCGTTTCTAGAAACATCGGATTAGGTGTAGGTCAAGAACACCGTGGCTATAAATACAAAAAACGCAGTCCATGAAAGTGACCGAAAAGCTTCACCCTTTTTGTTCAGGCTTCGCAATACAGCACGGGAAAGAACTAGGATACGCGCACTTCGTATGATACATAAGATAAAGTAACCGAGCGCGGCCACGTGCTTTGAATTAGGTTAAGCATGCAAATAAGAAGGCAGGCCAGTAATATTCTCACACGTTGGTCTGTATTTTCCAGTTCATGAAATGGTCGCCGCTACGGATCATCGGTCTGCTGCGCCCGAAAGCGTCGCACGCCCGCAAAGAACCTTCGCTGCGGGAGCTCCTGCTCGAGATCCGAAAGCGAGAGCAGGAACAACTGGTTGGCAACTTTGCGCTTTTGTATATTTCGTATGTGCACAGAAATCTGTATTCGAGGCAGTTGCAGGAATGATCGTGTCTTCGTGCATAAAGGCCGTGAAAAAGAGAGATGTATGCCTGCTAGTTTAAAGGGACTCCGGACACTTCCAATAAACGATTTTACGTTTTTCTTCGCGCCTGTAAGCACCCCGAAAGCTATCATTTCACCAGCTTGGACCGTCACTACGTGATTTGTCCTTCCTAGCAGATACGCCTTCCGTTTTTGCTTTCCCATAGAGGTTCTTAGTAAGTACTTTGGAGGGGAAACTGCTTTTGGAATCCATGTCGTCGGGATGTAGAAGGGGTATGGGAAGACCATGGCTTCTGGCTTATCTTGGCATGATAATTAGATGCTTAAGTGAGTTTTGGCCTTTGCTTTCTCCGCTATGCATTAATACGTATACGAGCAACAAATTAGCCTTCAAGGGACATTGAAGTGATTTGAAAACAATGCGGGATTACTAGCGGAAATTGTAGTCCGGAGTCTATAGGCCATGTTTCCACCACTCTGAGGACGTTTACGCGAATTTATTCAGTAGAAAAATCAATTCGAAAATGCTGTCCTTCTCTCCGCATCCTCGCCCATTTTCTGTGGCGTTTTCGTGTGACGTCAGGAGGAAATGACTGGGCTTGATTGCGCCACGGCACGCCTCGCCGACCTTCCAGCAGAGTCAGTCGGTCCAGCGTTTAGTCCGCCGGCCCCCGACGGGTCGTCGGAATTCGTACGTTCAGTTGAAACGAAGCCATGACACATTTGTGAACGGAATAATGAGCGTTTCGTTAGTTTGTTAGTTTGTGCACTGTATCAAGCCCCAACACACTGTCGCTCCACGCAAGCGCACATGCAACCCTACGCTGACTGGTACGCAAGTAGGAAAATCTAAGGCCACTTGAAGGCGGGAGAAGAGCCCGCGAAGTCAATATAATTACTAAGAAAATAAAGTCAATTGAAACTTTTACCGTACAGCGTAAAACTAGGGAGCAGGAAGCACGTTTTTGCGCTGGGTGAACACGCACAGCGGTCAGCAGCACGACCACACATCTGCGAACGCTTTTCCGTCTCAGAAATGCTATTGCAAGACGTGAGATATTGTGGAGGTTTGGGAGACGCTTACTGCAGGAGCGCTTTACAACAAATAGTCACATAAGCTGCTTGAAATGCTAGAACTAAATAAAAGTGTAAACTGGTTATACACCTATATATTGCGAACGACCACAGGCGTCACCTTGTGGCCTTGGCAGCTGTGAAACAATGCAGATCGCCTACCCTTTCATCCCAACAATGCAGGTTAGTAAGCACAGCAGTCTCTACGCGAAAAAATCAAGTGATTACTTTCTAGTGCAGCTGCCAGGCCCACAGTGTATTGTCGCTATCATTGCCGAGTGTTCCCATGCTGTTTACTGTGTACTACTGTTGTTATCCGGCGATTATGCAACTAACCTTGGTCCGGAAATGGACGAAATCCTCGCAGAACTCAGAAAAATTAGCGCTGGACAAGACAAACTGATATCTGATTTTGAAGAAGTAAAGAAGCAGCTCCTAACAACCGACAAAACATTGTGGGATCTGGGGAAGCCAATAACTGAACATTACCAGAAGATTTTGCCCCTACGAACCGATATCGCCGCAATTCAAGCTGACGCTACCACAACCACTCACTTTGTTTCTGAACGTAAAAAAACGGCTGGATAACGGAGAAAACTGGTCACGCTGCAATAACCTAATTTTCTATAACCTTTCAGATTTTAACGCCACAGAAACAAATATTAAAACAGAAGAACTTAATATTATCCACTGTCTTGAACATCTCAAAATGAAAAAAAACCAAAAGAAATAGACAGAGCGCACCGCCTCGGACGCCACACAAATGATCGCTCCCGCCGGATAATTGCCATGTTTACGTTCTACAAAACCAAAGAAAAGGCCACTGCAAATGCCCAAAAGTTGAAGGGAACAGATTTCAGAAGTGGCGAAGATTATTTCCTCTCGGTTCGCACTGCCCGTTGTAATCTGGTTGCTTTCGCCATGCAGAAATCAGAAGAGTTCCAGATACACTTCAAAGCTTTGCACATGGGCTACGAACGGTACATTTTTGACCGCGCATCACAATCAGTAACAGACATCGCATAGCGATCACCGCGTCCGCAGACTAAACCGCACCACCGCCACATCCAATCGCGAAAAGAATTTCCTTTTTCTGTTATCTTTACAAGTATTCCTAGTTTCATACAGAAGCGTCAGCTCGTGTCTAACGTAGTGGCGTCTTCCAACAGCAATATTTTGGTACTAACCGAAACTTGGCTAACCGATAAAGTTACTGACACCGAAGCGCTCTAATATTTACCAGATTTTTAGTTATTCCGCACCGACCACAAACGCTGCCGTGGAAGTAGTGTACTAATCGCTGTTGGCCCAGAAATAACCTGTTCTGTTGTCGACGTTAAATCTAACCTTGAAAGTTTATGGCTGGTTTACCTCGCATCCCCTCAAATATTCCTACTCGGGGTAAGCTAAAGGCCACCGAACACCAATACATTTTTTACAGTATTTAAACTATATGATTAGCACACTCACGATCGCATAGCCTAACACTCACATCCTACTTTTTAGTAACTTTATTTCTCCAAAAATTGATTGGCATAACCCAACACTCTTGTCGGCATACGATGTTGAAACGAGAGATTTTAGGGACGTTTGTTTAAATTTTAACTTAGCTCAACTAGTGTCAGAGCCAACGCGCATAGCAGGGGGTTGTGCTAACAGCCTAGATTTATACTAACCGACCATCCGGATTCCCTATCGTCAATTTCACACCTACCCGAAATTAGTGACCACAAAGTAATACATGCAGATTTTTCCTTCCCTCTTGAGCGGCGCGACAAACTCAAGAAAACAATTACGTTATACGATTCGATCAAGGGCGCGAAGCTACAAACGAAACGACGGGGGGAAGTGGGTGTCACTTCCCGCCCTGGCACACTGCTTTTCTGCGGCTTAGTCCCTCCGCAAAACACCCCAAAGCGACGGCCGCAACCTCAGTACACATGCATTTGCATGGGGCTACCCCGTCGTTTCAAAGCGACGGCCGTTTTTTAGGGAATTCGGCCCCAGGTTAGCTCAGTTGGTAGAGAGACTGCTTCGGTTAAGCGGTGGTCCCGGGTTCGAATCATGGACCAGGATGAATTTTTCCTACGCTGCGAAATTTCTTAGGAAGCTGTATAGCTTTCCTTTGTAGCGGTACGGCTGCATTCAGGTAGATGCCAAACTTTCTATTGCTGAACTTACTGCACCTCGGGGATTTCCCCTAAATCTGGTTGATTAAGTCATCCACTTAAAATGTCGCGTTACCGCAACAGAACTGTCACTGTTTCCGCCTCGTTTTTTTCTCCGCGTAGCCAAGGATCAGAACCACCTTCCGTCTTCCATTGTTTTACCTACCTGCCAATCATTCTTCATAGCAAATGTTACAAATCACTTGTGTTCCGAAAATTAATATGTTCAAATGCTTTCTTCTCCTGTGTATCCACCCGTTATGTAATACCCCCCAGTGGGGTACATAAACGGACACCGAAGCGAATTTCTTAAGCTCGTGCTTTTGCTTCCACTGCGTAGACTGGCTCAAAGTAACACACTTTTTATCGTTTATCCGGTTGATAAGCCGCTAATTAGTTTATAAAGCGCGAAAGAAAAACTACCAAGCGCGGTCTGCGGTGGCCGCACCAACTAAAGCTGTGACGACAGGAGGAGATCCACCATGATTGTACGATGTCCAAGATTAACACTCAAACAAAGTTTCGGTTTCGGTTCTGTAAAAAAAAACATGCTTGACATCCAACGGCATGGTTGGAGGGGCTTTCTCGATATCTCAGTAATCGCCGTAGCACGCTTCTGCCATGTTGTCAGCTGTAAAAGGCCTAAGATAAGCCAGCCAGGACGGCTTGAAATCGTAGCAATCTCTACCCGAGGTCTCCGCAGTGGAGGAATGCCCTCCGCGTCCTCGCAGACACTCAAATGCCATGCGCTTTTACCCCATATTTGGAGCTTGCTTCACTCATCTCTGTACCCTAAAAAACGTGTTCACACCAGGCCAAGGGTCTGCTGATTCTGGCCTGTGCCCACTGCCCGCAAGCAGTCGGTGCTTATGGCAACAGCACGCCAACGAGAACTCGCAATCGCGTCAGTGTCAGCCTGCGTGCGTTCTGCGACCTCGCTCGTGGAGCAGTGAACTTTACAGCCAAAATGGCGAACTCACTATAGAAAATATCGGCCAAAAACGTAAAAGACAGCTTACAAAAAAAAAGATCGCACCCCCGGGGATTCGAACTTGCGACTTGCAAAACAACACACAGCGCTCCAGACCACTCGGCCACCGGCAAGGGCTGCCGACGTTGAAAATATGAGGGTATATAATGTATAACCAGTTTACACTTCTATTTAGTTTTAGCATTTCGAACAGCATAGATGTGTTTTTGTTGTATAGCACTCGTGCAGTAAGCGTCCCCCCAATTTCCACAATATCTCATGTCTAGCAATTGCATTTCTTAGACGGAAAAGCGTTCGCAGATGCGCAGTCGTGCTGCTCACCGCTGTGCTTGTTCACCAAGCGCAAGAAATGGCTTTCTGCTCCCTAGTTTTATGCTGTACGTTAAAAGTGTCAGTTGACTTTATTTCCGTAGTACATATATTGACTTCGCTGACTTCTCCCACCTTCAAGTGGTCCTAGACTTTCCTTCTAGCGTAGCAGTCAGCGAAGCGTCGCACGTGCGCTTGTGCAGTGCTTATGTGCAGCTACATGGACCTAGCAGTGCTAAAGCATTCTTCCATTCACAAAGGTGTCGTGGCTTAGTTTCAACTGAGCGAACGAATTGCGACGAACTGTCGGCGGCAGGCGGAATAAACGGTGGGCCGACTGGCTCTGTCGGAAGTTCAGCGAGCCGTGCAGTAGCGCCGTGAAGCCAAGTCATCTCCTCCTGACGTACAGAATGGGCGAGGATGCACAGACGAGGACAGCATTTGCGAATAAACTTTTCTACTAAATAAATTCGCGTGAATGCACTGTCAGTGGTCGAAACATGGCCTATGGACTCGGGACTACAATTTGCGCTAGTAATCCCGCAACGTTTACAGATCACTTCAGTGTCCCTTTAAAGAGAGAAAGATAAAATAAAACAAAATATACCTCATATTTCCAGCGCCGACCGTGCTGGCCTGTGGCCGAGGGGTCTGGAACGCTAGGCTTATTATTTTGCAAGTTGCAATTTCGAATCCCCGAGGACACATGCTTTTTTTGTAAGTTGATTTTTTTTTCATTTTAGGCCGATGTTTTCTATACTGAGTTCACTATTTTTGTGCCGTAACTTTCACTGATCCACGAACGAGTTCGCAGAACGCGCGCAGGATGACACTGACGCGCTAGCCAGTTCTCGTTGGCGTGCTGTGGCCATAAGCACCGACCACTTGCGGGCAGTGGGCACAGGCCAGAATCACAGACCCTTGGCATGTTGCTAACAGGCTTTTTACGATACAGGCATGAGCGAGGCAAGCTCCAAACATATGGGGGGAAAGCGCATGGCATTTGAGCGTCTGCGGTCACGCGGACGACCTTCAACCACTGCGTAGGCCTCGGCTAGTGATTGCTACGATTCCAAGCCGTCCTGGGAGGCTTATCTTCGGGATTTTACAGCCGACAACATGGCTGAAGCGTGGTATGACGATTACTGAGATATCGGGAATTCCCATCGGATAACATCGGATCTCAAGCATGTTGTTTTACAGAAACAAAACCGAAACTTGTTTGAATGCTAATCTTGGGCATCGTCCAATCACGGTGCACCTCCTCCCGACGTCACAGCGTTTAGTTGGTGCGGCCGCCGCAAACCGCGCATGGTAGTTTTTCTTCTTTCGCGTCCTTTCGCGCTTTATAAAATGATTACCGACTTATCAAACGGATAAACGATGAAATGTGTGTTAATTTGAGCAAGTCCACGCAGTGCAAGCAAAAACTAGAGCTTGACAAATTCCCTTCAGTGTCCCTTTTATCCTGCCTGTTCTATGCTAACTGTGAGCCCTGGCAACTGCGTGTTCCGTGAAAAAGCAGGCGGTGCGTGATCCTGCCTAACACTGGTCATTCTGAAGTCGAAGGAACGTATGACTGAGCGGGAAATATGCCACCGCGAAAGTTGTAGCTGAAAAATGAAAAAAACAAGCGCATTTCGACGAAGAGAAGATACGACAGATACGGGCGCCTGTATCCGACTTGTCTTGTGATCGTCCACGAGTGTTAAACACCACGTTTTCTTTTTAAGGCAAAGCTTTTTACCTCTACCCCCAAGGTTCTTTCGCGACCGTTGGTGTCAATAGAAAACTCCCGCGAACAACTAAAAGAATTAGCAAATAAAAGAATTAGCTGGCACCACTGGGAATCGAACCTGGAAATAATAGAGTAACAAAGCCAGAGCCCGTTGTCTTACCGATTTATATACGAGCCCTTTTTTCTTCTTTATTGCCTGTCTATAGCATACATGTCACAAAACCAAGAAAAAATTATTACACGTAATGAAAGGCCCTAGCACAACACTTGCTAGTGTGTCATTGTTAAAAAGGCCGAAGCCTTGCCACACTTTCCAACTCTTTTAACCAATCAGGTGGGCAAGGTTGTCCGTTATACACTTTTACTATGTCGCGTACACTTTGTCCGAACAAGTCTCGGCTCGGCTTTAGATAAACGTCATTGTGGCGGACTGCCATTCGAGCCTTCCATATGCTATAGAGGGCCAGCAACATCAACAGGTCATAGGGAACTCCACCTTCATTTTCAACGGCTAAGAAAATTATGCCATGGCTATTCAATGGGAAATCCTTTTTCAGTGTTCTCTGCAAAACGTCCCCTAGGAACACCCCATCCCAAAAATCTATACATGCGTGCTCTACGGTCTCTGGCTTCTTACAGAGTAAACAGTCAGGACCCCAAGGAACGAATAAACCCTTTTCTACCATTCAGGTCTTAACGGGTAGTACTCCTGCGTGTATCTTGAAGAAAAAAGACTTAACATAAGGTGGTACTGCCATTCTTTTTACACGCTGACATACATCCTGCCCTGGTCCTGCATTGTACATGTACCTATACAACGGTATTGGTCACGCCGAGTCCAGAAGGTCTCTATACAGCTTCGTGCGGACACGTTCGCTAAGTACTCCAAAGAAAAAAGGCGAAAACAAAAGTCTTGCCACAAGAACAACCTCAAGATTTAGATACGAGCCCACGCGGAGACGGGGAAGACAAGTGGTGCACTCACCAAGCAGATCTACCGGTTTAGGCACTGCATTCTCGCTGAATGCCACGCAATAGCGAAGAAAGGAAGCTCACACCAACCCGTGGCACCTCACTTCTAGTACGCCAATGTGCTAAATCCTGTGCCTTCCAGTGTTCACATAAAAATCGCAGCTCCTTGTCGTCCGCCCTCACGCCAAACGACACCTCAAAGAACACATTCCAATACTCCTTGATGGCCAGGCCATCACTCCAGCCCCAGCATCAAGATCCTGGGCATACATCTTCGGCCAGCACCAAGAGTGACGTATCCTTGCAGCGCCTCAAACACAGCATCAATAAAATCATACACATGATCAGGACAGTTGCCACCAAGAAAGCGAAGCGTAAAGGAATCCGATACCTTTCGATTTGTTCAAGCTTTTGCCCTCCCGAAAATCCCTTGTGATACCCCGGTCTTCTTATCGGCAAGGATGACATAAAGATGCTTTATATAATGATTAGAAAGGTGGTTGAGCAACCCATTGGTCTTCCCATGAGTGCGTCCACAGAGAGGCTGCTTAGCACGTGGCTCTACAACACGGTGAAAGAGCTCATAGAGGGCCATATTTCTATCCAGAAGCTCCGGATGAGCAAAACTGAGGTGGGTCACCGCATCCTTCACCAGATTGGCTAGGTAGCGCAGAATGTCACTTCGTTTGATGTACTCCGGGAATTTTGGCGACAAGAACCAAAGAAGATGCTCCCTTTGCTCAAAAATATGAACCTTTCACATGACGAGGGCCGCCGAGAAGCACAGGTTTCAAGAGTTCTACACCACCCTCAGTGGGGATCATACAGTTATCTGCACAGACGACCTCCCAACATCGAGGGCAGCAGTACGCCATCATCGTGGCCATCTCCAGAACCAACCTCGTTGCGTGTACCTCACTGAAGAGCCAAGACATGACGGCTCTTACTCAACAAGTGGTTCGGAAGGTAGTCACCGATTCCCAACAAGCCTACCGGAATAACCAGTCGGGTTGGGTGGCCCTACCTGCACTGCAATGTGCTAAACCCACTCCCCAAACGTTTCATTCAGTCATCTGGACACCAGGTCAAGCTTCCGTGGAGGGCAAACTACACGCCCACAAACAAGCCTGCGCTTTTAACCGCCGTGGCTATGGAGCTGCACGAGGACAGTCACCCGCTTGTCCGTTCAGGGAGATAACCCAGGATAATCGCCTTCAGAGACAGATCATACTTCGCCTTACCTTGACCTTTCTCAGGAGAATCCTAACTACCCCTACGGCTACGGCTCATACAAATCAGGCTCCTTCCCACACCCCACTCGTCTTCACTTAATGCTCCCGAATCGCTAGGACGCTGAATGTAAAGTTTGCTCAGTTGGAACACTCAGCCACATAATCGGGATGTGGGACTTTAGTCCTGAGCTACTTCTCTCTTTCTGTCAACTACCTAACAAGAGCAATGGAAGATGCTGCAGTACAGCCCCTCTCTGTCCCTGCCTACCCAGCTTCAGCTGGTGGACAGAGCACAGGCGGCGCGGACCGCATATGGGCTCCAGTAAAGAAGGAACCACTCCCATGGGCCGCAGTCAGGGCCGTTCGGAAATCTGAATAGAAGTATTTCTTCATTCCCCTCCCTCTCCATCTCCTTCTGCTCCTCCTTCGTCTCTGCCGCCGATTTGGTCACCTCCATTCGCAACGGCATAGACGGAGAAGTGAGACCGTCTAACACCAGGTTCGAGCTTTATTTTACAAAAAATAGTTTCCACTCATGTGCTACACCATTACAACTCAACCAACCACCGCTCATGCATCATCATTGATTTAACCTTGCCAAGAATATCTCTTTGAAGTAACAGAAGGTGTGGTTTCACTTCTTTCTGGCTCCACTACGTGAGTGAATTTTTGTGACGTCGCAAGGGTAATCGTTGTGGCTGCCGTTTACAGCTTTGCTTTCCAACCCATTCACATGGTGCATTGGCGCTATTTTTTCAAGTACGAACCAACTAGCTCAGCAACAAGTTTTGTTAAACTGTTGCTGGCGGGCGGCGCACCTGCTCAAGACGAAGACAAACGCTTTCACACACACGCTGTCAGTAGGGCCCGAGCAGGACCAGAGCATATGCGCGAGATCCGCCTTGGCTTCTTATCAACCATTTACAATGTGCATCGTACATTCCGAAGTAGCACACCGGTTGTATAAAGCCGGATTTGCATACCTGTTCGCCTGAAGGAATCGCCATGGCCACCCGCCTGCCCCCTTTCTAGTATTTTTTCGCCGGCGCGTATTTGAGCAGGGAGCTTCTGTAATTGTCCAATATTTCCCTATACGTTACCAATCGAACCGCTCCCGGAAGGCCAGGGGTTCTAGGGCATACTGACTCCGCCGTCAGAGCCTGTGCCGGTTCCCTCCGACGCAGTCGGCGTCGAAGGCTCCTCTGTTCTGCCGTCTCCATGTGGACCGACTCACAGACGCAAGCTCGGATCGTTAATGCTCGAGCTGCTTCGTGAGCGCGTTCGTTGCCCGGGAGGCCAGACGTGTCCGGCGCCCATAGCAAAGTAATGGATTCTTGTTCAGTCTACTGATTGTGCTCTCCGATAGAGAGACGAGTACCTTTGTAGCCTCAAGCGACTCGCGGCCTTTGGCGAAGTTCCTAATCGCCGCTTTCGAGTCACTGGCAATCACGACCCTGTCAATGCGAGCTGTGACATCCTTTTCCCCTATAGAACCATGCTGGAGCACTGGTGGTGGCTGTCTCGAGGGTGAGTTGCAGCGGTGTGTCGTCCTCGAGATGCCCGTCGGCAACTGCAGCTCTGATTGGCCAGGGCGACTGCCACCTCCTCCCTCACCTCAGGGCGTGTCGTCCAGACCGAGCCGGAAGCGACCAGGTTCCCCTCATGATCCGCCACCGCAGCAGCCATTGCGCCGTATCTGGCTCTGCGATCTTCACGTAATTTGATAGTCCGCAGCGTCCACGTAGTAAATTCTGTTTACATTTGTCTTGCCCGCGTTGGGCTCGAGCTGCCTCTTAAGAGCTGCTGCTCTGGCCGTTCTTCTCGCCACGTCCCTCTGCGGGTTGCATGTTTGCCGGGAGAGGGGGAATCTTCAGCACCCCTCTCGTAGCAAATCGTGAAAGAGTCTTTCTCTCCAAACTGCGACTCGTAGCGGATACCGAGAGAAGCTAAAATGTGTCTGTCCCGTCCGGCTCCTCGAGAGTCTCTTCCGCTTGCGCTATGCGTTGCCGCTTCTATCAATTCGGTCAACCGAGTTGTGCAGCCCCATGGCCGCAACGTTTCGGTCGATGTCGTGATTGTATGCCCAAGGCCTGTTTGTAGCCTTCTTCTCATCAGCCTATCTACTTTCTTCTCTTCCTCACTTGTGGAGCATATTAGGATGGCCCCACGTACACCACGCTGACTCACGACGAGGCTTGTACGAGCCTAAGGAGATTCTCCTCCTTCATTCCCCGATGCCGGATTGGCTATGCGAGAGATGAGTCGGGTTGTCTGGTGCACGCTACCCTCCAGCGCTTTGATAGCATTCATGTTTGTGCCCCGTTCGCTTGGATCCTGAGCCCCAGAACCCTGATGCCGTGGACCACGGGAATCCTTAGTCCCTCGGCCCAGAGCTCAATCGTAGGACTTCGCTTAGCTGCTTCCATCGCGCTCTTTGTTTGCCTTCTAGGATTATATAATAGACAGTTCGGACTTCTTGCGGCGAGCAACGCAGACCCTTCGGGGCAGCGTATTCTACCACCGCGTCCGCGATTCTCTGCAGTCGCTCTGGATCCTTCCGTCGATACCGCCTCCAAGACGGACCAGATGGTATGTCATCTGCATACAGGCTGTTTTCAGCCCCGTATGGAATCAAATTCTCGGGAGCCCGTAATAACTAACATTCAAAGAAACGGGGACAGGACGGAGCCCTGAGGCGCCCCCTGCTCCCTATCTCTATGACATCCGATTCTGACTCCGCCCACGACCAGGTGTGCCGTTCTCTTGGACAGAAAGTCCCTAACGTAGTTCTAGTCCTGGTGCGAGACCCCAGCCCTCTAGACTCTCATAATTGTCTCGTGCTTGACGCTATCAAATGCCTTCGTCGGTCCAGGCCAAGAATGGCTCTGGTGTCTAACGGCGAGCACCCTTCTCCGTCGAGGATTTTATGCTTCAGCCTCAACATCACGTCTTGGAGTGGACAAGCCCGGTCTAAAGCCCGATCATGGTATGGGGGAAAATACCTCTTTCGTCCATGAGCGCGTGAAGTCTGTTTAGGACTACGTGTTCTAACAATTTGCCCATACACGACGTTAGCGAAATGGGTCTTAGATTCTCTAGGTGAAGTTTTTTCCAGGCTTCGGAATCATTACAATCTTTGCGTCTTTCCACTGTGCGGGTATCTCGCCGCGTTCCCAACACCAGTTCAAGTACCGAGTAAGGGCTTCTATCGAGTCCGTCGTCCCAGGTTCCGGAGCATCTTGTTGTCCACTCCAGTCGGGACCCGGAGCCGACTTTGTACGCAGCGCCTGAATGGCGCCCCGCACCATCGGTGAGCGTTATGGGTTCATCTAACTTAGGGTTCGAAGGTCCCTCGTAATCCCTGAGTTTCACGCGGGGGGTCTATCGCCCACGTATCTGTTTTCGGATATCTCTTACGAGGCTCCTCGTCTGAGCCCTTCGAATTTGTGAATGATTTTGCTTAGATTCTGCCTTCTGAGTTGTTTTGCTCTTTTGGGGTCTATCAGATACCTGAGTGTGTTCCAGGTCTTTGCTAGCCCCATTTGCCTGTCCATCTCGTCACATCTGTTGTGCCACGTCTGTTGTGCCAAGTGATTAGCGTAGTCTTCAATTTCTTTGTTGAGTCTGGCTAGCCGCCTGCGGAGGTTGCGATTGTATTTTTGCTTGGCCAGTCGTCTTTTCAGACCCTCTTTTTACATATATTATACTGTTTGAGGCAGGAGCCTGCTACTGCTGCACCTCACTCATGGAAACATTTACGTGAATGTACGAGTAACAGCTTCATGTTAAATTCGCTTCTACCGCATAAAACAGATTAAACAGATTTTCGGATGGGCACCTGCGCTTTTGCAGTGATGGAGCATCGGGCGCGTATAGTGAACGCTGCTGTTCACAAATACGCGTGTTTATAAGACGCGCTATCTGGTGGCTACAGCTGCTAACAATATGAGGCGGGGAAGCAATGTTTGATAAAATGAATTTCCAGCCCTTGCGACGATTTTATGATGAGCCTTGACAAAATTAACACGAACGAAATGCACTTATGCAACAAAAAATATTCCCAAAAAGAAAGTTATTAGTTGATTGATTATGGCGTTTAACTCGGCGACATACGCAGGCGATGAGGCGCGCCGTAGTGGAGGGCTCCGGATTAATTTTGACCGCGCCAAAAAGATCAAAAACTGGCGGTCATTAGAAACAAAATTACTGGTCGAATCGCGCAGTTGGTTCTTGGGGCAAAATGTTATTCTACAACCACCAAGACAGGAAGTTCGACATGGATACAGCATTGTCATATACATTAGGGGATTGCATGTGTAATTATTGTAGTGTTCGACGAGCGCATTTGAACGGAGAGTTGGATCCATTACAAAAGATAGTGCTTTTCTTTTAAATCTGCACTGAAGGCAGTGGTGGTCACCGGCCATTGTATGAGCATGTAAGTACAGAGCGTTGACTTATGCCTCGCTCGGTACGACCTATCTAAATAGATTTATCTAAAAAAAATTCACAAGTGCCATTTAACTGGTATTGCCTTCCTTGCCAATTTCGCAGTAAGGCTGGCTGACAAGACACAGTTTGAAGTCTGTGGCGAGGTATTAGGGGCACCGTGTGGCCAGTTTAACGTAAGAGACCTGAATGTGAGAATCAGAGCGTGAATGTGAGAGCACCGGGAGGCGGTTGCGTCTGAAGTGGTAGCGTTATTATATCAGCAGTATTTATAATGCGCTCTAGATTCAACATTGGAAAGAGCGCACATTTTCAATGATACTTCGTTTTTCAAACAAATGAAATCACTTTGCTATAGCATTCGGGCGAGAATATTTGGCCTTCCTTCTATCGTTCATATCTAACTTGACATAAGTCTCCACAACAAGCCATTCTCTCTAGTTTCTTGCCGTCCTTCCTGCATGATACACCACAGTTCGCTTTTGTGGAGGACTTGCCACATAACACGTTTTTGGGGAAAGATGTGAAGTGGGAATTGCTGATGCGCGTAACCACCTGCTCGTATCTCGCGCAGAACAAAGACACCAAGGAACGTCAACGGCAGCTCACCGCGGTGGTGGTGGTGGCACTGCTGTTTACATTTTACCTGGCGGTAACCTGCGCCTATCTGTACGAGTGGGACGCACCGGCCCCAGTCACACCCGGAACAGAGAAGGTCCTGCTGGAGCTGCTTCAAAGCTCCGTGAATGGATCAAATGAACTGGATGTCCCGACCGACGAGCCCTAAAAGCCCTATGAACAGCCGGCTCGTCAATTGTGGAGGAGAGAAGCTTGAATACTTCCAACCATTTCATATCATCTCCGCTTCATAGTAATAATTATCAATGCACGCCACGCCCTTTGTAAATCATGCGATTTCAATAAAAAAGTATATCTGTAAAGTGATTTCAGAACTGACTGCTTTTCCTGGCTTACACAGCAGAAAAATGTCGTGAAATTAGGGTGTATTTTGCCAACTGCATAGGAACACACACATAGAAAGCGCGTGCCACCTGAAGCGCATGGCACCTATAAGGGAAGAGTGTCCGATTGTTCTAAAACTTTTCTACCTCACAGCAAGATTTTTAGGCCATAACAAATGTTAATCATTCAAAAGTGACCAAAGTATGCTCACGGCAGGCATGAAGATCTTAAACATTTGCAGGGCACCAAAACAACATCAATGACGGCGGGCAGTTTTCATTGACTACCTAAATGAATGCATAGAAGCAGCTTGGTGGGACCTGCGGCTGAACGTGAATTCCGGTCGGAACCAGAGTTGATAATCATTTTTGCCTGCCTACGAGGCTTAGAGAAATCTGACAAACCAAAACTTCAGACTGTTATTGGCTGTAAATTGGCTCTCAATACGCGGAAAATAAATCTAATTTTAGTGAATCATCCAGGATGTCGTTTTTAGCACAAGAGCGCCTTCATCACTATCGGCTGTATAACAAGGTCAGAGGTTTTTTTTTTCAATTTTCACGTTTGGAACTTTAACACCCACGCCTGCACTTTTATTTTTTTGTAAATTGCAGCCCCCCCCCCCCCCCCTAATATTTACAAACGTAACCGCATTCTTAGTTGGGCGGCATGTCGTGAAAGATAATAGAAGAAGGAAACATTGTAATGCAGGCTTTTTTTTATGCTGCAGCTAAAGCCAGCCTATATAATTTTAGTATTGCAGCCTTGATTCCCCGGCTGTAAAAGCGTACGCAATAAAACCTGGTATGAGCGACGAATAAATATCATTACACATCGTACCTTGCATTTCCGAAAAACTTTACTGTATGGTAGGACTCGTACGTATGTATATGGAATACTTGTCTGGAAGTGACATCCTCCGTTGACCATTTTTCAAAGCGTAGATTACTTTGTCTCATACAAAGGGACTAAGTGTCGTCATAGGTAGTTGGAACAATTATTTTCGAATATCACAAACTACTTGTCTTACTGGCTTTGTTACAGCCACTACGGGTGTACAGAAAGATTTGTCTACTAAGGAGGATTGATTTAAACGTACAGCAATGCAGACAGGGGCAGCGCGCGGAAGAGTAAATTTCTGTAAATGTACGAGACCGTGGTACAGTTGCTTTTGACGGCACCTATACAAGAAAACCGGGGTTTGGCCGCGAGGGTGGTTCGAAACATGAGCGCCGCTGCATCCAAAGAAAACACACTTGCCAACCGATGCTACATAGTCGTGTGGGTGCCGAGAAAAGGATCACAACTTTGTTTGTGCTACAGTTACTTCAACGTATTTGTATGGAAGTACTAAAGTAGAAGTCGGGGGCACGATGGATAGACAGGATACTGGTAAACGTTCCCAGGAGACGACGATCTAACTGGGAAACTGCCAACAACGACAATCTCCGCCTCAGCTGACAGAATAGAACTAGCGGAGCTTACGAAGTTATTGAATAAGCGTAAGACAGGTAAAGTCAAGCAAGGCAATGTCATCACAAATAGGGATAAAATATTCATAGTAGCCGAAGTGGTTCTATAGAGATCTGTACAGTAGCCAGCCCGACATCCAGGATAATGCCGAACGAGAATGTAGTTCAGAGGAGATAGAAATCCCACCAGTGACGACAGAAGAAGTAAGGAAGGCTTTGAAAGAAAGAATAAAGGGGGCAAAGCACCTAGGGAGGATCAGATAACAGGAGACCTCTTGAAGCATTGCGGAAAAATTGTACTAGTAATACTGGCAAGCCTGTACACGCAATTCCTAATGAGCGCGAGTGTACCGGAATCTTGGACGGACGCAAACATAATCCTAACTCATAAAAAAGGTGATATGAAGGGCTTGAAAAACAACAGGCCGATAACCTTACTATAAGTCGTCTACAAGGTATTAACCAAGGCCATCGCTAACAGAATTTCTGCCACCTTAGATTTAGCTCAACCTAAAGAAAAAGCAGGGTTTCTTTAAAGCTATTCCACAATGGACCATATTCATACGATCAATCAGGCGATAGACAAGTGAGCGGAGTACACTGAACCCAGTATACCACCACCACCACCACCACCCACAACCGCCACCATCCGCCCCCACCACCACCACCCAGTATACTGAACTGAGACAATATGAGAAAGCATTTGACTCGCTCGAAAACTCTGAAGTCATTCAGGCATTACCGAACCCGGGTGTAGACGATCATTATGTAAGAATACTAGAGGATATTTACAATGGGTCTAAAGCTACCATCATCCTCCATAAATAGAGCAGTAAAATACCTATAAGGAAGGGTGTCAGACAAGGAGACACAATCTCTCCAATGTTATTCACAGCATGTTTACCAGAAGTAACATTGGATTGGGAACACGTAGAAGTAAGGGTTAATAGAGAATACCTCAGTAACCTAAGATTTGCTGATTACGTTGCCTTGCTAAGTAATTCGGGGGACGAATTGCAAAGCATGCTTACCGCAGTGGACAAACAGAGTAGAACAGTGGGCCTGAAAAATCTTATGCAGAAAACTAAAGTAATGATCAATAACCTCGGTACAGCACAGCGGCTCGAGATAGGAACCAGGCAGTGGAAGTGGTAAGCGAATAAATTGACTTAGGCCAAGTTGTCACTCCGGATCCCAACCATGAGGCAGAGATAATTAGAAGGATAAGTATGGGGTGGATTGCATTCCGCAGGCATTATCAAATAATGAATGGCAGACTGTCATTGTCCCTGAAGAAGAAAGTATATGACAGCTGCATTTACCGGTACTCACCTACGGGACAGAAACTTGGAGGCTCACTAAGAGGGCTCAACTTAAACTGAGGACGCCTCAGAGAGCAATAGAACGGAATAGGTGTAACGTTAAGGGACAAGAGGAGAGCGGAGTGGGTCAGTGAACAAACGCGTGTTATGGACATATTAGTAGAAATTAAGAAGAAATGAACGTGGGCAACGCATGCAATGCGAAGGCAAGATAACCGTTGGTCACTAAGGGTAACAGAGTGGATCCTTACAGAAGGAAAGCTTGCGGGGGTGACAGAAAGTTAGATGGAGAGATGAGATCGATAAGTTTGCAGGGATAACTTGGTATGGGATCGGGATAATTGGAGATTAATGGGAGATGCATTCCCCTTCACTGGGCGTAGATAGTCTGGTGTTAATGATGACGATGATGATTACTAAAGCAATGGATGCCTTCTCACGTCTGCTGACCGAGGCATGAACGTGCCGGACCGCCACGGCCGGTTTAGGAGCCCCCGTTGTTCTTTAGCAACAAGTCCAACAACTTTACAGCAATTGGATGCCCAGCAACAGACCATCCTGAACCAACAGCGCAACTTCAGGAACACCAGAGCTGCATCCGAAATGCGGCGCACTTGCCCGACGATTCCGCGCGGTCTTGATAGGACCACGCCTCTTATTAAGGCCCGCTGAAGCTGTCGCCCTACAACACCGGTACTGCTACATACGCGATTCCATAAATTGCGGCGTTTGTGTCAAACGCGTTAGGTCAGATTCACTCTACGAATAGTTCGCGTAAGTCGACCCAGAATTTTTCTGGCCCGAATCAGGACCGGGCCCGCTAGGATTCCGTCATCGGTCATCTCGGCTCCTTCTACACGAATTAACTCTGCGACAATCTCGCACGTTCCGCGGTTGACGACCGTTACCTGCACAAAAAGGCGGAATTATCAGTTTCCACTCACTTTAAAAAACACAGAAAGTGCGCCACCTGCTCCAGTCCAGAAAGTAGGTGACAGCAAGCCATTCAGCTTCTTGCTCAATACGCATGCCCTCACGGGTGACACTTGCTTCGACGACGTAATCCGTTATCCGTAATCCAGAGCACGTTGCTTATTGCCTACTTTCACAAGTACAGGCCATCCTACAGGTTGTCTTTACTACACCGCTAGGACAGCTCGATCGCAGAACGCGTCGTCTAAGTCCCTTGCTATCACTTCCAAACACCGTCCACGCTGTCCGCGCCCGTGCGCATCACACCCCAAAGCACGTGCGTCGTATCGACATCACATATCGACAGAACTCGATTAAAATGCAGCCATATCAACGCCCGCAGTCGGGTCCCCACAACCGGTCTCAAAGCCACGACCGCAACGGTGACTCCTAGCGCCAAACCAAAGATATCAATGCTAGTACCATTTTCCTTTCGGACAGGGCCCATGCACATCACCACATGGTTCAGGCTAACGGCAGGAAAACGCCAAGGGCAGCTGGTAGGGACAGTCGCGAGCTGCCAACGTGGAGGTATTCCTATTTGTGCCACCTACAAAGCATGTCGACTGAGGTTCCTCACCAACCGCGTTTATGGTGCCTGATGCTGTACACAAGCCTTTCTGGACGACAAACGTCCTTGTACGTCCTTCGATGTCAGTGCGGCGCCAGCTTTAAGACCTATTTCTCTGTCTGTCTTAACAACCATCACCACAAAAAGCAACGCCGCAGGTTTTCATGAATGTCGTCATCGCCCACATAGTCGAGCTAAACATCGCCTCCGACTTCATGCAGTACTGCCACCTGCTGCCGGACTGTCGGCACGACCGCCTTGTTTACGCCACAACAGACTTCTTCTCCCCGGGAAAGCGTACGATCACCCAACACTCGAAAATAATGTGCTTGCAGTTGAAATCCAATCTGTGCACCCTGCCTTCTTTCAATTCCCCGGACATCGCCTTGCGGCCTTCCTCGGGAGGTGTGGCACAGAACCGTGTACTAATACCACTCCCGCGCTTTCGGGTTCATTCCGTGTCCGTCGCCCTACTCCGAACTTCTGCGCATTGCACAAGCTGAATTTGTAGCCGCGATTCATGAAGACATCGTCCACCACTTTATCTGCAGACAAAGAAGACCAATGGCTGCGGACCATTCTTGTGTTCCTTTCGATCTATCTTTGAGGCGTACTTCCGTGCTCGTCTCTGTATTGCAGCTGCAGCTGAGAAAGACGCTTCAGTTAATGGCAGTATAGCAGTATAGCTACCACAGGTACGTTCGTTGTACGTTCGTAACCATTTTCAGTCACTTTCTCTTTACGTATTTTTGTTCTCTGGATTCATTCTTAGTGGTGGTGGTGGTGGTAGTCGAGCCAGAACAATGATACATACCTACTCAGAGGGACTGCCTATAAAAAGGGAACTAGGTGAGAAAAAGAAAGTATGCATGAGACTCAGAAACTATGCGAATAAAGTATAGCGAATTAAAGTTTAAACGCTTGTCCAGTGTTTTCTCCCCTTTGTCCTTTCATTTGTGCGCTGCGAAAATGAATCTGTACCAACTAGCCCGGTTCACTACGCAATTAAAGTAACCTATAAAAAGAACACATAAAATTAGGTGTCGTTTTCTTCTTCTTTTTCTCTTCCTCAGGGTTTTAGACAATGCCAACGGAAGAAAACTGTTTTCTTATTATTTCTTTATTTCTTCGTTGTCCTTGCAAGCCTTTATATTCTGACCCTTTATACTTTCCAGCCCTTCGTAAGCCATACTTTCTGCCGTCGTACTGTTTTGCGGCTGCCCATTTTTTGAGCATGTTACGTGGCGTCATTATGGGATGGCGCATTATAGCCTAATGGTGAATTATTTTCTGTTTCATTATTGAACAGTAGTCTTAAGATTTGTTTTTTCTATGCTGGTGTGAAAGGAGAATGGTAATTACACTTTATATAAACACGACAATCCCCAAAGAGGCGAGAGCGCAGATTTCGTGCCATGGGTGATGAGCTTGAGAGCAGGAAACAAAGCAGAAAAAAAACTCCAAAAGAGCTTTGATTGCACGCTCAGCCTGACTGGGACGCGACCATGGACCCAAAACAGCCCTCAGCTCAAGTCCCGCACCAAGCTGCCTGCACAGAACTGGACAGAGTTTTGTGATTGAAAATTTTGGCCGCATCAAATGACATCATTTGGTTTTCACATTTTTTTTCTCTCTTTTTTTCGTTTTGTTTTTCTTGTCTCATCTAGGGTAGCATGCCAGCCCGACGGCTCGGCTAACATCGCTGGTTTTCATTAAAGTTATTCTCTCTCTCTCTCCAAAGCAGAAAACATCGCCGGACTGTTCTGGGGGTAGGGGGGAGGAACAAAGTACTTCACCCCCAAAATTATTCTGATTATCCCAGTTTTTTGCCGCCCCCATTTCTGACGCTTTCGCAACATGCATTCTGGCGGAGTGGTAGTACTGTTCTTTCGTCGGCTTTCATACACCGTGGGTAGGGTCCCGCTGTCTACTCTCGTGGCTTGACTGAGTGGCGCCATCTATTAGTTCCTCACGTAACATCTTTCCTTCTTTGAAAGAACTGTCCACTTTATCCGACGGAGAAGTCTTGAAACGTCTTTGGGAACATCCTGGTTCTTCGTGGTCGGACTCGAGTGCCTCCCTGGTCAGCTGTTCTTCCGTTTGAGCTGATAGGTCCGTTGACTTGTGTCGGCAAGGTGTTGGGTGATGCTCGGCTTGTCGAAGCTTCGTTGTTCGACGTACTCGCAGGCAGGTCAGGTGTGGTGCAGTGTAGCAAGCTAGGCGCCCGGGCCAGGCTAACCTCACCAGTATTATTAAAGAGTATTCTCTCTCTCTTCCTCCCGGCTGGCTCTCGTCAGAAGGCTTGGGTGTACTCCTAATGAAGACGTCGTTTCTCCGCAGGATGCTGCTTCCAAATTTCATTTTGTATGACCTGTCATCCACCCGTTCAGTCACAGTTGCTTTCTCCCATGTTTTGGCTTTCTGTGGTGGAACTGTCACGCTTTCTCCCTCCTTCAGGATTGGCAGATCCTTAGCTTATTTGTCATGATGAGAAATCATCTTTCTTCTTGTCTCTTTCATCTTGTCCGTTACATCTACTATCCTTGGTTGCAGCAGTTGTGCTTTTGTGGATAGAGTTGTTCTTGTACGACGGCCCATCAGCAGTTGCGCTGGGCTTGCATTCAGGCCTTGCAAAGAAGTGTTTCTGAAGTCCGCAATTGCCATCTGCAAGTCTGATTTGCTTTGTTCAGCTTTCTTTATAAGCATTTTTGCCGTTTTCACTGCTGATTCGGCCTTGCCGTTGGAATGTGGATAGGCTGGATACGAAGTTTTGTGTTCAAAGCTTGAGCACCTGGTAATGTTCTGGAATTCTAGACATGAAAACTGCGGTCCATTATTCGTGATGAGTACTTGCGGAAGTCCCTGTCTGCGAAGTGAGCTTTCAATTTCAGAGTCACTTAGCTTGAACTCAAAGATTTCGGTTGATCTACTTCCCATAGATTGCTGTAATAGTCCACGGTGACTAAAAAGTTCTTATTCTTGTACTCAAAGATGTCGCATCTCACTGGTTCCCATGGATATCTTGGTTCCGGGTGCATAATCACAGTTTCTAGCTAATGAGAGATAGCATGCTTTTGGCATATCTCACATCTTCACATCAAGTCTTCTAGTTCTGCATTGAGTCCTGGCCAGAAGACGGTCTCGAGCACGTCGCAAGCAGCTTTCTATTCCCATGTGTGACGCATGGAGCTTGTGTTGGATTTTGGCTCGCAGCGACGTTGGGATGACTAATCCCATTCCCTTGAAAATCATGTCATCTACGATGGTGTGTTCATCTCTGAAGGTAAAGTACATCCGTATGTCTTGAAGTGCTTGGTCTGTTTCCTCCGGCCATCCTGATTGGATTATTGCTTTAAGTCTTCGCATTTAGTCGTCGTCTCTTGTTGCATTTCGGATGTTTTCCTGCGTTCCTTTACGCACGGACCGGTGACTCACGACGTGGATGTTCTCAAGTTCTTCCTCACAGCTGTGGTTCGGCAGAAATGCACGACACATCGTGTCGACCAAATTAGATTCTTTGCCTGGTTGGTACTCGATGCTTACGTCGTACTCTCGGGTTTGAAGAACATTCCTTGCAGTCGCCGCGGTACTTGATCGAGTTGTTTCTTGAGAATCGACTGAAGTGGCTTGTGATCAGTGATGATCGTTGTGGCTCTTCCCAAAGAGTACTGATGAAATTTCTTCAGTGCGAAGACGATTGCCAGCATCTCCTTCTCAATCTTCGCACAACGAATTTCTGTTGGTGTCAACGCATGGCTTGCAAATGACTGGCTGTCCGTTCCACTGGCTGTCCGTTCTGGAGAAGACTGGTGCTTTGGCCGCTCCTTGTTAAGTGGATAGTTCCGTCTCACTTGCATCACACTGAATCTCCTCGCTTCCTTTCCAGTGGCTTGTCTCCTTGGCATGGGCGCGCGTGCCTGGCGTCACCGCCGTAGTGCGCAAGTACTGGACACAAAATTTGCTTTGGTACGACAACACAAACACTTCTTCATCAGTAGTTCGAAATGCTTGTTCTTGATCTTATTTTTTTCCTTGGTTTTCCCAGTACCATGGTTCTTCTTTGATTGTGAGCTTTTGTAGTGGTTCCATCACACGCGATATTCTCTACAGAAATCTGGCGAGGTAGTTGACCACTCCGCAGAAGCGCTGTAGTGCTTGTTCATCTGTTGGTCTGGGCATTTCTTGAATTGCTTTGACCTTTCTCTGGGTCGACTTTCAGTCCTTTCGTTAACAAGTGTCCCAGGAACCCTGTTGTCGACGTCTTCAAATGCGTCTTTTCTTCGTTGAGGCGTATTACCATTTGCCGGCATCTTTGGAGTAGTCTTTCCAAATTTTCGGTCATGGCCTTCGCAGCCTCTCTGTCTGTTTCGCCAACCCCGAACACCAGGATGTCGTCTGCGACACAGATAACTCCACTGAGCCGTTCAAGTGCTAGCTGAAGTCTCTTCTGAAAACTTTTGCTGTTCACGGCAAGGCAAAATGGTAGGCGAAGACATCGATAACGTCCTTGAGGTATTCGAAATGTCTCATGAAGACTGATTCTTCATCGAGCGAACATTGCCAGAAGCCCTCTCGCAAGTCGAGTTTTGAGAAAACTTTTGCTCTTGCCAGTTCAGGTAGCCCATCGTCAAAATTGGCAGTGTGTGACGTTCCCTTTCCAGAGCCTCATTTAATGCCTGTGGGTCGATGCAAATCCTTATTTAGCCGGTCTTCTTTGTTGCTATGACCATTCTGCTCACCCATTGTGTTGGTTCCGAAACTTTCCTTATTACTTTCCTCTGCTCCAAGTTCGCCAAGGCTGTGTTCAGTTGAGTAGTATGTTCACAGGAGCTCTGCAGCTCCTTATTGCTTTGGCCACCTTGGTCACCAAGTGAACCTTTCCCGGAAGTTTTCCTGAGAGAAAACATCTGGGTATTTCTCCACAATGTGACGTGTGAATTTCTGAGACCCCATCGATCCCGGCCACAAAGTTGTAGCCTATTGTTATGAGGCCCACTTGCCAATCTGCTGTGTGAGGTCCTTCTTAACAACTACAAATTTCACCTTGTGCTTGGTCCAATCCTTCACTGTCTTTTCGAGTTTCGCTATTCCGATTGCTTTCACAGCGCCGCCATTCCCTGTTCGCATAGTTGTTGCGTATGGTTCAAGTTGCTCTCATGCGACATGCCTGCTCCTGATGACATCGATAGCTGCTCCGCTGTCTACTTGGAAGGTCACTGGTTTTCCGTTAACTTCCAGAGAAGTGGAGCATGCGCTCATTTTCTTGCTGTCGACAAGACGACAAGAATATGCTCTTGTTGGTCGCTTTCTATCTCTAACCCAGCTACTACTTTGCGACTTTTGCATAGGACCGCAAAATGGTTCTCCTTTCTGCATTTGCTGTATACTTGCTTCCATGCAGGGCAGGCTTCTTTTTTGCGTTCATGGCTGCCGCCGCAATGCTTGCATTTCTGAACAGTAGGCTACTGTGGGTTTCTTGCTTTAGTGGTGTACTGGCTGCGCTTGCCAGTTGCTCGAGAGAGAGAGAGAAAATGACTTTATTGTGAAATAAATATCCTGCGGAGGTGGGTTCAAGTGCGACGCAGGGCACCCCCACCCCGACTATACTGTCGTCCTCGCGACGATGCCTCGGCCCGGGTTTCCGCGCGGGCGGCGCCACAAAGGTCTCTGGGGGTCACCCCCCATTCCCCTCGCCTGCGCCTCCCTGCGCTTCTGCCGGCCTCGAGCCGCCTCGAGCCGCTGGATTGTCCTTCGCTGTGTTTCGTACTCGTGAGAGTTGATCGAGTCCGTGGCTTCCTGGGGCAGACTCTCGTCATACCCCCGCGCACTGTGTTCCGCACAACCCCACAGCAAGTGGGCCACCGTCGCATTCGCACACGCACACTCACTACACTTTGCGTCCACGTATACCTCGGGGCACACGTATCGCGCCAACACCGGAGTCAGTACCGAGTCGGTCTGCAATTGTCTATACAGGACGGCTTCGGCTCGGGTGAGCCTGGTGCGGCGGCGGCCGCTCCCTCCTGCCGAGCCTGTACCACTGCAGGATTTCTCCACCGTTCAGTAGAGGTTCTTGCTCCGTTGCCTCTTCACCCTCCGTGCGTGAGACGCGGGGTGGCGCCGCGCGACCGGAAAGTTCACGCGCGACGGCGTCCGCAGTCTCGTTGCGGTTCGGGTACGCTCCCGTCGCGGTCCCCGAGTGCGCCGGGAACCACCGGACGTAAGTGACCTGCTCGCACGTGCCCCCCGCACGGGCACCACCAGCTATCTTCGCGGCCTGCGCGCACACCGCGTTCTTCGCATATCCCGATATGGCTGTCCTAGAGTCACTCAAGATCGTGGTACATTCCGGATCCGCCAGCGCCAGCGCGATCGCGACCTCTTCCGCCTGCGCGGCGGTCGAGACCCTCACGCTGCAGGCGCTGCGCGTCTCTCCGGTCCTGGCCGACACCGCTACGGTCACGTACGTGTTCGGGCGGTCCGGGCACCTCGCCGCGTCCACGTAAGTGGCCCCGGCGTCGTCGTTGTAGATCTCGGCCAGCGCCTTGGCCCTGGCCGCCCGCCGTTCTCGGTTGCTGTCGGGGTGTACGTTCCGCGGCAGCGGCAGCACCCGCACTCTTTTCCGCACCTCCTCCGGCAGGCCGTTCTTCTCCTGTAGTCTTCTGCTCTGACCCAGGCCCAAGCTTTTCAGGATATTTCTTCCGGTCCGCGTGGTCTGCAGTCTTTCCAGCTGAGACGCTCACTGGGACTCCCCGATCTCCTCTAGCGTGTTGTGGACGCCCAGCTCCAGCAGCTTCCCGCAGGTTCGACACACGATATATGCAGACGACATTACGCTGTGGGTCCCCGGGGGGAGCGACGGCCACATCGAGAGTTCGCTGCAGGAGGCGATAGCGGCGATCGAACAGCAGCTGGCGGGCACCGGACTAAAGTGCTCCCCGCAAAAGTCCGAGTTGCTGGTGATTCCACCGCCGGGCAGGTACCGCAAGAGAGCCGAGGAAGAGGCGAGTAAGATCAAGTTGTTCACGTGCGATGGGACGGAGATCCCCAGAGTCAGCAAGCTGCGAGTGCTCGGGATGCTGCTGGAGGCGAACGGCGGCAACGGAGCCACGGTGGAGACAGTAATCACAAAGATGGGAATGGCCACCAAACTGATCAAGCGGGTGGCCAACAGATACAACGGCATGAAGGAGGAGAGCCTGTTGTGGTTGGTGCGGTCCTTCGCCACGAGCCACGTTGCCTACGTGGGCGCCTTTCACCCGTGGAAGCGCAACAAAAGGGACCGCATCAACGCGGCGATCCGCAAGACGTACAAGGCGGCGCTGGGGCTCCTGAACAGCGCCAGTTGCTCGATGGGTATTCGTTTTTACTGCATGCACTCGACTATCACTCGTCGCTCCCTCTTTAAATGCTCTCAGTTGGAATTTTGTTGCTGCAGGAGCAAGGCACACCTTGAAAACCATCTTTCGAATTGTTTCCTCGAGCTGTGGTATGTCCGCACTCGAATTTTCTTCATGTACCCCACATGCGATTTGGTCGCGGATCAAGCTGTCTCTTTGGGCCCCAAATCTGCAATCGCCACTTTCGGCTTCAAGACCGTCAGGAAACTGTCGAATTGTTCGTCTGGCTGGTGCATGCCGGAACGGAAAACGTAGCGCAAATACAGTTCATTGTGCTCCAGTATGAAGTACACCAAAGTCCAAAGTGTTGTATACGTCAATCAATGCTGGTCCTCCGATGGTCAAGAGAAGAGGTTCTTGCCGTTCTGCCGAGGCGCCGGCTGTGTCCGTTGCTTTCACGTACAGCGTGAAGGTTTCCTTGAAGGCGTGCCATTGTTCCTCTGTTTTGCCCTCCCAGTCGAATTTCGGTGGTGCTAGAAGCTTATCCATTTCTTCGCTTGTGGTACAGCTCGTTCACACTTCTGACACCATGTTCGGTTGTGTGTTCTGATACAGAACACTGGACTTCGGGTATATTGGGTAACTCGGTTTATTATAAAGTAGGAAAAAAAAGTGTATACAAGCGACTACATCGCTGCAGCACAGAAGAGAAAAGTGAAGTGGCGGACAGGGGCGCGGGCGTAACTCGATACCGTCGTCTGCTCAAGATTGACCGCGCTCCGCCGTTGGGAGGTAGGGAGGAATCAAACTCGTGGGGCATCGTGTTGGGGGCTGTTCTCACTGGCGGCGTTGATATACCGTGGGTTGGGTCCCGCCATCTACGCTCCAGGCTTGACTGCGTGGCGCCATCTGTTAGTTCCTCGCGTAACAATTAAGGCCGAAACAAATCTGTCTGTAGCAGCTAAGAACGCCGACGCCTTATGAAAAAAAACGTTGTTAGGCAGGTCCCGGGAACCTGACCTCGGACTCTTTTACGCCGTGAAACCAGCAATTAACCACTGGGCCACCCCAAAGGCCTTAGGAGTGCGGGTTAGCAGTGTATGGGGGAACTTTAACATGTACCCAATTGGAAAAAATAATAAAGTTCCTGTGCTCTGAATCGAACCTTGGTACACGCGTTATGAATCGCCATCTATTCGATTGAGCTGTCATCGCATTCCCGGAGCGCAGCATTTCCTTTTGCGTTTGTAGCGCGGGGACGTTGGCTTGGAGCTGCTGCGAGTTCTAACGTGCACTAACGAGGTCACTTTTGAGACAATGAAACCCTGCGAACGAAGCGATCCGAGACAGCGATGACATATGGAGCGGATACTTGGTTGTCTTACGAAATGACCTTAAAAGCAAAACTTAGGTCGGCTCAACGGGCCATGCAACGAATAATGATCAGTGTAACACGTAGACAGAAAACAAGCTTCCTGGCTCAGAAAATAAACTGGAGTAGAAGATATCCTAGTCAAATAAAGAAAAAACCAATTGATTTGGCATTCCACGTAGTTATGCGAAATGTACAATCGGTGGATTACCAGGGTGGTAGAGGGAGTACCGAGAGACGGGTATACAAAAAGAGGAAGGTCAATACTGGATGCAGAGACAAAATAGGGAAATTCGGAGGCAAATAATGGACTGGAGGGCGTTCGTGAAATAGGAACTGTTCGCGGTCGATGGCAGAGGCCTTCACCCTGCAGTGGACCAGTGGGCTGCTGCTGCTGTGCTGATGATGATGGTGATGATGCAACAGCGTGTCTCCGACGAAGAGTTAGGGGTCGCCAGCTCTGTGTTTCTCCAGCCCTTGCACAACTGGTGCATGCTGCGCCAATTTTAGAGCGAAGCTGTAATCGTCTCGCTAGTAGGAGAATTTGATTTTGCGAAACACAAACCTATAGTCAGGACCCCACAGTTTTCGCCCCATATGCGTCGGGTTAAGCTGGCCTCCTCCACAGAGCTCAGTATTCGTATAAATAAAAAAACACAAATGAAGCACAGATACCACATGATGGCTGATTAAGGCGGCGGTGAACAGGACCCCCCCCCCCCTCTTCCCTTGGGTTCCCGTAAACATTAGGTTTGCAGCTGCCCCCGAAAGAGGAGGGGGGCTGACGTCATTAGAGGGCTAGCGTATGCGTCAGGGCTAGGCAGCCCCAAGCAGGTTTCGCCAAAAATGACGGGCGCATCGCAGGACCTCAGCATTTGCAACCAGAGAAGCTCAGTGCAAGTGAGAAGCCCACCGAGTAAACGAGCAACATTTTACACCCGCCCCCACAAGCACGTGTAGTGGTTTACAACGGTTGCGCTGGAGATCCACTTTTGGAGGGCGGGATGGGGTTCATTTTTTTATTTATGCATACACGTATGCACAATGGGGCGTGTTATCAACGCTCGCGGTCGTATGCAGATGGTTTTGTGGTGCAAGCTTGTTTACTTTTCCGTCGGAGCTGCCGGTATACGCGGTGTCGAAACGCGCAGGTGTTTCTCATTAAAGCCTGTCCCGCCGCAGTTTTGCTTTGCTGCCTTAGAGCACGCGAAGGTGGCTTATAGCGGATTACGCAACCCCAACGCGCGTGCTCTTTCCTCAGAGTGGAAACTCTCTCTTCCGAGGTGATTGACAGCCGAGCGTGTGTGGTATGTATCTCACTATCTCCACAACTGCGCGCTGGCAGTAAAAGCGCTGCCCATGCGTCGTCGCGAACATTAGTTCGTGCGCTTTCGGATGACTTCTGTCATTGCCTTGCACAGAGAGGGTTGAATGTGTATAAACAGAATTTAGAGTGGAGGGAAACGGCGTCTGCGCGTATACTTGTCACGGGAAAGTAGCCGAAATATAAACATATTCACGTTAAGGACAAAATGCTGCTTTCCGTGAACAAAAAAGAAAATCAGCGAACTTCACAATTGAGATGCTAAAACTGAGCTGGTGTTCTTCACCTATTTTAACTGAACTTTTTTTCTTATCACTGAATATAAAGGCATTACGCATTTTTCTTTTGTTTCCTTCGTGAGGGTTTCAGAATATCGGTGGCCGCTCTACCGGTACGTTATCAGAAAAGGTAGAAGACCATGCAGCGGCCTATATTTTAATGCGTTGGATTCCGGTAAATCCAGACATTCAGGTGTACATTTATGAGGATAATATTGCTTTTTTCCCTTCAGCCAGCGATATTCAAATGCATCTGTGTTTGCAGTCCTATTTAAGCGCCTTAGAGGCTTGGCTGGATGGCCTCCGCTTGAACCTAAATTTGAGTAAATGTGCTCTACTTCCAGTCCCAGTGAGACGCCCAGTCTTCATCTTCTCAGTTACCGTCAACAGGCTATTCTTCAGGTCAGTTCCTTAAAATATCTGGGGATTTTATACGATAATACCCTCAATTAGCGTCCACACATAGATTACAATACTACTAAAGGGGCTCGGGCCATGTCATCCTTGAGAGGGCTAACTCACAAAAGATTGCGCATGCGCCTTGACAAACCACTAATGATTGAAAAATTTACGTCGGGCCAATTCCAGAATTTGGATGTGTGCTGTTCTCTGGAAGTCTCCAATACAAACTTCGCCCATTGATAATGCTCGAAAAACAAGCTATAAGGTTATATCTCGGTCTTCCTCGTTATGTGCCACTTAAAGTTTCGAACGACAATGCTCGAAAGACAATCTATAAGGTTATATCTGGGTCTTCCTGGTTATGTGCCACCTAACGTTTCACACATGGAAGCCCGAATTCCTCAATTAGCCTAATGTATGCATGACCTCACCGTAGATCCGCATTTACGAGTTATGGAATCGCCCATAGCCATGCCGCAAACAGCCTTCGTTACATGGCCTTTGTTGTTCTTCGGTAGTCCATGGCAGTGGTTCAAACAACCACAGGACGGTCTTCGAACCATCTCTGGTTGACCCATTAAATGTGGCCTTCTTGTCGGCTTTCGTACTTGACAGAGTGTCGCGATTAGATTACTCGCGCGAAATTGCTCCCACTGAACCTTTTAACAGGCCTCATAGAGGATCATCTGAACGTTTTCCCTTTCCACGCCATTATTGCAACCGATGCTTTTGTCCGGAAAGAGAAGGCAGGTGTGGGTATTTTTTTCTCCAGGTGTACATTGGGCCCTTTCCATCCGGCTGCCTAAATTTACTACAGCTTTCCACGCAGAATTTCTCGCAGTATTCTTGGCCCATCGTAAGCCTGGTTCCTCGAAACGACAGGCAATAATTCTAACTAATTCCTTTTCTGTTTGCTCTGCCCTTACTTTCTCGACCTCACCCTCCCTAACGTCGAGCCCTTCCTTCTTTATCGCCTTCCTCCCTTCGTGAACTTCATTTGGTCTGGGTAACTGGACATGCCGGTATCTCGCTCAATGAATCGGCGAATGCTCTGGCGGGAATGACATTGGGCGGTCCAGTAGGGGAGGTTCTGCTACCCATTACACTCATAACTTCGGCTAGCTTTCGTAGGCTGTGCTTACTTCAAAGTATGCCTGATTCTTCTTACGAAGACTGGGAGCTCGAGCACCACCGGTACTCATGGAAGTGCAGCATAAGTCAGTCGCGAGCTTGCGAAGTCACCCTCACCAGCTTTCGCTGTCACGTGCCGAATTTAAAATATTACTTGCACCCCTCAAATCTGGCCCCGTCGACACTATGCGCTTTCTGCAATGAAACGCTTTCTGCAATTATCACCTGCCGACGCGATCTATAAGACGGTTCTCCTCTATAAAGATAATAAAAAAGCACATGCAGCCGGCTAAACCTCCCGCTGTCGGCTGCACTGATTTAGTCATTCGGAATGAAGTAACTGGGATTCTGTCACGGGGATTTCTTCCATGCGTTGCACTCATTCATGTTGGAATCAGGCCCTCTGCCGTGGTAGATATCATTTGGCCCTCTTAGATTCTTCTGTCTAGTATAGGCGCGCCTAGCTCACTGCTTCGTCTTTACCACAATCTTTCCTCGTGGTTCGTACTGCCAATTTCCATTCAATGGTGTTCATTTTTACCTTTTTTTAATTCTTTCTATAATCTTCTTACCTTCATTTCTGTAATCATCTACTGCTAATCCATTCTATATATTTAAATATTTTTCTTTCCCTACAAAAATTACATAATTTCTTTCGGTAAGGCGCCCACTTCCTGGCCGATCCCCATGAGTGGGTACAAGCCATTTCACTGGTACCACCACCACCACCATATGATCATCATCGCCAGAGCTCAACCGCTGTGATGTCTCGTCCAACGTCGCCCAGTACGGCGGTCCCGCCTTTATACGCCCTACCACCCCACAATCCCCATGGCCAGGCCTCCGGAAGCGTCGTACCTCCGGCGACAAGTTCCCGGCGGCCCTCAGGCGACGCTTTCGCTTCGGCCGCAGATCTTCTAGGGCCTTCACACGACGCTGAGGCTGCCCGCATGGCGCAGCAGGCCCTCTCACTCGGACCTCTGGCACCCCAACGCACCGCCTCGAGGTGGACGGGGCGGGAGCAGCGGGATCCAGACGCGGCAGCCACCCTGACGTCGCTGCCATGGCCAGGCCTCGTCTAGGAAGCCGCGTCAAAAACACCAGCGCAGCAGGCGCCCTTCCAAATCTGCCTCTTCTGAGCCTGCCGAAGGTACGAAGTGTATTTCACGCTGAGCGCCTGAATCGACACAGAAAACACGCGCAGTAATAAACAGACGCCGGGGTGTGGACCGGAGCAAGGGCAGGACAGGACGAGGACAAACGATGCAGCGAACAAAAACAAGTGGCGAGGACAAGTCCTCGCACGTCCGCTGCTAATTGCTGCGCTTGTTTTTCTGTGTGGCTAATGACCAATACGTCGAAACCTTTTTCTTTCCCGTTTGAATGCGAGAAAGCTCAAAAGCTTCAGGCCACTTTTACGGACTTGTTTTGTGAACACATGTTTTGCGCGCACGTGCATTGTTTTGTATTGAGCATGTCTTTACTATCTTCTTGTTGTCTTAATTGTCATATCCGGGCCTTGGTACTGCGACTGCTACAGAGGGGGGGGGGGGGTCCGAGTGGAGAACTGATCCGTTTGCTGCCGCAATGGCCCTTCCACCAACATGTAAAATGGCTTCATTTGTGTACGCGCTTGCGTTGGAGTTGGCGACACCAGTAGATCCATTTTCCCTGGGGTAGTTCGACGCCTAAAGCGGGTAAAATACCCTCGAGTGTATTCATCGCAGCTGGTAGTTCTGTGCTGATCGCCTGTTTTGTGAGGTTGAGAAAGCGACGTTTTTCTAGGAATAAACATTTTTTAGAGCAAACTTGTGTTCTGCCTAGAAATTTAACCAATAGAAGCGGTGAGGAAGCAGCCTACAAAGTGACGTGCACATACGAGATCGGCAAACCCAACGCCGCTGCGTCTGCTTTCCACCCCGTGTCTTGTTTCTGGAATACATCGCAGTAGTTCGAGAACACTGTTGCTAAGAACAAAAACAAAACGGTCTTAGAACGAAACCGAAAACCTTCACCCTTTTCCTTTTAGGCTTGGCAGTACAGCATGCGAAAGAACAAGATACGCGCACTTCGAATGGTACATAAGTTGAAGTAAGCCTGGAGCTGCCACGTGCGGTTATCTAGCTCAAATATGAAAATAAGAAGTCAGGCCGGTAATCGCACACGTTGGTGTCTATTTTTCAGTTCTTGAAATGGGCACCGCTACGGATCATCGGCCTGCTGCGCCCGAAAGCCTCGCAAGCCCGCGAAGAACCTTCGCTGCGGGAACTCCTGCTCGAGACGCAACGGCGAGAGCAGGAACAACTGGTGGGAAACTTTGCGCTTTTGAGTATTTCCCATCGACACAGCAATCTTTATTCGAGGCAGCTGCAGGAATGCGCGAGGCCTTGGAAATAAAGGCAGTGCAAAAGGGAGAGGCAACTTCTTCTAGCCTTAAAGGGACTCAGCAACACTTCCGATAAACGCTTTCACGCTTTCCTTCGCATCGGGAAGCACTTCAAAAGAGCTATAGTTTTCGCAGCTGGGAGTGACACTGCGTGATTTGCCCTTCGCAGAATACGATGTCCGTTTTTGCTTTCCCATAGCGTTTCTGGCTAAGCATACTAGAGAAAAAACTTCCCCTGTGAATATATGTTGTGGTGGGGGGTTATAGGAAGACCAAAGCTTATGGTTCGGGCTTGGAATGACAACTGAATTCTTAAGTGGTTTTGGGGATTTATTTTTTTTCACTGTGGATTAACACGTGTACGTCCTACGAAGTAGCCGAAATCCTTCCTGTCAGTGGTAGCCGAGAGCTCTGGCAACTTTGTGTTCGGTGAAAAAGCCGGCGGTGCGTGATCCTTCCTAGCGCCGGTCATGCCGGAGTAGAAGGAACGTATGATTGGGCGGGAAATATGCCCCCGAGAAAGTTGTAGCAGACGAAAAGAAAGAAACCAAACATGCTTCGATTGAAGACAAGATACGACAGATACGGGCGCCTGTATCTGACCTGTCTTGGATTCGTCCACGACTGCTTAAAGCCACGTCTTCCTTTTTCGTGAAGTATGATTGATTGATTGTAGGGTTAACGTGCCGACTCAGCGCAGGCGATGAGGCGCGCCGTAGTGGAGGGCTCAGAATTAATTTTGAACGCCTGGGGATCTTTATGCTGCGCCGAAGAGAGAGAGAGAGAAGTGAACTTTATTGAAGTCTCCGGCGGAGGTAGCAGGGTGCCACGCAGGGCCTCTTGCTACCTGACGGGGCAGTCATCAAGACGTATCCCGTCGCTTACATCGGGGAATCCAACGCTCTCCGCGAGGCTTCAGCCCCTGGATCGCGTCGGATGCATCCCTGCGCGTTTGGCGAGCGAGAGCTGCCTCGATCCGCTGGACCGCCTGTAACTGTTGCACTGAGTCCTGTGCTAACACGGCTCTAGCAATGTCCTTCGGCAGCCTGCCTGGGTAGGCAGCCGCCTCTTCTGGATTTAGTTCACAATCCCACAACACGCGAGTCAGCGTAGCAGTAGCACTCTTACACACACGACGTCGGGGCACATGTAGCGCGCGAGCGCCGGCATGAGCACCGAGGTCGTTTGCAACTGTCTATGGGCACCGCCTGTTCCCGCGACAGCAGCGGGTGCGGGCCCGGCATAGAGCGGCATGCGCTCCGATACCAGTCCAATACATCCGCGTAGCTCGTTACAGGCTCGGCGTCTTCATTGTCGCAGCTGTTGTCTTCGCCGTCGCTGGCATCGTTCGCAGCAGCTTGATCCTCCGCAGAGACGAGGGACGGGGCTGCCACCACGCGGCGAGTGAGTCCTCGCGCGGCGGCGTCCGCCGTCTCGTTGCGGTTGGGGGAGCTCCCGCAGCTGTAGCCTTGGTGCGCCGGGAACCAGCGGAGATGAGTGCAGTCTCTGACGCATGTCACAACGCGCACTGCACTAGCACACACACTGTTCTTGCTGTAGTTCCGGATCGCTGTGCGGGGCTCAGGATCGTCGTGCACTTGTCGGTGAGAGCCAGCGCGATGGCTGTCTCCTCCACTTGATGCGCCCGCTGCACGCGAACGCTGCAGGCACTGTAGACTTCGCCCGTCGTAGCTCGCACGACGACGGCTACGCTTTCGAACATGCCGCACTCAGCGCAGCCGCTTGGCGCGGCACAATTTGCGCGTGCCGCTCGCGATGACCGTTGCTCCTTTTGGCCTGGGGATCTTTATCCATGCCGCCAGGAAATCTCGTACACACGGGCGTTTTTGCTTTTAGCCTCCATAAGAAAAGCGGCCGCCGTGGCCTGGGAAATCGAACCCGCGACCTCGTGCTCATCAGCGCACAACGCCTCAGCCACTGAGCCACCGCGGCGGGGTTTCCATAAAGTGTGAACCAACTCCCTCAGCCACATGTTTTGTTAAACTGCAGCTGATGATCGGTGCACCGGTTCACCAGGAAGGCGACGTTTTCATAGGCAGGCTTAAAAACTTATCCAAACCCTTCAAACGACTTAATATTTCATATAATGGTAAAATTTGTAAAATAAGAGTTTGCGAACGAGTTTACCCCAAAACGGTAACATTGTAGTTAACTATCAGCTTGGCCCGCAGAATAGTAGCAGAGTGCTTCAGCTTTACCGGTCACGAAACTTCGGCACTGGTTTCATATAGGGACTGCGTACGCCACTACTGGCGCCCACCGCACGAAGTGCATCCAGCCGCAGCGCGTGCGGCATATTTCCCAGCTCTTGACCTGCAAACGCTCGCTGCTCTTGGTCTCTGCGCGCTCATAAGTGTTTTTACATGCGTACGCCCGTATCGCGAGCAAGCGCTGTGCAGCCTCCTCTGCCGTTTTACACGCTTATAGCAACAGCTTCTGCGTACGTGCGGCATATTTTCGCCACGCTGCAATCGCGAAAAGAATCGCTCTTTGATAGCGCAAAGTGTCGCACCGCACTCAGGCATTTTCCGCTGATTTTTTTTTTTGCAGTGGTCAGCCGATGAATCCTTCAATCATTGTGTACACCACCTGCCTTCAATATGGTTTTATTGTTCCAAAGAAATTGACGTAGACTTCGGTGTCGAACGGCAACTGTTCCTGCGTACTCGGGCACGAGTGCTGCGCCGTCGTTTTACGGATTGGTAAATCTCTATTGCTTCTTTTGTTGAAGCAAAACTTGTAAGCACCTATACATACAGTAGCTCCGTCGTCATGGACTGTTGCGGGCCTATCGATAATATAGTAAAATACTGAAAAGGAACCAAGTATGCGTCGTTTAGCCTACGCTAGTAATGAATGTGTTGATTGCTCTGTAATGCCAGAACGCCTAAAGAGATAGGCCAATAATATTGTTGTTTGGATCAGTTGGTACATACCTAAGAACATTTAAAAACGCTGCAGAAACGCAAGGAACCAAAACACGAAAATATATATGTTGCACCGTGTTTCTTTAGGCTACCACGCTTTTCAATCCTTGCAGAAAAGGGAGCGCAAAAAGAACAAAACTGATTTAATCACACGGTCCAGAAACTTTCAATATTACGTAGGGAGACAAAAGAGCAGGGTCCAGCATACAAAAATGATTTTTTTGCGCTGTGATGTGCAGCCCGCGGAGGAAACAAAATATTGCCTCGTAGCCAAGAATGACGCAAAGTTCTAATGAAAGAAGTTTATTAAAGCAACCTCCTGCTCTACAAAAGATTAGAATGAAACACAAACTTAAAAAGCATCCCGCAGCGTGACGTGTTCTGATGAACGTCGATAAAGTGAGTTGCACGGCGTTTGCAATGCATGCATTAATCTGGGAATGTTATTAGTTCTAGATCTATGAAAATACGATCGACAACATGGTCGAACAAAAAAAAATCAAGTTACCGATAAGGTGACAACCTTTCCATATCAACAATGTTTCCCGACGCGACGTACGACAAAAAGAGCTAACGGACGGTTCTGTTGAAACACGAGATAAGAAAGCCGGAAGCGGCCACGCGCGCTTACAAAACCAAGAAAGCGAATCTTAAGCGATAGTTCGTTGAAAAATGAGAAGTAAAAGCAAAAGGAGATCACAAAGCTTTTTTATATGCGATCCTGTGCGCGAGGTAATACAAGTTTGCAAACCGGTGATGAAGCACAGCTATCGCGTGACAGATCTGACAAAAATACGGCTTTGTGTTAGCCTTGTACAATTATAGGTCCAGGAGGCTCTCAAAAGAGCACATTGCTTTTTTTCATTCCAACACAAGTTGCATTCTCCCACACACTCATATACTCACACTCACACACACTCACACTCCCACACACTCACACACTTAACATACTCACACTAACACACACTCCCACGCACTCACACATACACTCAATCACACTCCCACACACATACACACTCACACTCACAGTCGATGCTGAAATTTACGGTTTCTTGCCTTGGAATGACGCGCTGCTATTTCTCACGCAGATCCCCGCGCTCGGTAAACAGAACATGGAAAGTTTTTCGGTTACTGGCTTCTACCCGGAAGAGCATCCCGTGAAACAAGTGTTCGCAATGTCGTTTGACTAAAGTCGCATCACCATAGCGCGAGATGCACGTTACATTTCTTTACTACACAAAACAAACACGACTCGCCGCGCGCCGCGCGTCAGGTGCAACGCCGCCCGAGGGGTGACCTCAGTGAATAGTGACCTCACTGAGTGACCGCGCAGTGGCGCGGTGGCGCCACCGCGCCTTGGCAAAACGCAGCATATGAAGCTCTCCCAATGAGTTACGATACAGTTCCGTGACCAGTAAAGCATTGATGGACTTTGATAGTAGACACAAGCGTTCCAGCAACTTCCTTTTATATTAGTTTAAAACAGCCTCTTTTATTTTCAACGTATAGAATAACGCACTATTCTTTGCGTTTTGGGGGCTAAACGTTGTGGCCACTAAAACGTTTAATCCAACCTAATGACGAAACTAAGGACAGGGCACGGTATAATGGCGGCCCATCATAACGAAGACGGCCTTGATATGAGTCGAATAGCCTCTTGTTTGTCTAGTGTATGTAGAAAGAAACTCTATGTGCTTTCCTTTCGTGGCGTTCTTTTTAAAAAAGGCTATCGAATGCGTTTCTTGCTGCATCTTGCTTCAGAGACGGCGGCCTATAAGCCCCTACACCGGTGTAATGACGCAATTCGAACAGTCGGGGAACGCCAAGACCGGGAAGACGACAAAAATTTTTTGAGCAAGTTTTTGAGTTATCTGATGGGCATAGAGCACTAACTTTTGGCTGAGGTACTTTGCGACCCCCTAGTCTAAGTACTCGATGCGTTGGCTCGCTACGCTCTGCAAGCATTTAGAATTCCAAAAATGTCGTAAAAAGTCCTGCATGGTTTCTTTAAAGGTAACTCGCTAATGCGAGGATTTAAAGGCATCTGCGGAAAATATTTCCCTGTCTTTTCATGGTTATCAAGTTTACTCGACGTGTAGAACCTACACCCATCTCCCTAGGTAAAAAGGGAAGGTTGATAATAAGGACTGTCAAAAACTATGGGAATCCTCCGGAGAATCACTACGAAGTAACCGAAAGAGCACACAAAACATAAAACAACCGCGAAAGGAAATTAAGGTAACAGAAGGGCCCCAGTCAATCTCGTCGAGTTTACGCTCCATATATTCTACTGTTTACCTGCGGTGCCTGCTGCTGGCCCCTCACTCATGCGAGCATTTATGCGAATGTACGTGTAAAAACTGCATGTGAAATTCACTTCTAGACGCATAAAACAATTCAAACACATTTTCAGGTGGGCATTCGTGCTTTTTAGCTAAGCGATGGAGATTCGCTCCATGGAGCATGCAGGCTGCTGTTCACATGTACGCGTATTTATAACATCCGCTATCCGGTGATTACAGCTGTTAACAATATGGGGCGGGGAAGCACTGTTAGATAAAATTACCTTTCCACCCCTGGCGACGATTTCATGAGGAGCCTTGACGAAATTAACATGGACAAATTGCCCTTATCCGACAAAAAATATTCGCAAAGAAGAAGGTGATTGCTTGATTGATTATATGCTTTAACGCGCCAACGATACACAGGCGATGAGGCGCGCCTGAATGGAGGGCTCCGGATTAATTTTGACCACGCAAAAAAGAAGAACAAGACGGTCATAGAAGTAACAATTACTGGCCCAATCGCACATTTCGTTCTTGAGGCAAAATGTTATTCTCCAACCACCAAGACAGGAAGTTCCAGAGTGATACCATACTGGCATAGATTAGGGGATTGCACACGTAATTATTGTAGTGGCCGACGACCGCATTTGAACGAAGAGTTAAACAGGTAGAAAAGGTGGTACTTTTCTTTTAAATCTACACTGAATAGAGTTGTGATCGCCGGCCATTGTATGAGCATGTACCTAAGAAGACAGAATTGACGTATTCGTTACTCTGTACGACATACCTAAATTGAGTTATGGATAAAAATTCCAGAAGCGCCGTTTTCATGGCATCATCTTTCTCAACAATTTCGCAGTAAGGATGGCTGAAAAGACGCATTTTGAAATTGGCGGCGAAGAATTAGGGGCCCTGTGTGGCCAGTTTTCGAAAGGAGCCGAATGTCAGAATCACAGCGTGCACCTGAGATAGCATCGGAAATGATGGTCAGCGCTGACGAAAACCGGACAAGAAGTGTAAGGACGACACATGCGCTGTCAAGCAACTGAACCTTTATTAGAAAAAACACGTGTTATATGAGCAAAAAAGTGGGATTAAAAAATTTCAGGTGACATCTACGTTTTGGTCTGAAGATGTAAGACGCGATTGCCTTACTTCGACTCCCAGGGGGCGTTTTCAAACGCATTTTCTGTATACGTGATCTAAGCTTCACCAGCACTGAAGGTCAGCAAAGTGGGAAAGACTAGCATCGAGGGTTTTGAGTCTTCGTGACCAGGGATAGACAAAGGCCCTCTGCGTTTCTGTGTCTTAAGAGGTGACCGAGGAAGGTTGCGGCTGCGTATTGTTGGTCCGTTTGAGTGAGAAGGTGTCAATGTCAGTGTGTCAACGTTTTATGATCTTAGGTGTATGCCGCCCTGAACCTTCTCGCTTTTTGCGAAGAGAAGAGAGAGAGAGATAAGATCTCTGCTACAGAAGAAATAGTTGTAGGTTGGGGAAAGGGGGTAAAGCGATGGTAGGGAGTTCAAAGGAGGAAACTGAAGTCTAGAACTTAAGATGTAGCAGCTCCTTTTCTTGTCCTATTATCAGTTTGCGCCGATTTTGAGGTAACGAGCTGGTAAAAGCTCCCTCCCAGGTCTCGATAGAAGTGTAATATGTAATGTCTTAGTTGTTCTCCCTCGAGCATACCCTGCACATGGCAACGTTGCGTGTGAGAGAGTGGATGTTTCCCCGATTTTTACAGAGTTTTAAGTAACGGCGTGATGTTCCCACCTAACATCTTCGCCCACATAGATTTGTAGATGCTTGTGTTGGTTTATCCTCCACAGAGTTTGCGATTCTTCGGCATTGCGACCCCCTTGAATCAAGGGGGATAATTGTGTTCTTAGGCGTAGGATCAGGAGACGTTCTTGGCGCTTTTCTAGAAGTGGAGTGCGGTAGTCCTTGTCAGAAGGAGCGCGGTATGTGGGTTCGCGTGCCTCTTGGTCAGTGCGTCGTTCTTTTCCAGGCCCTTGTGTGCGGGTGTCCACGAGACGGCAACTTTATGAATTGTGGAAGGGAGTGCCTTACCGAAGCGTTTAGGTGTATTCTGCATGCAGAAAACACTGCAATGCCCTGTGAAAATCTGTAATAATGTTTAGCTTCTATTCGATTCTTCCGCTTGTCGGATTGCCAAGAATCAGTCTCCTCCCGTTTCATTGTTCCTGTACGTAGAAGGGTCATGTACGTAGAAGGCCTAAGTAGTCAACTACAATTGCTGCATCTTAGTACTTTCGTAGATGCTTGTCAGGCGTCTCACGCAGCAAAGAAATGAGGCTCGGGATGAGGCATTCGATGCCCACACAGTATATTTACAAAACCAAAGCTCAAACAAACGGGATCATAGCAAATGAACAAGCATATCACACAACACAAAAAAATTGTGACCTTCCACTCTGTGAAGCATGACCTGCAAAGTTGTACACAGCCCACGGAGTGCACGAAACAAACACGTTTATCCTGATTTGCGATAGAGCATACTTCCTAGCCAATTAGCTGAATGAAACTCTGAAGGATCCAAGCTTTGTTCTTGCAGATGCACATGAAACTGCCTGCGTCCCTCCTGCGTCGTCAGCATCTTGCTGTTTGTGTAAGGTCGGGGTTAGCCTGTTGCCGCAACGCTCGTAATAACTTTAAAGAGTGACGTCAATAGCGTCTCAGCCAGCCGAACTGCGTGCCATGCCATTTTTTACGTCCATAGATCACGATACGGCTTTTGCGTTGGTTGTCTTAAGATAGCATAACACACAAACAAAACCCAATCCGCTCCACAACTAAAAACTCCTGACAGGTCCCGTTTGGCCTTCCGCGTTCAAACGTCCGCGTTTGAAGGCTAACTGCACTCAAAATTTTGACCTCTTGAAAACCCTATTTTCGTATATTTTGCATAAAAAGAAACCCCCATACAAAATACAACAGCTGAAATACGCGCGTGGACGCCGCAAGCGGACAGCAAAAATCGGCGATTTTGAAACCGAAACCGAGGAGAGCGTGGCCATTGTAGTGACGCTGCAACCGGGAAATGAGCGGCCGGATGGTCACCAGCTCGGGAAAGTCTGCTCGCAAGCTCTACGCGCGCACGGGGCAGCACATCGGTGAAGTGCGCGCAGCAGAGCGCGAGCGGTTCTCCAGCTGCGCGGCTGGCCACAGGAAAAAGCCCCCGTCGGCTGCAACGTCCCAGGCGTGTCATGGCTGTTTACGTAATCCACCGGCAGATGCCGCATGGTCTGCGGCGGAGCTTTTTTAAACGCTTCTGACTGATGAACGACGTTTCACACGGCTACCACTTGTGTCCCAACTGATTTGGGGGTACTTAATACGCATTAAAAAACCCGCCCGCATCTTCCCACGGAGGGAACTCGAGTAAATACGTCGCAGAGTGGTGGGTGTATCGCGTGAATGTTGCGTAATTGGGTATGGTTTGGGAATGCTTAATTGGTATTTCATCTTTATTATTCTTATTTATTGAATGAAGGAGAAGCGAAGGCAAGGAGTGTAAATTTAAAGTCTGTCTTTATTGCTTGGTGCCGTCAAGCAAAGCGTCAAGTCGAGCGAAAGCTTAGCAAAGACGCCCTTGACTGAATTCCGAACGCGCGCTCCGCCGCTTATATACACACCGCCCGCGTTCGAGGGAGAGGAGTACGGGGGAGAGACGCCCATGCGCACACTTCCGTACACAAGCGCGCGAACTTTCCACGCACCCACCACGCCGTTATCACGTGTACACGCCCTGCCGCCATTACTGTTGAGCGCGACGCAGCGCACGGGTAGCTACGACGCATGCGCGCACAGACGCGCTCCCCCCGCACCGCCGCTGCTCGTTGTTGAGAGCGACGGAGCGCGCGGGGTACACGCCCTCCTCCCTCCCGCACCGCCGCACCTGTTGTTGAGAGCGAGGAGGGTACGGGGGAGAGACGCGCACCTGCGCCTCGACGCGACGCGCATGCGCAGTGAGCGTGTGGACGGCGCCGACAACATCGACGAGTGACATCGCGAGCCTAAGGAATGCTCCGCATTTAAAATAAATTTGGTCGAGGTGAATTCTGAGTGCCGTTGGCCTTTAACCCTCGCACAAGCACAACGACCAAGCCATCCATCATAACGGGGCATGAAACGTATAGCTGCGCGTGCACGCCTTCCCTTTTCCCTCCCACAATTCCACACTAGGAATCTGCACACGCACGTAACGGCAACCGGTCATGTGCGCGTGCTTAGAAGTTACAGGCACCGTCGAAAATATCCCCTGAAAGCCCTAAGAAGTGATGTTAGCTCACGCCACGTTCCAAGCGGGCAAGTTGCTGTTCATCAGGTAGGGATTTACCGCTACTCGCGAGATGAACTTAAGGCGGTAAAGGCTACGCCAGCACCTTTTCATTGTTTTTACGCCCATTCGCGCTTGTGTTTGGGCCAACGCCTCAATTCTTGCTCTTCTGCCTCCGAACGAGCGAAATGCTTCCGCCCCATAGCGATTGAAAACATGGAAGCCATCGAGCTCTATTCTTCCGTACAAACATGTGGCTCTCCGTTTTCCTTCCCCCTCGTATGCATTTACTGTTTGTGTAAGATCTCTGCGTGACACACCAACTTACACCCCAACCACTCCAATAAGTAGGACAGCCGACTAACCGCTTTGAGCCATGTAATTTGGACATACAAATCTCCCACCAGCACAGTGGCATTTCATGGGTAGCCGTATGAAGCCTAGCTGCGCGTGGGAGCCCACCTTTTTCTACCCGCAAACCGTGCACGAATAAACCGACAACCAGTGATGGCGGATGCTTAGGCGTGAAAAACACGGGCGAAAAGGTCGCTCCGAAGGCCTTCGAAGCTGAAAAAATTAGTAGTGGCTTACCTCTGCTGTGCCAGTATATATGTAGCATGAGCTAATATTGAGCAATCCAGTCCAATCCAGTCCAGTCCAGTCCTATTCAGTCTAATCCATCCAGTCCAGTCCAGTCCAGTCACTGCTCCTCGCGCATGCTCAGCACGGCTCTTCACGAGCCACGAGAAACGGCTATCAAGCGGCTCCGGCACAGCGCCAGACTTGGCTACTGCGGAATTGAGGCGCTACACCAGGGCACGCACCGGCGCCAGTGCGTCTGCCGAGGCTATGACGAGACACAATCCACTTTAATCCAATCCAACTCCACTCCAATCCAATGCCCCTCGTGCTTCCGCAGAACGGCCTTCACGGCACACGCGAAACTGCTCAACCTCGGCCAGTGTAGCTTACGCTACAAAAGAAATATAGGCTCAAGACAGCGTTCCACCTGAGGAAGTTTTTCTTCTACATGGAGGGATACGCATCTACTTGGGGAAGTGAATTTGAGCCGAAACGTTGACGGCGGGTTTCAGTCATTTTAGGGGGCAGCGCTTTTGCAGCCGTTACCTGCGCTTCTCGGGAACGGCGTCTGCTTATGTCCGCGTAATCAAATTGAACAAACGCAGCAGCGACGAAAGAAAGAAACCAGAGAGGAGCGTCTAGCAAAGGGTGAAGTGGAGTATGACACGCGCGGCTACGGCGTCATCTTTCTCACGGCCTTTGCCTCACACATGTCTCATACGTCGCCACCAAGGAGCGCCCTCCCCCTGACACTTTCCCGAGACACTGTTCCATTTTCCGCTAATCCAAAACATGGAACATTTGCACAGGAGGTTCAAACACGATATGCAACAAGATGCTCGCTGCTCCCTTGTGCGGGGCTAATGCCAGCCTCGTGATATTTGCTCGGGATGTTCAAACACAATTTGCAACATGCTGTCCGGCGGTGGCGCTATACTGCGAGGTAGCAGCTGAGTAGCGCACGCTGCCGCACGTTCGCTGATAACCCGAACACTTCCTGAGACGCAGCGGAATTGCGCTGTAACCGACAATACTCCCGTTCGTGGTGCGCACAAATTTCATACTAGGGAGTGTAGTAATCGCCAGTGCATTTTTACACCCATCCGTGCTTCTGTTTATTTTTCGCAATCATCTGATAACCGCACTACCACCGTTGCCTGCCGATTGCGCAACTTGCCAAATGGGCATCGGTGGAGGCGAGGGGAAAAATAGTTGTGAAGGACGTGTCAACGGGGGTTACGAGGAGCCCCGGAGCAGCGCAGAGTAAATTGATGACACCGCAATGAAAACTGGGAGGGTTAGCCATATACTGCTTTGCAGTAAAAAATCAGCCATATGGCGTAGTAAGTTTTCAGGCGAACCACGTGGACGATTTCGGGTGCCGTGCGTCGTCGTGATGTTCCGGAACCACCGTCGGAGATCACCTCGTAGGCAAGTGGGCCAACACGTCGTAGAATCCGGTGCGGTCCAAAATACCGTTGGAGAAGCTCCGAACTGAGTCTGTGTCATCCTATGGGAGTCCAAACCTACACACGATCCCCTGGGTGGTACTCGGCGTCTCGGAGTCGGAGATTCTAGTGTCGGCATCCACTAGCTGCTCGCCGTTATACGAACTCGAGCGTACTGGCGGGCCTCATCTGCACGCAGAAGGTATCCTTGGACTTCTGCGTTGAGGTAGTCTTCTACGTGTGGAAGCATGGCGTCAAGCATCGTAGTCGGTCGTCTTCCGTAGACAAGCTCGAACGGTCTAATTCGCGTAGTTTCTTGGATAGTCTTGTTGTACGCAAACGTGACGAGTTCAAATTCTTGGACAAGTTGGTGTGGCGATTTTGACAAATTCTTAGCGCAAAGAACGAGGACAAGAAAGAGGACACACAACACAGCGCTATCTTCCTTCTTTGCGCTATGAATTCGTTAAAATCGGCGAACGTGGCATACGGGAGCGCTTCGTCCCAGGTCTTATGTTCAACGTAGATGTACATAGACAACATATCCGCATTCGTCTTGTTCAAACGTTGTGTTAGTCCGTTCGTTTGGGGTGGTATACTGTCATTCTTCAGTGATCCGTGTTGCTGTAGCGTAGATTCCTATCTTGAGCTCCGCAGTAAACGCCGTTCCGCGGTCCGTGATTACAACTTCGGGAGCTCCATGTCGCAGTACAACTTGGGTTATAAAGAACCTCGTCCTGTGCAGTCCCCCTCGGAAGAGCGGCGGTCTCTACTTATGCCGTCATGTAGTCTGTCGCTACGACAATCCACTTGTTCTCGGATCGTGACGTAGGGAACGGGCCCAAGGGGTCCATTCTCATCTAGTGAAATGGCCTCGATGGGACGGCGATCGGCTGCAGAGGTTCGGCGGGTCTTGTCGGCGGCATTTTTCGTCACTGGAAGTCACGACAGCTCCGGACGTAGTGGTACAGTAGCACTTCCACTTGGTCCTTTGAGGTAGTCGATCATGACGCGTAACTCGGGGTCGGCACGTTGCTGGGCGGCTAGGTCGCTCTCTGCTACGACTCCGAAGAACGCGCTGTCTCCGTCGGAGTCTTGACGTGGCGGGTCGACGGTGGCGCGAACCGACAGTCGGCGTCTTAGTGTTTCCTGTCGGGTTTATAGAAAATTTTAACATCAAATTGTTGTAGGCGGAAGCTCCACCTACCGAGACGGCGAGAGGGGTCCTTCAAATTGGCCAGCGAAGACGGTGCATGGTGGTCTGTCACAACCTCGAACTGTCTACCGTACACGTACGGGCGAAATTTCGAAATGGCCCATATGATAGCCACACACTCTTTCGCGGAGGCAGAGTAGTTTTTCTCCTCCTTCTACACACTACGGCTGGCATAGGCGATTACCTTTTCGCAACCGCTTTGCTTTTGGACGAGAACGGCACCCAAAGCCATATCACTGGCGTCCGTGTGCATTTCCCTTTCGGCGTTTTCGTCGAAATGAGCGAGCACGGGCGGGCTTTGCCGGCGCTGTTGCAGCTCGCAAAATGCTTCCTCTTCGGCACTTTCCCAGCTGAAAGGGTTGCTAGCTTTGGTCAAGCGCGTGAGTGGCTCCGCAATGCGTGCGAAGTTTGCGACGAAGCGCCGGTAGTATGCCCACAGTCCGAGACACCTCCGCAAGCCCTTCTTGTTTTTCGCTCTTTGGAAGTTCGCTATGGCTGAAGTTTTCGCCGGGTCAGGCAGGACTCCCATGGCGTTGACGACGTGGCCAAAAACGTGAGCTCCTCGTACGCGAAGCGGCAGTTTTCAGGCTTCAGGGTTAACCCCGACGTACAGGCGGGGACTTAATTTTGAAGACCACGCAAGCGCGTGGCAAAAAGCACCGATGCGCGCTCTGGAGGGCCGGCGCCTGTTGTCGAGACCGGCGCGGAACGCATGCGCGTCCTGTTTTACTCGCAGGCACGCCCAATTTTTTGCATCCTGCAGCGGGTCTGCGTTGGTCTCTCAAGCACCACAGAGCGACGCCTTTGGAGCATTCATTTCATCCAGATGGCACATTTGGGGCCTAATATGACGATTGCTCCGGCTTTGGAGCAAGTGCTCCTCGCATCCTGATAAATACTTTCAAGGAATGTTTTGCTTATTTTGTGCTTTATCGTTTATAGACGATGAGACTGGCGGCTTGCGAACGGTGTCCCCGAATGAAGCGTGTACAAAACACAACACGGTGCCGCGCCACCGACAACGAAATGAAGGCTATATGAATAGCGAACCTTCATTCACCTTGTTTAGTAGATGCGACGCATCTCTTCCTCTCGGGTATGTCCCTCCGTTATCGCGGCGTCCGCACGCTGACTGCACATGTGCAACTCTCCTCCGTTCTTCTCTCCGACAGCTGTGCGCAGCGCTCTCGATCCGTCTCATAATCATAACAACAGCTGGTGTGCGGGCGCTTCGCCTACGTTAGCGTCTTCCGCGGCAAGCAAGCGTGCGCATGCGGACGACTCTACCCCCGGCTCCTCCCCTTTCAAAAGCGGGAATATAAGCGGGGGAGCGCACGGCGCAAGATCAGTCAATCGTTCGCTCTCGCCCTTGACTTGACTTTGCTTGACGATACTTCCGTGCTTGACTTAAAGAAGATTTTCCGATGAAGACGTGATGTAAGTGACAGAACCTTCAGCGAGTGGACTGACGCAATCCAATACCAGCGTCAGTCCAAACGCTCATATGAACACATGCGGGTGTTCGTATGAGAACGCCCGCATGCGATGGAAATGCATCATACTCGTTTACAACACGTTTCACGCTCTCGCGGGAAGGTGGGCGTAATTTTGTGTAATTGGGCCACTAATCATATATTTCACCTCCCTCTCCACTGCCCATTAGGAAGGGGAGTTGCAACTTCTCTAAAAGAAATCCTATTTTTTTTTAAATGTACGTCTTTACTTAAAAATGATTGATAGGCATACATATATAAATTGTCTGTTCGTTCTGCGCGTCGCATTCGTAAAAATGGCACCTCGGGTTCCCATTGAACGCCCTAGAATTATTCGCTACTTTTGAGCAACCGTTTTTCAAAGCGACATTTGCCGGCTCACTAATAGGACAAGAGATGCTGTTAGCCGAGGAATTCATGCCTACGGGGATGAATTGCTTCAATACCGCAGCAATCTTCAAGGTCGGCTTAGACTGATTGATTATGAACTTTTAACGCGCCGACGATACAGAGGCGATTAGGCGCACCGAAGTCGAAAGCTCCGGAATTATTTTGATTACCTGGGGATGTTTAACATGTGACCAAATTCCGAACACACTTGACCATTTTCGCTTTTCGCCGCCACCACAAAAGGGCCAACTTGCAGATGCCAACGGAGCGGAAGGACAAAGTCAACAATTAAACAAAAGGACAAGCTAATTGTTTTTTAGGGGTTGAGCACCCGTTCATTAGACACAACAACATTCGGAAGGCCCATTACGGCGAAAACTAGCGAATAAAGTTATGGCGTTCATCGATGGGAACCCGAGGTGCCATTTTTACGAATGCGACGCGCAGAACGAACAGAAAATTTACATGGGTATGTCTTTCAATCATTTTTAAGGAAGAAAGTAGATTTTAAAATAAAAAAAAAGATGATTTCTTTTAGAGAGCTTGCAGCTCGCCTTCTTTATGGGCAGTGGAGAGCGAGCTGAAATATATGTTTAGTGGCGAAATTACAAAATAAACAAGGTGAATGAAGGTTCGCTATTCATATAGCTGGCATTTCGTTGTCGGTGGCGCGGCTCCATGTGATTGTGCTTCTTACACGCTTCATTCGGGGACGCTGTGTGCAAGCCGCCAGTCTCATCGTCTCTAAACAATAAAGAACAAAAAAGCAAACCATTCCTTTGCAAGTGTTTATCAGGACGCGAGGAGCACTTGCTCCAAAGCCAGGGCGCAATCGTCATCATCATCATCATCATCACCAGCCTATCTACGTCCACTGCAGGGCAAAGGCGTCTCCCATTATTCTCCAATTGCCTCCGTCCTGTGCCAACTATGACCAATTTATCCCCGCAAACTTCTTGATCTCATCTGCCCATCTAACTTTCTGCCGCCCCCTGCAACGCTTGCCTTCTCTAGGGATCCACTCTGTTACCCTTAATGACCAGCGGTTATCTTGCCTTCACAGCAATCGTCATATTAGGCCCCAAATGTGCCATCGGGATGAAATGAATGCTACAAAGGCGTCGCTCTGTGGTGCTTGAGTGACCAACGCAGCCCCGCTGCAGGAAGCGAGAAATTGGGCGTGCCTGCGAGTAAAACAGGACGCGCATGCGCGCCGCGCCGGTCTCGACAACAGGCACCGGGCCTCCAGAGCGCGCATCGGTGCCGTTTGCCACGCGCTCGCGTGGTCTGCAAAATGAAGTCCCCGCCTGTACATACGGCCTCCAGTATAGACTCCAACCTTACAAGGTGTTTGTCGAAAGTCCGGGAGAATACCACAACGACTTCGAGGGATAAGAGGCAAGTGTGCCACTTCAGGCCAGCTAGCACAGTGTCCATGACTGTTTGAAACGTTGCTGGCGCCGTGCATAGCCCAAACAGCATTACCCTTGAACTCGTATAAGCCGTCCGGTGTTATTAATGGAGTCTTCTCTCGGTCTCTCTCGTCCACTTCAATTTGCCAGTAGCCTGTCTTCAGATTCATTGATGAGAAGTACTTCGCGTGGCAGAGCTGGTTGAGGGCGTCCTCGGTTTATGGCAAGGGGCTAACGTCCTTTTTCGTGATTTTGTTCTGCCGCCGGTAATCAACGCAGAATCCGAATGTGCCGTTTTTTTTCTTTACGAGTACGACCGGAGCAGCCAGGGAGCTTTTCGATGGCTGTATAATGTCGTCGCTGAGCATGTCGTCGACTTGTGTCCGGATGGCTGCCCGCTCCTGTGAAGACACGCGGTGCTGGGTAGGGTTACGGCGAACGGTGGAAGCGCGCTGGACCTCGGTTGGTGTTGTACAGGTAATCTTTGATTTCGATTTCAGTAGAGCGCTGGCCGGGCTGGGAGCGTGGTGCTTCGACGGAGAACCCTCTAAAACGGAGCCTCTTGTAGGGGCAGCGACGGTAGATGTGGTCGGCCTCTCTGCAGTGGTAGCACAGCGGACGATTATCTGGCATTCGCCACGCATCGGTATTCCTTGGGGCGGAGGGTTGCACCGCAGGTGGTCGGGCCGGCGACAGGGTCGTCGGTATGGAGCCTCGAAACAATAGGATGCTGGAGGGCGAGGTCAACGGAGAGCAGCCGCGTACGCCATGGCTTGCGGCTCGCGGGGTGCTTCTGTCGTCGTTGAACTTCCGAGCGCTTGCTGGACTTCCTCCCTAATGACGTCGGTAAGGGAAGCGGCTTCGGGTTGCGGCGGCGTTGGGAAAAGTTTCCGCAGCTCGTCTTTAACTACTGCGCCGATAGTCTCACGTAGGCTGTCTGCCGGAATCCCTGTGCTGTCGACGTAGTTGGCAATGGCCGCGCCAACAAAGTTGCGGTCATACTGCTTAGCACACATTTCGAGGGTCTTCTCAATTATGCTGTCTTCGGCGACTAATTCGGCTACGGTTTTGGCCGAATTGCGGACACGTCCAGACAACAGTTCTTTCTTCACACCGGGCATCAAGAAGCGTAAATTCTTTTCTTCCGCCATGCAAGGGTCAGCACGCCCGAGACGCCTCTCCATCTCCTCGACGAACACAACAATGCTTTCGTTATGGTGTTGTGTCCGCGTCTGCAGTAATACATCGGACCGCACTTTTCGCAGAACTGTGGCGAACCTTTTTAAAAACTGCGGTCTGAAATCGTTCAAGGACTCCACGGAGCTCTCGTGGTTTTCGAACCACATCCGTGCTGAGTTCTCAAGGTAGAACAACACTTGCCTCAGTGTCTCGGCGTCGTCCCATCGGTTGAACACCCTGACCCGTTCGACTTGCCCCAACCAGTCTTCGGGGTCCTCTGAACGTGACAAATATAATGATGGGGGCTCCCAGGTTTGCTGAAGACCGAGGCAGGACTGGAAGCGCTGGTCATAGTGGCTGTGTTGATCACGGATGCTTTTGACGACGTCTTCTTTCTCACTCTATCCGGCAGCAGTCAAAACTCTGACTGCAGACCTTGCTGTCGACGGCTGCCACAAGTTGGGCTTGATTGTCGGCTTGAAAGAGGGCTTAGGGTGCACGTACCCCCCCCCCTCGACCAGATGTCACGAAGCCAAAGACGACGAAGTTGTCTTCAAGGAAAACAAGTTTACTGGAGAGAACTTGTGCTCCCCTAACAACTCAAAGAACACACAGGCGCCGAAGCAGCAGTCCCCAAAGTAACGTGCCCAGGCGGGCGCCGGCGAGTCGAATACCGCGGCATCTGATCTGCGGGCGTTGATCTTTCGACGCGAGGGTTTCTAAAGCCACCCAATTACATCCAGAACACTGTAGATTAAAGAAGATTACCCCATACTGTTGACGTTAGTTCGAAACGCTCTCCCTATCAAAGGAGATAACACGTGGGGAATAAAAATAGAGAATGTAACACGTGGTTCGCTTGGGAACCATAATACAGTCCGGGGCGCCGCCGGGCGGTAAAACCACACCATAAACACACAATCCCAACGCAAAGTTCGCGGCAATCTACTTGTAGCAGAATTGAGCACACGAATCTAGAAACGCAGTTCGTGAAACGTTTTTCGTGCTTCATGGTGCACTTTTCACCACCACTACCTGCTCATCCTTCCTGCAACCTTCTATCAATACCGGGACACACACTCGCCAGTTTCTTGCGTCCACGAAAGACGACATTAAATTCATACTGGCTGGCATTTTTTTATACTGTACGAAACCGAATGCATATACGGAATAACAGCGATTTTTTTTTCGCCTATCTGGAACCGTTGCCGCTGTATCCTCGCCAGAGATTTGTTTGTGCTTCCGTTGATTCAGCCATACTTCCGACACGGAAGCGACAGCCAAGCGCGGAATCCAATCTGGCCATTTGGTGCAACAAACTTTCGTGCACAACATAAGCCAAGGACTTCCTTAGCGCTCAGCCGAGACACGAAGTGGCCAACCTGTTTTTGACAATCCTTTTAGCACTCAGCCGAGACAGGAAGTGGCCAACCCGTTTTTGACAATCTTGGAATGTGCAGAATGAAACTTTAACACGGGTTTTACAGATAGGGGGGAATATAACCAGCAAACATGATCCTTCTGCAACTGCAGTGACAACTCTAGAAATTGTAGCACATCATTTCGTGGAACTTAAGACGTGAAAGCCAGGCTTTTGCCCCTTTCTTTTGAACATTTTCAAAACCGTGATCTTAGCCCGGGTGAAATGCACATGGGCCACAAACACCAAACAGTCATACACATATCTAAAGGCATGTCGTGCCAGCCCTTCAAAGTCCAGTTCTAAGGCTCTATCAACGTTTGCCAACACTTCGTAACAAATTTTTGGAAAACGTTGACAGCCTTAAAACATATATTTCGAAGGGCTCGCACGATATGTCTTTAGATATGTGGATGACTAGTTGGTGTTTGTGGACCGTCTGCAGTTTGCCGTGACTATGATCGTGGTTTTGAAAATGTTCCCAGGGGCATAAACCTGACTTTCACGTCTGAAGTTCAACGAAATAATGTGCTACAATTCCTAGACCTGTCTCTGCAGTTTCAAAAGGATCATGTTTCCTGGTCATATTCCTCCCGATCTGTAAAACCCTTGCTAAATTTTTATTCTGCACATTCCAAGGTTGTCGAAAACGGGTTGGGCACTTCGTGTCTCGGCTCAACTTTAAAGTCTTGTGCCCATGTTGTGCACGAAAATATTTATAGCAAAATTGCCAGATTGGAAGCGGCAGGTTTCCCGCGCTTGGCTCTTCCTTTCCTGTCGCAACGATTTCTCCATCGACGGAAGCAAGAACAAATCTCTGGCCAGGATGCAGCGGCAACGCTCTCATATAGGCGAAGAGAAATCGCTGTTATTCCTTATCTGCATTCTGTTTCACGCCACATGAAAAAACTGCCAGCTAGTATGACGTTAATCTAGTCTTTCGTGCAGGCAAGAATCTGGCGAGTGTGTGTGCCGGTATCGATAGAAGGTTGCAAGAAGGAGGAGCAGCTAGTGGTGGTGAAAAATGCGCCATAAGGCACGAAATACGTTTCACCAGCCGCGTTTCTGGAGTCGTGTATTCTATTCCGCTGCATCCCTATGGTGGGAAGTATATCAGCCGTAGGTCGATGCCTAAACGTCCGCTTAAGAGGACATGCCGCGTCACTGAAGGGCGTGCAATCCTCACACTTGTACCGCCTCTGCAAGGAGTGCGGCTGTGCTCCGCAGTTCAATCGGACAGTTGTAATGATGAGAAGGAAAACCCAGCGCACCCGAGAAATACCCAAAGCTTATAATATTACAATGAACGGAGACATCAATGAGCCGTTCGTCAATTTCGCTCGTAGATGATGAGGTTGTCTTCCTAGACAAGCTTGAGTAGTTGCGTGACATAAGTTTTTTTAGCCGTTTGCTGTTTATTAACATCACTTTTTGCTCATATAACACGTAGTTTTTCTAATAAAAGTTTACTTTCTAGACAGCGCTTGAGTCGTCCTTTCTCTTCTTGTACGGTTTTCGTCTGCGCTGACGATCATGAACGCACTCCAACTCGCCCAATTCGCTACCTTATTACAGCATCGGAAGGCTGTTGCGTGTGAAGTGGTGGAGTTATTATATCCGCAGTAATTATAATGCCCAACAGATTCAGCGTTGGGAAGAGAGAACGCTTCCAGTGACACTTACTTTTTCAAACAAATCAAATAGGACGTTGCTAGACAATTCTGGCGTGAATTATTGGCCTTACTTCTATCGTTTTTATCCCCTCGACATACGTCTCTGCAAAGATCGGCTTCGGCCGTTGTAGCTAGGAATCTATTCTCTCTAGCCTCTTGTGATCATTCCTCCATGATACACTATAGGTCGGTTTTGTGGAGGACTTGGCACATAACACTTTTTTGTTCGAGAAGATGTGAAGTGAAAACTGCTGATGCGCGTAACCACCTGCTCGTATTTCGCGCAGGACAAAGACACCAAGGAACGTCAACGGCAGCTCACCATGGTGGTTGTGGTGGCACTGCTGTTTACATGTTACTTGATGCTAACCTGCGTCTACCTGTACGAGTGGGACGGACCGACCCCAGTCACACCCGGAACGGAGACGGTCCCGCTCGAGCTGCTCCGAAGCTCCGTGAATGGATCAAACGAACTGGATACCCTGACGGAGGAGCCCTAGAAGCCCAATGCCCAGCCGGCTAGTCGCACGTGGAGGAGAAAAGCTTGAATACTTGCTAACTGCTTTTGCTTGATTACACAGCAGAAAAGAAGTCGCCGAAACTAGGCTGTTTTTGCGTACTGCTAAGCGACACATTTTATTTGATTTCATTTATTATACCATTAAAGGCCCGAAGGCATTACATAAGCAGTGTTTACAAAGATACAAATGAACCTAAATATTGTTGAAAACAAAAACAAAACATGCAAAAACACAAAATCTAGAGCACCAGAGTTCGAAACATTGCCTAAGGTAGCAACATCGCAAAACAAGTGTTACATAATTTTACATAGTTAACAATAGGTCAAAGCAGCGCAAAATGATTAGGTTGAACAATACATCTTGCACAATACATGTGTTACAGCAGTCGAACTGGAAAATTAATGTTGAGTGAGAATATTTGTTTCTAGTTTACCTATAACTAAAACGTTTATTATCATTGTATGTGGTGATGTCGTTGGATAACACGTTCCTAGGCGTTACAGCGTTAGGAAAAAAGGGTGCGCTAAATTCTGATGTACTGCCGGTAATGGGGGCTATCGGACGACTGTGATTTAAACTGGATGAAATTCTGTGCGGAGGCCTCAGTAAAGAGGGCCTTGATTGTGGCAAGTGAAAGAATTTGTGGATGAGGCATAAGCGGGCAATGATGCGGCGAGAATGAAGAGTTGGGTGGGAGAGGGATAGCTTGAGCGTGGTGACACTGATATGGTTGGAATATTGCGAGGTGATAAAACGTGCGGCGCGGTCTTGAATGGCTTCAATTTAGAGGATTACATATGTTTGTGATGGATGCCAGAAGGCTGAGGCGTATTCCAGTTTCGATCGCACGAATGTTAGGTAAGCAAGTTTTTTTTAATTTCAGGAGAAGCAAGTTTTAGATATCGGCGAAGGTACCCGAGCTTGCGAGAGGCTTCGAAGCAAATGGTACCAATTTGCGTCGCCCAAGTTAGAGATGAGGTCAAGAGCACGCCGAGGTATTTCTATGAAGTGGCTGAGTTGATTGGAACAGAGTTGATATGATAGGTGTGCTGAGATGTGACATGTTTCGGTGCGAATGACAGTGATTTACCTTTTGTTAAGTTTAATGGCATGTGCCATTTGTTACACCAGAGGGAGATGTTGTATAAGTCAGTTGGAGGGTGTTATGATCGTTAGTGGCGGCAATAGTTCTGTACAAAACGCTATCGTCAGCAAAAAGTCGGAGTTTCGATGTGATGTTTAAAGGCAAATCATTTATGTAATTTAGAAACAGTAGCCGCGATGAACTAGCCCCCTGCGGGACTCCGGATGTTACATTAATTAGATCGGACTTGTCACGATTAGCAGAGGTAAATTTAGTGCGCCCCTTCAAAAAGTGTTCGATCCGTGAGAGTACGTTCAAAGAAATGTTTAAGGTAGATAGTTTACCAAGTAAATGGTTATGGCTAAAACGGTCGAAGGCTTATCAGAAGTTTAAAAAGACAGCGTCTACTTGAAGAATATTGCCCATGTGTTGTAGTAAATCGTGAGTGAATTCTGCAAGCTGTGTTTGACATGAGTAGTGTTTGCGAAAGCCATGCTGGTGCGGGTAAAAATAATTACCAGATTCCAGGTGCGCCATTTCATTAGAAGTTAAGATGTGTTCAAGTAGCTTGGAAGGAATACTCGTTAGGGAAATAGGGCGGTAGTTGGTTGCCAGAGAGCAGTTACCAGCTTTGGAGATAGGCACAATCTGGGCAATCTTTCAATCTCGTGCTACGACGCCTAATTGCAATGACTGTGTAAATTAAAAATAGAGGATTAGGCTGTAAAGTATGGGGTGTTTTTTAACAGTTTGCTGTTCAACCTGTCCCAGCTTCCGACTATGATAACTTATGATTACAAATTAGGTTGGTTATTCCCTGAGGGCTCATCAGTATATCTTGGAAGGTGTTGCATGAAGGAGGTTCTGGTTGTGGGATGGTTCTGGAGGTAGAGGTAAACCCGGAGGTAAAATAATTGTTCAGGACGGTTACACACTGATTGCTGTGTATGGGTTCGCCATCAGCACTTCTAGTTGGAGTTCTTCACACCTTGACTTGGGTGATAGAATGCGCCAAAATTTTTTAAGATTTGTGTTAACAATTGATAGTACATCAGTTAAGATTGGTGTTAACAATTGATAGTACATCCGAAGAAAACAATGTTTCTTGCTTCGGTAAGTGCTCTGATGTACTGTTTGGTCCAGGTGTGGTATTTTTCCTATGTGGCCAGGTTGTTTTTTTGATTGGCTAGTCTGTAGAGACCGTTTTTTTCGGTTTGAATGGATTTCAGTTGCCTACTGAACCACTGATTGTTCGACTCGCAGGTTACGTTTAGTGCTGGTATGAATTTGTTCTGTAATTCAAGAAGTTTGTTTTTATACAACTCCCAGTTAGCGTTCACTGAGCGGGCTAAATATGAGTTACAAAAGTCGCCGTAAAAACTAGCGAGCACATGATAATTGGCACCATAGTTCCCTTTGTTAAAATTCCTTATTACTTTTTTTGCTGGGAGTTTCTTTCCTAATGGCGGTGCTATGGTAGTATGGATTAAATCGTGGTCACTCCAACCGGGCGATGATGTCACGTTTTTAACGTAGTCGGGGCGCGTTGTTAACAGCAAATCAAGCGTATTATTACCTCTACTCGGACAGGTTTATTACTTGGTAATGGTTGAAATCGAATGACAGGCCGACAAAATGGTTAGCTTCATTCGAAGGGGATCTGTTTGGCACAGAGAGCTGGGGCCAATTATGTGAGCGAAATTAAAGTCTTCAAAAATGAAGATAGGAGCATCGGGATAGGTTTTAGAGATAGCGGTTAGGGAGCGGATGAGCAGCTCTCAAAATCTCGGTTCACTGTCAGGTGGTCTGTAGGACACGCCGATAATGGTTTCTACTCCATTGGAATGAATTTGTACCCCGGTTAGTTTGATTGTGTCGTCCGTGACATACAAGTGACGAGTCTATCGTGTTTTTTACGGCAATCAGGATGCCTCCCCTCTACGACCGCTTCGGTCGCGGCGATACAGAGCGAGGGTTTGGATTAAGCGAAAAGATTTCGCGGTCAAGAATGTCAGCATGAAGCCACGTTTCGGTTAGGATGACTATGGTGCGTTCCAATTTACCGTTTAGATTCGTTGCCGTCTTCGCGGACTACGCCATGTTAAGCCCCGTTCCTCGAACGAAGCAGTCAACGAAGACTGCTTTCGAAGTCAGCAACGATGCAGGCTATAAACAGACGCAGCGTTTGCGTTTTTATTAAGTTCCGTAAAATTCACTAGTCATGAAGACTTTGGCTAGTTTTTAAATTACGTAACGTTTGTAATAACAACGGTAATATTAGTTACGAAATGTCTCAACATGTCTGCAACGAGACCGAGGCGCCGTTCCAATTTCATTCCTTCAGACGTCTAGTTAGACTGCTTCGTAGACTGTCTACCAAGCTGTCTGCGAATTGGAACGCAGCATATGTCTGCATTAGCGTCACATATGAAACTGTCTAGATGGTCGCGCTTTATTATTAGGCTGCGTATATTAGTGAAGTGCAATGCTAAATTTCAAGTATGACAAATGCCGAGGGGTGTCGTTATGGTTGGGGTGGGGCGAACCACGTCATTTACTGTTTCCAGTCGGGTTAGTGGTTGAATCGTCGATTTCTGTTAGATATTTAAGTGATCTAGAACATTTTAGGACGGAGTCGGATGCGTCATTGTATAATAGCATTATTTGCCAACATGCAGCCTGTCGAGACGAAGTTTAATGGCACATTGCGTAGGCCTGATGAATTTGAGAAGCTTGGAGCGAGCAAGACAGGTGGCAGATGCGAAGTCCTCTCTTATCGCAAAGTTTGTGTTTTTTTAATTTTGGGGCCGCAAGACAGTATTTCCTCTTTCCTCTTAAAGTTCATAAATGCAACTATTATGGGCCGCTTTTTTTCAGGGGAAGGTGTTCCGATGCGATGCGCCCGCTCGATACTGTTCGGAAAGATTTCAAAGGACCGTTTTTCTTTGCAGAACGCTAAATCTTTAGCTTCCGAGTCTTTCAACGTTTCTTTGTCATTATCGTCGATTCGAAGGAAAAGTAGGTTGTTTCTGCGCAGTCGGTTGCTCACATCAACACTTGCGGCCTTGAGAGCTGCAATGGCATGTTTTAGATTGCCTGATTCTAGAGTGATGGGTGCAGCGTCAGGATGTTCGTGATAGGCCTCTAGTTTAGACACCCTGCAGGACAGCGGTGATATTATACCTTCCTGCGCTTCATGGGCTTCCTTCAGTTTTGGGAATACTTCGTGGGTGGCAGTCTGTTGATGCTGAAGCTCTTTAATCGCGTTCATTTAGAATGGGTGTGATTTCCTTAGTGGGGCCGGGGTTTAGCTCTAAGTCTCCACTAAGTAGCAACAGTAGCTGGCTCAGTAACCTTTGCGCGAGCATGCGATAGCAGGCACAGTTGATACAGTGGAACTACAGGGCGATGGGGTACGACACCGCAATAACATAGCGATTACTAGAGCGATATTCTTCAGCATGGTTGAGGGTAACTAACCTGGAATGTAAGAAGGGTGAACATGGTGCGACTGACGATGTCGGTCCCCGGGTTGTGGGTGTTGTCGCACAGATTATGTACGCCACGCTCAGGCCACGTGACTTCTGACGTTTTTGACGACGGCTGTTGCGAGGCGGACGTTCCAGTGCTAGCCAGATTTGGGGGTGCTGGCTGCTCCGCTTCGACGAGCTAAGGGCTTTCGACGTCGCAGGGTCCAGTCATCGGCTGTGGATATCCAGGGAAGGGCACGTACTGATTGGGAGGCAGATAGCCAGCACCTGGAATGTTAGAAGGGTGAACATGGTGCGACTGACGATGTCGTGCCTCCTTATAGAAGGTGTGTGCCACCTGAAGCGCGTGCCACCTATAAGGAAAGAGTGTCCAATCCTTGTAAAAATTCTCTGACTCACGCCAAGGTTTGTGCGCCATAAATAACTGAAACAATATTCCAGCGCTAAGTAACCAAATCATTCTCGCCCCAGGCATGAAGCTTTTGCACTTTCGCACGGCAGGAAAGGATGCTCAATGACGACGGGCAGTTTTCACTGACTACCCAAACGACGAGCGCATAAAACCGACTTGGTGGGGCCTCCGGCTGACAGTGAATTTCGGTCGGAACCAACCAGAAAATCCAACTGTTAGGGGATGCAACTCGGGCCTTTATACGCAGAATATCAATCTAATAGTAGTAAATTAACCGGGCTGCAATTTTTAGCACAAAACCACGTTCATCAAAATCGGCCCTCTAACAATAACTTCAAAGGTTTTTCTTACAATTTTCACTTTCGGTACTTCACACCTGCACGCATGTTTATTCCCATTACGGCGTTTACTGTCACTATAAATTAGCTACCTTGGAATAATTACAAAGAGAACTGCGTTTTTAGTTGGGTGAAATGTGGCGAAAGCTAACGGAAAAATGAAATATTCTAATGGAGGCTTTTTTCTTTGTTGCAGTTGAAAACAGCCTATACAATAATAGTGTTGTAGTGCTGAATCACGGACAGCAATACTGTACGTAATAAAACCTGGTATGAGCGAATAATCCAAGAATGTAAGTGTACCATAGAACTCGTACGCATGTACACTGACAACTTCTCTTTACGTGACACCCGCCGATGATAGTTTTGCAAGGCATAGATTACCTTCTACCTCGCAAAGGGAATGTACGAGAGAAGCAGTTTTGCGCAGCCCCGGTGGCTCTCAATATAAGCGCTGATGCATCCGAAGAAAATACCACACGCCAACCGATGCAAGACAATGGTGTGGGTACCGAGAAAAGGAGCAACTATAACACCAACTGCGCACATATGAAAAGGTCATCCTGAACCAGGGAAACGCCAGATCAGCATACAAACAGCGGCCGCACTCCCCCAACGATTCCGCGCGGCCTCGATTGGGCCCGCCTGCTCAAGGCCCGCTGAATCGGTCGCTGAAAACACAAAGGCTACTACATACTGCGGTCGTCCCAACACGACTTATTTCGCCATTGGGCGTCAGCTTGCGCTGTTTTGGCAGTATTCACTCAAGGTACGGTTCGCGCATGTGTAGGCTCAACGTTTTCTGGTCCACTTCAGGACAGGACCCGCTACGATTACGTCATCAATCATCTCGGCACCTGCTACGCGACTTAGCTCTGCGACAAACTCGCAGGTTCCGACGCTGACGAACCGTTGCCTGAACAAACGACCTAACTTATCAGCTTAAACTCCCTTTAAAAAAAAAACGATAAGTGCGCCCACCTGCTCCAGTCCAGAACGTCGGTGACCCAAAGCCATTGCGCTTCTTGTTTAATACGCATGCCCTCACGCGCAACACGTGCGTCCACGACTCCGTAATCCAGAGCATGTTGCTTTATCGCCTTCTTTCACAAGTACAGGCCATTTACAGGTTGATTTCATGCACCACAAAGACCAACCAGATCGCACACTGCGTCATCAAATTCTGTCTGTCTTCGCTTCCCCCCACAGTCCATGCTGCCGGCGCCCCATGCACATCACGCCCCGAGCACGTGCGCCGTATCCACATCACACACCGGTAGAACTCGATTGAAATGCGCCTATATCAACGCCCGCAGTCGGGTCCCCGCAACCGGTCTCAAAGCCACGTCCGCTACGCCGGCTCATAGCATCATAATAACAACTGCCACTGCTAGCAACATTGTCTTTTCGGACAGGGCCCATGCACATCCCCACCCGGTTCAGGCGAACGGCAGGAAAACGCCAAGGACAGCTGGTAGGGACGGTCGCGAACCGCCAACGTGGAGGTCGTCGTATTTGTGTCACCTGCAAAGCATGTCTACTGCCGTTCCTCACCAATCGCGGTTACATCTGGTGCTGTCCACAAGCCCTCCTGAACGACAAACGTCCTTGTGCGTCCTTTGAGATCAGTGAGGCACCAGGTTTAAGACCTACTGCTCCGTCTGTCTTAACAACCACTACCGCAAAAATCAACGCCGGAAGTTTTCACGAAAGTTATCATCGCTAACATAGTCGAGCAAAACATTGCGCCCGACGTCTTGCAGTGCTGCAACCTCCTGCCGCACTGTCGCCACGACCGCCTCATTGACGCCACAACAGGCTTCTCCTCACCGGGCAAGCGTACGGCCACCCAACACTCGAAAATAATGGGCTTGCAGTGGAAATACACTCCGGGCACCCCTCCTTTCTCGCGAAAATTCCCCCACACATCGCCTTGCGGCCTTCATCGGGAGGTGTCCCACAGAGCCATCTACTAGCCGTACTACTCCCGCCATTTTGGGTTCCTTCGTGCCCGTCACCCTACTCTGAACGTCTGCGCATAGCAAAAGCTGAATTTCCAGCCATGTTTCACGAAGAAATCGCTCACCGCTTTGAGGGAGGTTAGAGATTACACATTTTTAGTGTGCAGAAAGCGTTGCAGTTTTGCTAAACCAAGCTTCTCGTGAGGCTCAGGGCTTGGGGATCCTCGGCCAGCCAGCCAAGCCATGACACGGCGAGGGCACACCGCCCAGGCAGCCTGTCCCCGAAGAAAGACGTAAAATTTTTAAGGGGCACAGACAGGAAATTTTGCATATTCGTTTGTTTTGTTGGGATAAGTAGCTAATGACCTATTTATCACGCGTGCAAGCCTTGTTTGCTTGAGCGTGCGACGGTTGTTTGATTAAAGATGTTTATAAAGCGGGAAGTTGCAGTTTCGGGTTCAGCGGGCGCTGCGAAACGTGTGATTCTGCATAAACAAAGCTGTCCACGTGACCCTCTCACGGATATCACAGAGCAGACCTGATGTAGCACTTCTGATTCCGCGTCGGTGGCAGGTTCTGCTTATACCCCTACGTGCTGATGTCATCATTCGCCTAATTAAAAGCGACCGTGGACGTGACGCAGGTGCTGCGAGTTGAAATTGCTGCCGCGGCTAGCGAACTTCTCGCGACACTCGAGAAAGTGGGTGGTGAGACGCGCGCTCGGAGCAGCCGGCGGATCGGCCGACAGGTCTGCCTACAGATGTGTCAGGCTTGACACAGCAGGAGATATTCCGTTGCCACTCTCGTAAGCGGTGCGGATTAGAAATTTTAATCGAATCCGCCGTCGCATCATTAACTCATTTCTTGTATGTGCTGCCTGGTTTGGGACTTGAGAACCATTTCGTACAACCGTAACAAGCTCGAGCTACCGGCGCCACTTCTCGGCCTTGCCGCCGCCGGTGCAGCGACAGTGCAGCTTGCTCAGTGCGCTTTTCGTGTCCCCAGCGCGTTTTCGCGTCCGGCGCGAAAACGCGCTGGGGACACGCGCTGGGGGATTTCAGACACTTTATTTTTATTGCTTTTTATTAAAAGCAATAAAAATAAAGTCCCTGGAATCCTTGTAGAACTTAGATCGCGGCAATAGTCCCGATTACCCACGAAATCACGCGTGTCCCCTGCCAACGATCGGATCGTTCGCTTCTCCAGAGCAGAAGTTCGGGCCCGAGACAAACGCCGGCAGTGTGAAAGCGGTCAGCACAAACTCGTGACGTGCTGGATATTGTTTATTTACTCAACATCCAGGGAATTTCGATTGCGCGAAGTCGTCCGCTGGCTGCTAGGTTGCGTTTCGCACACTTTAAACTTGATTTTGAATATGTTCCAGTCTGTGTTTTAAGCTGATGTTTTGCAGATGATGTGTGTGTGTTCGCACCAATCTGATTGATTGTAAGGTTTAACGCGCCGACGCAACGCAGGCGATGATTCACGCCATGTGGAGGGCTCCGTAATAATTTTGAGCACCTGGGGATTTTTCACGTGCGCAGAAATCTCGTACACATGTTTTTTTTTGCTTTTCGCCTCCATCAGAAAAGCAGCCGCCGCGGCCGGGAATCGGACCCGCAACCTTGTGCTCAGCATCACAACGCCTTTGTTACTGAGCCGCCGTGGCGGGTATCTTCACACCAATCTATCTCAAACCCCCGCCTGTACTTGCTCGACCCTGACCTGCAGCGCCACTTACCCACTAACATGCCACGTTTCAGATTCCACCCTACTGTGCCGACTGTGGATTGGAGTTGCTTTCACTAAAGCTTACTCATTCACTATCGCCATGACTGACAGCCCTGCATGTGACGTGTGCGCCACGGAGGAGACAATAGAACACCTCTTGTGTCACTGTGTCCGGTTTGCAACGCAGAGACTGCACCTGTCAACCGCTTTCCGGAAACTCGACAACCAGCCATTAACTGCGCAAACTGTTCTGTGTCAAAGACGTAGTCCATCACAGTCCGAAAAGGCCACAAAAGCGCTACTTCGGTTCTTAAAGGACAGCAGGCCTGTCTGAACGATTGTAGAGACACTGTGCACCATTGTTTATTTGTTATTTCGTTAGTTTGCTGTTTCAGTTTAGGCTTTATTAGCGCCTATTGTTTTGTTTTGTAGTTATGTTTATTTTTCTTTTCTTGCTTCTCAAGCTCTATTCCTGTCTTTTCAATACTCTTTTTTCTCTTTAAATCCCTCCTTCCCCACTTCCCAAGTGTAGGGTAGCCAACCGGACTGTAACCTGGTTAACCTCCCTGCCTTTCATGCACTGTATTATCCTTCCTTCCTTCTTATCTCAGAAGTTATCACGCATTCGACTTTTTGTGTCAGTACCCCTTTAAATTGGAGTTTTGGCGTCGTCCTAAATCGGAATTTGGATTAGAAAATCTAACTTATTGAAAGGAAGATCCACAAAAGAACACTAAAACTAAGCCCCAGATGTTGGGCGAGCGGCTGACAGCATTAACAATAAAATGGGTGTCGGCACAGTTCTGTCAGGTCATGCGAAAAATTGGTGGATGACGCTCGAACGGCAGTATTCAAAGCACTCAAAGGATTCAAAAACCTCAGGCAAGCATGGCGCGCGGACATGTGAATTTCAAATGTGAGCCTTATCGCCGAACACTAACATCGACCACTCTGATGTTAGTGTCCGATGATACGGTGTTACCACACTGTGCAGCTGTCTTCTAGGGTAATACTGTTATCTTCGCGAGAGTGTCCGGTAAGAAAAAAGGATTAGGCCTTACTTCCGCATGTAGTACCTGTAAACGGAGTTTTATACAATCATAACAAGACATGAATCTGGCGCTGCGACCGTCCTCCGGGATGGAAGTAATGTGTAGTATTGGATTCGGATTGACACTGGACCGCTCGCGGAAATTACTATGGATTGGATCATACAGCCAGTTTATTTTCCGTCTTGGTCTCGCTTGGCCGTTGTGTTGGCAACGAGCGGGGTGTTTGCAGCATGGAGAATGCGAAGGCTTTGGAGAAAACGTATAGAAATTCCTTTGAATCATTGTTACGTGGACAGGAACCGTTCGTTACATATTGCTGCTACTTAGGTGGGTTCGTACTAATTCATCTCCCACGGAATGAGGAAAGAAAATACAGGAAGACGACGCGCAGGGACGGGAGGTTAGGCCATTGATCAGCGCTATGCCGTTTCGCCCCTCTCGTTCTTGTCTTCTTCGCGGTGGCTCTGTCTTAAAGGGTTGGGTTCGTGGAACAGACAGCTTACGGGGTCTGCCCCCGTATTTGACGTGGTAAATCCGTATTTCTGCTTAGCCTCAAGAAACTGCAACGCAAGCTGGGATGCTTGCATTCTTTGCCATCTTGTTTGCGCTTCTTTTTTTGTCACCATTCTTCATTTCGTTAGTTCACTTTCTTTCAGTAGTTTCTTTACTTTGCTTTCGCAGCCTTTGTTATGCCCGACGCTTGTGTGGTTGCGTCGCTCGCATTCGTACAATCACAAGAGATTGCTGGCTCGGCCCTTACCAAGCCTAAAAAACTGAAGGAAGTTCACACTGACGCGTAAGACTTGAAGGTAGCGAAGCTGTACGAAACATTCACGAACATCCAGACGGTTTAAGTTCACGATTGAAGACATTGTGCCTCTTTTGCGCTGCCGAAACGACCTTTAGTCCATCATTGTTGCTATTAGTGTGAGCTTCCTTCATTTGTATGGAAGTGGTAATCATTGGACGATACATCGTAGGGACGTACGCTAAGACGTGTCTTTCTCGTTCCGAGCAATTGTTGCCATGATTGCAACGAACGGTGGATTATTTTGCCGATCTTGGCCATTCTGCCTAAGTGGGTATGCTTGGCTTGACAAACGTTCACCGGGGATGCTGGGCACTCGCCGCGAGGCGCGCACACATCAGCGCCGGGCCTTTTCTTGGTTACTTAACTGTCGTGCGGTTGCTACAATCTCTGCCAATCTCCTAAGTGGGTATATGTGGCTTGAGAAACGTGCGGCTGGGATGCTTGGCGGTCATCGCGAGGCACGCACACACGAGCGCTCGGCATGTTCTTTGTTTTAGTAACCGCCGGGTGGTCGCCGCGAGTCACGCGCTTACGTGCGCGTGACGCGTGCGCATTTTCTTCTTCTTTTTAACTGCGGACACAAAAAATAATAATTTGCTAAACAGCGTAGCTGCTAAAACGTTCGCATCATACTGTACGTCATATTGTCTGCGCAAGACATAACGCGGGTCGTGAGTTAACGTTTACACGACAAAAGAAGAAAAAGCCGGTACCTACAAAGGAGCAAAAATCCTTAAATAATGTTACTTTGTTAAAATGAACCGGAAAAAAAATAAATTACAAGCCAAGTTTGTGCTGGCGTTTCCCAATACGCTGTTTTCAGGTTTAAAAGGCTCACCCACGACTTACTACAACCCTTCAAGTAATGCTGTCTTTTTAGACTTCAGAAACGACTTGGAACACGTGAACCATAACCATTTACTTCCAAAACGATCTGTCGTCATGTGCTCCGCTCCTTCACGCGCCAGAGCGGACAAGTACCGTCATCTGGTGGAGCCAGTGTTAACAAGTGACGCATGTGACTTAGACTGCAAGGGACCAGATCCGGCAGCGGCAGTGCGCACCCAAACTTATGTAACGCCGGTCATGCTTCTAATTGTTCCAAATAAATTACGCTCTTTGTGTGAATAAGTGCGTCTACGAGTCCGGCAGCATGGACGCTCTTTCTGTGCAAGAAGTGGGTCTAGGAGTCCGGCATTGTCACCTCGCACTACCCAACTCGAACAACAAACATTCTCTTTGAAAAGCAGCCACAGCGGCAGGAACCACAAAGGAAGTGAGAATGTCAGCGCGCACGACACATTACGCTGTCCGCATGGAAGAATTCGGCGGGAACGGTGCGTCATGGACTTCATGGCACCGGTGTCTACAGTTTTATTTGGAAGTTAAAGGCGTGAGCGAGGCAGTGAAGAAATGTGCACAGGTGTGCAAATGAAATGCTGTGCGGTGTGCAAATGTACCAGACTGCCTGTGCGTTACTGCAACTTTTCACACCGGACCAAGTCGCTACATTAGAGAGTTTTATCTCACCGTTTTCCACGGTCTGCTCCGACACAGGCGGCCCGCTCAGACCAACCGGAGCCAATAGGGAGTTCTAGCTGACCGTTTGTCATGGTCCGCTCCGTTCCAATAGCAAACGGGAGCGCCATTGCGCATGCGTGGCGCGCCTGGCCGCGAACAGCATTGGCTCCGGTTTCGCTGACCGCGCCATGGTACGGGAGCGGACCGTAGAAAACATTCAGCCAAAACTCCGTGATGTCGTTAGCGGGCAAGCGTGCCACGCATGCGCAATGGCGCTCCCGCTTGCTATCGGAGCGGAGCCAACCTAGAGAAACGGTCAGCTAAAACTCCCTATTGTGGCCGTCCGAAACGGATTGTCGTTCGATATTCCAGCAGCGGAATCAACTGCACGGAGAATCAGTGAGTGGGTACACGGCAGCTGTGCGCAAGCTCTCTGCTAGGTGCAGCTTCGTACCGCCAGAAGGAACGGCCGCCATGTCAGAGGCGCCGTCGCCGTTACGCAGGGAGGCTACGGCCAATAATCCGACGCTAATCCCACTAGAAGTCATGCTGAGGGACAGATTCGATTGTGGCTTCCGCAACAAACAGCTCCAACAGCTTCCCTTCAAAAAAAAATTAATGCCCTCCCACTGTGTGAAGAAGGATGACCTGCGAAGCTCGACGCAGTATACGAAATGCACGAAACAAAAGACGTTTGTTATAAATTTGCTGTCACAATTTCCTGTCACTTAACACAATAAAACCTCGAAGGACTGGATATTTATTATAGTGGACAAGCTGTCTCTTCCCCTCCCGCGTCGTAAGCATCTTATCTTCTGCGTAACACACCAATAGAATCCGCTCGACCACTGATGACTCCGGAAAGGTCGCATTGGGCGGTGGACGTACACGTTTACACCTCGCGCCAGCACAACGGACATGTCATCAGTGATGGCATAAAACCTATATCTGTGTGTGCACGCCCCCACCCCTCCTTTCCTCCGCACCCAACTCGTGCCTGATAAACCGGCAACCAGTTATGTGCGCGTGCTCAGAAGTGAAAGGCACCTCAAAAATTGTCGCTCTGAAAGCCCTTCAAGATTAACAAGAAATATTGTCTTACATCGACGTCGGTCTTCATCCGGGAGTGATTCCCAGCTACTCGGCGAGCTGAAACTTGCAGTAGAAATGGCGGTAGGAGCGGTCTGCTGTTCGCGAGTAAAGACTCCTGGGCAAGTTGGTGATGGATTGCAGGAAACATCATAGCGCATGCGGACAAGGACAAAAAAGAGAGACACCACGGCGAGCTATTTTTAACTTCGGAGTTAGAAGTAGCGCTCCGTGCTCTTTCCTGTATTACCCTTTGCTCTTTCCTGTCTTTCCACATGGACGCGAAATCATGCGTCGCGCGAGCGTCAGCGTCGTTCGGCGGCCGCGCGTCAACAGGCAGGAGAGGGGGAGAAACAACATGGGACCGGCGAAATGACGCGCCGGCGTGCGCGCTCGACGCTACGTCGGTGTGTGTGGCCAGACCTGCTTGCCTAGCTCTCTGCCAACATATAGAAATTGTGCAGTTTTAGAGGCGAAGCTCCTAAAGCTGTGGGTCTGTCCATCCCTTGTGTCTCGTGGTACGTGACCGCCTAGTTCGATGACTCACTCGCAGGTGGCGCTACGTGACCGCCTAGTTCGATGACTCACTCTCAGGTGGCGCTACGTGAGTTATGACCGCCTAGTTCGATGACTCACTCGCAGGTGGCGCTACGTGAGTCATGACCGCCTAGTTCGATGACTCACTCGCAGGTGGCGCTGGTGTGAGTGACGTCATGATGACGTCACTCGCACGTGAGTGACACTATAAAAGGCAATCGCTGTGGACGCGCTTCCTCTTTCGCAACGAGTCACCGGATGGAGAGTTGGTTGTTGACAAGGCTGCGGAGCGGAGGGCGCGCAGGGCGGCGGCAGCGCGCGCTCGCCGACAGGATCCCGCCGTGCGCGAAAGAGAGGCCGAAGCATCTCGTCTAGAAAGTCGCGCTTAAACCGCGCGTCGGCAGCTTCGGGCTGAGCTCGCTTGATGCGTTTTGCAGCCGCCTCGCGAGCTCTCACTGCATCGGGGTTTGCCTGACGATACGAGCGCTTGCTTGCAGCCTCACGAACCCTACAACAACAACAAACGAACAAGAACAAAATAAAAGTTGATCTGTACAATGTACGCACACAGTCTTACGTCTTTCTTAATGACGTAATGGGCGAACTTTCACGGGAGAGTTACGGTTACCGATGATCTCCCCCTCTCGAGCTTCGCCCCACTTATCATTCATTCCGTGGATATGGCGTGATTTGTTTTTTTTGTTAGGCTTTAAATGAAAAAGTTTCTTTTTGTTTTTAATATCACTTAAGTGACTTTAACGTTGCTAAACCGCATCCAACTGCGTTGTTTACACGCTGAAGAAAAACTGCCGGCTGCATCAAGCCGACGAAAGCCTTTTGTTCGAGCAACAGTGTGCTCCCAAATTCGGGCGCAATTGCGAGGTTCGTCTGTCACCGCTCTGTGTTGTTTTTGCGCCCGCCCTAATTCTAGAGCTATGAACGAGTACTAGGTCATGGTTCTCCAGAAACATCTGTTGGTGCTGGAGGGGCTGAGGAGACGACAAAATAAAAAAAACGGCGGCTGTGGGTGTGGCAGGTGTTTCAGTTCCGGAAACAGGAAATCTTATATTACATTGCAGTGAGTAACTGGATTCTCTGTCTGTTTGTATTGCTTTATATGAATGATAGAGGTAAATTGCACATTGCATGAGTGCGCCATTGCGTCGCTTCATGTTAGCGATAGCGAGCACGATAAGCAAGCAGTACCTCATCCTTTCTTAAGTCTCGGCGCAGTTCGTGATGTCGCCTCTCTTCCTGCTGCCTTAGTATGACCACGCCTTTTTTTAAATACTTTGGAATGACGCCAAAGAACATTGACCTGTTGCTGTAGTACGTGAAGACAGACATGACGCGGCAGTAAGTCGTTCGGGAGCCTCTCCAACAGGGCGAAAGGCTTGCAATTGCCTTGAGGTTGGTTGAGATCTCCGTTCACATTTATGTCATCTCAAAAACGTTACCTAAAAGCGTTGCGGTTCGGTTCGCATGGCTGCAGCAATTTTTCCATTGTGAGTAGCGTCATGATTTACTTTGCGTAGCAACAACGTAGCAGTGTGTGCTACCATGCAAGCTGCAATGCTGTTCTGCACGTCGTATTTATGTTTTTCCAGGCTATAATGCAAGTAACGATGCGCGAGGATCATTATTGCTCATAAGAACTGCAATGAAAAAGGCAAGGGTGATAACCATACATTTATTCTCTGAGGCAACGTTTGCTTGGCAGAAAGTGGTTGTGGCAGTTACAAGGCACCTGCTGCTTTGTGTTCTTGTTGCAGCTATCTTAGCTCAGGGCAGGACATTAAGGACGTGACCCTGGCCTACCGCGTGGCCATTGAGACGACCCGGACGGCCATTGACGACACGTGCCCAGCCATCTGGGCACGCTTGAAGGACGAGCACATCAAGGTATGACCCCACATAGGACCACTGGTCCAGGGAATGCAATGCAATGGTGGTCAAAGGGCGACATTTGAGCTGGTGTTGGAAGCGAAGGTTATGATTCAGGAGGATGTATTTTTGTATGAATGGAAAATGTAATAAAACCCATGCAGGTCATATCAAACGTCCCGTTTTTAACATGCTGAAGCGGCAGCTGTGCTATGAAGCATGGTGCAGTGGGAATCTGAAAACTACTCTAGACTACCTAACGATATTAACATGCACCAACAACTCATGTACATAGCGTTCAGTTGCTGGAAAACCCACAATTCATTTACTTGCTTGTTTATTAGAAATTGCGCACCATTCTTCGCACAATTTTAAGCAGGCAGGCAAATCGTAACAGCGACAAAGCGCCAACTAAATCAAAAGCTACACCCACTATTTTGGTTCAAATAATGAAACATAAAACAGGCGTGAGATAGTTGAGGCATTTTTTATTCCACACTATTAATTATTGTTCAAAAAGATTAACCACCATGTCTGGTTGTTTTTTTAAACAGAGCAGTCAATCATGTCCATGGCCAACGACGGAAGATTGGGTCGCAATTGCAGACGGCTACAGCCGGCGGTGGCAGTTCTCCAACTGTCTGAGAGCCGTCGACGGCAAACACGTAGCGATCACTGCAGCTCCAAAGTCAGGCAGCTTGTTCTACAACTACAAGGTGAACCTCTCTGCTTTATCCATGTTTTAGCAGCACAAACTTGTGATAAGCTTTATGATACTAAACTCCAAAACTGAAGAGTGCTTTGGGTGGCAATATTATTCTTGTAACCTGTTATTAAGGTTCACTACTCAGTTTCCCTTTTAACAACAAATAACTTTGAATTAGGTCTAAAAAATGTTGCGTACAAGTCCACTCAACTATTGTACGTAGAGGGTGGACCATGACGCTCTTTCTCGTTGGATTCTAGTGCTTTTTATGAAAGTAAAAATGGCAACATGCTCTTACGACGGTGGCGACGATCAAGTAAAATAGTACCCAAGCTCACTTTGGTAACTTTGCAAGCTATCCTTCAAAGTTGTGAACAAATAAAAAGAAAAAACTACAAACAAAAATGTTAGCCTAAATTATTTAATTCCCACCAAACAAGGCATCGCTGGCTGTGAAAGAGAAGCCGAGGGGGGGATTAAGACACTCGACGTTTGAGTTATTCAACAGTGGTTGCATAAAAAGGTATACACCTTTTACTGGGCACCTAAGCTCCTTCAGTTTCCGTTTAATACTTAAATGTATCAAAATTGTGTAAAACATTTTGCGCTGGGATCCTCGCAGCAAACAGCCTTCTACCCTACCAGGCCATCCCTCCCGTCATATCGCCTTAGCTTACCAACATATTTAAAAGCTATAAAGTGACAACGTTTTTATAGCACACGTTTGCCATAGTTGTCATGGCCGCTGTGGACAGCGAGTACAAAGATGTCCTCATTGATGTTGGCGCGGACGGCCGCAGAAGCGTTGGCGGTGTCTAAAAAACTGTGATTTAAGCCAGGCCCTCCATGAAGAGAAGTTTGGCATACCTGCTTTGGGGCAGCTGCCTAATGCAGCCACTGCACCTACGTATTTGTTGGAGACGAAGCGTTCCAACTGAGGAGAGATTTCATGCGCCCATTCTGGGCAACCAGTGGCAGCTACGAGACGAGAGACGGATCTTCAATTATTGCCTCAGCCGCGCATGGTGTGGTACCCAAGAACTGAGAGACAACCACATTCTCCCCCCGCCTTCCCTCCCTGTGATAAGATCAAATCTACATGATATTGGGACTTCATGCGCTAAAGCTACACACAGACTACGATGTGCGCCAAAGTGGCTATTGCCGGTTCAATTTTGACCGCCTGGGGACCTGTTACATGCGCCTCCATCTCTGCATATAGGCGTTTTAGCTTTTCACCCCCATCAGAAAAACAGCCAGCACAGCCAAGGTTGAACCACTATCCTTAAGTGTAGCAGCCCAACGCTTCTGCCCACTGTGCCACCGCGGCAGGTGCCAAAGCAAGTTATCCTCTTGCTCCATTTCGTGGTGGAAGGAACTTGCTTAACTCTTCCGTGACCGCGGGAACATTGACCGATTTGAGGGGTCCAAAAAACATTTTTTCGGCTAAAAAAATTGGTTAGTCACTAAAACAGGAACACAAAATGCAGAATAATGAACGGTGTTTCTAAGCAAAACAAGTTTTTTAAATGTTTTCATGCATCGCAGTTGCAAAAAAAAATATGAAAATCAAAGTTTTTGTCAAGTTGAACAAAATGATAAAAAGGGAGTTGTGTATAACAACCCACCGCTAACAGAAAAAAATTAGTATATGCATTTAGTAGGAAACACATTTCAAAAACACACCCTAGAAAAAATGTAGACTTGCGCAGAGCACTTTGTCAGCTAAAAAAAAAAAAGTTAGCTCGCGGAGCTCTCGCGCCATTCAGTCAAGCCCAACATCCATTTCAAAATGTGAAATTTCGGGTAATGCCCTGGAAGAAAACTGCCGATTTGACATTATTAGAGGCACCAATTTGCCCCACGTAACGTAAAAACATCTTGTCAATACTGACTTTACATTTACGGCGAGCACAGCATTTGGGACAAGCACCCGATGCGGAAAAACATGCATGAAGTTCAAAACGGAATTCCGTGGTTGATGCTTGTTTACGTTCACGGTCCGTTATCTCTGAAAACATATAGTTCCGCTTTCTTACCATTTGCTGGCTCACTACTGTAGCCTTGCTTTCAGGAATGAGTTGCGGTGCGCTAGAATTGTGCCCTGCGAACTTTGGCCGAGTAACTGTTGCGCAATAAAAAAGATCAGCACTGCGAGCCAAGGTGATGCAAACGCGTGTCAAAAATCACATTTTTGTTGCAAACGTGAAAACAAAACTGATTTTGAAAGGACATTTTCTGGGCTAATTCCAAGTAGCTTTACTTGTTCTAGGAACACCTGGAACGCTATAAAAACGGGCTCCCAAGGTATCGTTAAAATTGAACGATTTGTAAGAGCCGTGGTCACGAAAGAATTAAAGGGGCCATGCAGACAGAACATAAGTTTGGTTCATTCGAAAGATTGCCTCGTTAGAATCACTCTGACACCACTTTTAACGAACACTTCGCTTAAATAACCTATGTAATTAGGGAAAAAGGGAATGGCCGTGCGACCCACTAGCTCATTTCCTGACACAGACCTTTTCATGGCAGTGAGTACGGACAAGCACTGGGGGCACTGTAAAGCAGGAACTTTTCGAATAAAACAAACTTGTATTTTGTCTGCATAACCGCTATAAAGTTGAAGAGTGCAGAACATTGGTTAAAACACCTTAATACTTGTTGACAAAGCCCCTTTATCGTATTTATTAAGCAAATATTCCATTACTGCTGGGTGTCCGCTTAAACTTCATCGCTTGCGAGTGCCATATTGTAGCCATGCAGCAAGTTTCCTTAATAAACTGAGACACTTCATTACAGAATTCTTAGTTCCAAGTAAACCTAACTAGTTTTCTTTGGCATGTGTGGCCCTTGTTTGAAGGAGGTGTGTGGAAAATGCCTTCGGCATTACCATTAAGGCAGCCTTCATCCTTCACAATTTTCTCAATGACGAGAACACGCAGTCACAAGCGTACATGGACGGTGAGGATAGGTGTGGCAACGTTGTTGAAGGACGCTGGCGCCAAAACCTTCAGGGGGGGGGGGGGCAGGGGAATGATGCAATGCGGCACTTCTTCCCCATGGAATCAACACACTCGTGGAACTTCGCCAGTGATGCTGCAGAAGTTCGGAATTTGTTTGCATCCTACTTTTGCAGCGACGCTGGTGAGGTTCCATGACAGTGGGCTCAGCTGGGAATCTCTCGGCAGAAGGCAATGGGAAGCCTGCAAACACAGCAGCTGCAGCCACCCCACCGATAAAGGTGAATGCCTTCACCACCACATATAGTGTGCTGCTAATGAGGAAAGTGCATTGAGCTTTTTTTGAGCACTTTAGGATAATTCACCTGGCCACCCTGTTGAATGCTCTAGAAATCACAAAATCCCTAGTTTTCCTACACGCCATATAATAGCAGAGTAAAATCCACTGCATTGGGGTCAAACACATAGCCCAGGTATTGCACCATTATAGCTGGTGCATTGCGTTACTTCGACACAATTACGTTTTTTTATGAAAAGGGAGGTTTTCCACGGTCAGCGATTCTCAATATTTTCCATTTTTACGAAATATTCATTCTTTTTACATTAGAGAGTTTTAGTATAGCGTTTTCAGCCCTACGCAAAGTGATCCCGCTTGCTATTCCCTTGCGTCAGTGGAACTTCGCATGTGCTGTTGATGATAATAAAGAGGTGGCTCACACGGGCATGGGGCACGGGCATAGCTCGCTCCTCGCGCTTGTGTTCTGCGCCAGGAATCGGGCGATCGGCTGCTTGGCTCTTTTCTCCGTCGATTTCCGCGACATTCTGGTGCCGTCAAACCCGGGAGATCAAACCACGAGCAGAATCGACTTGACGCGGCGCAGGCGCCGGGGTACACTAGGCTGGGGATTCCTTCGGGTCCTGCTGATTTGAGACGCCTCATCCTCGAACGCTGCTCGCCGCTCGTGCTCATGCCGGAGCCACCCGGTCGCCCGTCTTCGCTGCCGTCTGTCATGGAGGAGCTACGCCGCCGCTGTGACTTCGTGAGGAAAGCCGTCACAAGGGGCGTAGCTACAATTGAATCGTTGCTAGATGATCCAGACTCCCCGACCGAGCAGATCCGCTCGCACCTGCTCGCCGTCAATACCAAGTACGAGGAAATGAAGGTCCTTGACAAGCGCGTCCAGAAGATCATCGATTTAGATGAGTTCGAAGCTGACTTTTTCACTAGCTTTAGATTCCACGAAAAAGTGTACTCGATGCGCGCGCACGAAGGCACGCGGTGCCTTCTCAAGTTGCTGTTCAGAGTACTGGAGCCCCGAGCCCCGATCTTGCCGTCACCCGGCACGACAAGACTGCGGCGCTCCCCGGTGACAGCAAGACAATCGTGGAGGCCGACAATGTGGCGGATGTGCACACTGTGTGTGGGCCGCGCGTCTACGATCTACACAGCCGCACAGCCGGCAAGCAATCTCATCGCCCTCAACAACTGGCGGATCTCGCGCCAGATTCCCTTAAGGGACGATTGGATAGGCCCAGTAGCCCGCTCACTGACGACTGCGTCCTCCTCGTGGACGGCCAAGTCACCGGGCGCTTCAAGGACCTCGTGACCACGATGTACAGTGATGCGGCCGACCAGGACCGGACCAGCTTGACGTTCTCCGGCGGTTGGGACGTCGCTGTCGCTTGCAGGGGTTCCCTGCTCAGAGCGCACAAGGTTCTTGGGCGTCGCGAGCGGGCTCCGTTCCCCCTTTCACGATGGAGGCCGTTCAGCTCCTGGTGCTGGCTTCTCCGTTGGAATCTCTGCTTGCGTCAGCGTTTCCCGGTGTTCTGGACACCGATCGGCACACCGAACTGGAAAATCTGATTACGTCAATTGCTAAATGAATGCTGTGTCGGAGAACTCGTCAATGATAACCGGGCAGCTTCAAGGACCCCGCTTGGCAGCCCCCTGAAAGGATCATGGAAGCTATCGCATCCGCTATTACGATCGTCGTTCTAAAAGCACGGTGGCGCAGCCTACCATCCCGATCCGGGCAACTCACGGCAACAACAAGTGGTCATCTGTGACCAGCTACTAGCAATAGTAAACTGCGCTGGTTGCACGCGTGCGTTGCAAGGGCAAACCAAGACTGCGCTCGTCAATCTGAGGCAATATTCTGAGCACGGCGAATTCCCCTATGACCCCGGCGGTAACAGCGGATCACGAGTCGACCAGGGCGGCGATCGAGGCACCAAGCGTCACCTTCACGACGACTAAGACTAGCTTATCGACCGGCGAAACTACGCGTGCATCCTAGGAGGAGGGTGCCAAAGGAGGTTGCCGCAGCAAGCTCGAGCAAACGGGTGCAATGTCTCTGAATGCGACGGAGGCGACCGGAAAGCCCCTGTGGTGTCTGGTGATCTGAATGGCTAAGCAGCAGCACATCATCCTCGGGTGACTGGACGCCATCGGCCTACAACTGATGAGCGAGTGCACGGTGGACTACTTCATGGGGATCCTGACGTTGCTGCTGCCTGGGGCTTCTACAATTTTGAGCTCATGAACAGAATTTTCAACTACCTCATGCTGTCGTCGTGCGCGGGATCGCATCATTATATAGGTGTGATATGTGTGGCCGTTCGAGATACCCTGCATTCTGATGGTTATGTCCTCATTCGTGTACTTGAACATCCTGCACTGCGTGGGCTAACTCAAGGTGCCGAGCGACATGTTCACGCTAGTGTCAACCCTACAAATACTTTTGGTTACCTTTCTTTGGTTCCTACATTTCCGTCGCAGTGCTATTCTTGAACTTCTATTGCTGCGCCGGACCACCCGTATCGTCCAAACTACATGAACGCATGTACTGTGGTTGGGAGCCGCCTGCTAACTGCTTCATCCTGCTTGACCATCGCATCTTGGCGACGGCGGGAGTATGTTGATGATAACAAAGAGGAGGCTCGCACGGGCACTGCGGCACGGGCATAGCTCGCTCCTCGCGTTAGTGGAAGTGGCTCGTGATCTGCGCCAGGAATCGGGCGATCGGCTGGTTTGCTCATTTCTCCGTCGCTTTCCCCGACATGCGCAGAAGGCGAAGTTGGTTTTGCGTTTAGAGGCCGTAAAACGAGCGCACGCTATTTCAGCAAAGTAGCGTGCGTACGATATGGCCCCTATGTGTCCCTGTGTTTAAAACATGGCGGCAGGTAGAGCGGAGCACGTCAATGTTTCCTTTCCTATGTGTGCAGTAATGTTTCGCTCTTGTATTCTTAGATAGCTCCGGTGGTTTGCACGATGCTATCGCGGTTAACAAAATTAACGTGGCATCGCTGACTGCCCGAACAAAGCACCTGCAGGCCGACTTCGGATGCTATGTGTGCTGTTGAAGAGTTCGCTTCACGGTGGAAGGCGACCGTGTTATACTGAAGGTTGATTATGCTTGCTATGTTCGGAGTAGTAATCACTAGCGACGACTCAACACGGTGTGTGCGGTTAAAAGCCTTTTCTGTATGCGCCATAGAGAAGTGACTTACTATTCGACCCCGCGGATCGCGTGAAATGAGTGTGATGTTTACGACGGGCTGGAGACAAAAGATCGCAATTTATTTTTGTGCTTCCGCCTCATAGTGCGAGCAGTTACGTCGTAGCGGTGCGTGTGTTGGAAACCGATTTCTGGATTTTTTTAGAGTCGAATTAAATGTACATGAAACCCAGTCCTTCGGTTCGGCGCGTTGTGTGCGCTTGCCAAACCAGTAACCTGGGGACTTCAATGTGTCCGCTATAGAGTGTGCTTACCCACGCATCACAGAAAACGTGGCAAACCTGTGGCCCATGTTTGGCCGATGCTTGGCCTGTTTGGCCATTGGCAAAGTTTGGACTGCCAGACAACGTAGGTTCTGTGGTATGCATTTGGTCACGGACTACTTGTTGTCTGTGTGGCCAGCTGAGGTCGTAACATCAAGGGCAAGCGCCTGGTCACGGAGAACCTGTTTTTCTTTGGTCACGGACACCTCGTTGTCTGTTTGGGCAACCTACACGGAATGTACGTTGTCTCTTTGGCCTAGAAACATCTGATGACGAACAAAAAGCAACGTGTGGGTACGAGCAAGTTGGTAATCCATTATAACTTTGTTGAGCGCAGCAAAGAGAACAGAGGACGAGGGATACAAGGACGAGCGCTACTTACAACTGAGTCCTGCCACAGGCGGTTGCAAGTTGAGCGTCCATCGTGGCTGTGGAAGCCACTATGTGAATTTGTGTTCCTTGGTGGCGCTGGGCACCTACCGGTAAAATAGGTACAAGCGACTCCCCGGCCTGGCGCTCGGCCCTTGTGTGGGACTACAACGCTTGGGAAGTTCACCCGGCTTGCACGGGAAATCGCCCCTATGGAAAGGGGCGGCTGCAGGAACGCAGGAACTTTTAAATGCAGAGCATTTCAGTAACTCACGATGTCAGCCGCGTTGTCCCGTCGGAGTCCGCACCTTCGTTGTCCGCACCCCTCCCCCTACACTATATAAAAAAAAATACCATCCGGCGCCCGGTTTCGATCCCTCGACCCTGCGGGCGGAACGCAATGTACATGGTGCTCTACCCACTGCGCCACAAAGCCGACACATAATGGGACGCTAGGAACGCGCCTTATATCGTTGACTCATTCAAATGACTGCTGACGAGCGCTCTCTCGTCAGCAGTTTCCACAAGTGCAACAACATTAACGCAACCAAACTACTTAACGTCGTGCGCCCCCGGAAATGCTCTGCATTTGATCGTGCCCCTCGCGAGGGGGATGTTTGACGCTACCTCTTACAAGACCGAGTGCAACCACCGAGAACAAGGTCCCACGACCGGCGCGCGCGCCGTGGACTGGTGGCGCCATCTGTCAGCTGCGACGCGAACTACCATCAAGGCAGTCAGAAAACCGAACGCGCGAAATACAAATTTGTGCGTGACGCTCCTGGCCGCTCCTCCTCGCCACTGCCCCTGGCGCGGCGGCACGGCTGCAGCTCCTACATGCTAGACGGGTGTTTCTTCTAGTTGTGTGAGGGGGACTTGGTTTCCTATCCCGCGTAGTGTGGGAATGCGCAAGCACCGGAGACACAACCCTACCCCTTCACAGTGGGCGGCGACGCTGACCACCTCCAAACCCTGCTACAAAATTCGGCTGGTGAATAGGAGACGGACGACCGGCTACCTGGACTGACATTATTGACCACGATCAGCACCGGAAAATGAGTAACTGTCAGTTTGTCATTCGTGGTGAAGAAAAATATCAACATCATGTGTTAATTTTACATTCCAAATGCTCTAAATTATCTTAAACAAAGCCTCTGGGTAGGTAGCGCCTTTCTGTAGCGTAAGCAACACTGGCCTAAGTTCAGCAGGTTCACAGTTTCGCGTGTGCCGTGAAGGGCCGTTCTGCGCAAGCGAGAGGGACATTGGATTGGCTTGGCTTGGCTTGGCTTGAATTGGACGTGGATTGGATTGGATTGGATTAAAGTGGGTTATGTTGGATTGTGTTGCGTCATAGCTGCGGCAGACGCACTGGCGCCGGTGCTTGCCCAGGTGTGCGCCTCAATTGCGCATTAGCGAAGTCTGACGCTGCACCGTAGCGGCTTGATAGTCGTTTCGTGTGGCTCGTGAAGAGCCGTGCTGAGCATGCGCGAGGAGCAGTGACTGGACAGTACAGGACTGGACTGGACTGGACTGGACTCGACTTGACTCGACTGGACTCGACTCGACTGGACTGGACTGGACTAGACTGAAATAGACTGGACTACACTGGACTGGATTGGACTGGATTGCTGAACCTTAGCTCACGCTACGTATATCCTGGCATAGCAGAGCTAAGCCACTACTAATTTTTAACCGACGGCGATGGTCGAGTGGTAAAACACTCGTCTCGTAAGCGGGAGTTACCAGGTTCGAATCCTGGGCCGCCGGATACCCACCGGTGTCGTTAAAGGGTACAAGCGTCCCCGTACCGCAGCTAATCTCGGCGGTGGAACGAACGCTTGGAGCTTGACCACAAGCAGCCGTGGGAGGCGATGTGGGAGGTCCCTCGAGCCTCTTCGCGCGGGGTCAGGAACCGCTGGGCACCCACCAGTCAAAAGGGTACAAGCGCCCCCTGAACTTCCTTGGCACGGGATAAAGGGCTTTGGCCAACCCGCTCTAGCCGTAAACTTGCAATCCGGCATACGTGGACTAGGCTGCTGCTCCGCGACTTCAGCCGCTGGCCACCCACCACTCTTGCTTTCTGTGCGTTCTCCGTGTTTGAAAGCGATCAGGCGCCCGGTTGAGTTACCATCCGTTGGGCTTGTCGGGGCCACCAAAGTTCCTCCCGCCCACGCCAGGTGGACGTATCGTAAAAAGTGAAAAAGTAAGAGTAATGGTTGGCCCGCCGGTTCCCCCCCAAGTGGTAGGTACTGCTGGCCGCCACAAAGGGGCGGTGGCACCAACCAGTTCCGTTTCTTCGTACGCGCTGCTCAAGGAAACGTGGTAGCAACCCTGGGCTTTTTACACCCACGGTTGAGCCCGCGATGAGCTCCTTACAACGGGGAGTCTTCTCAGATTGCTTCTGCCGGGTGCTTAGAGAGGGGAAGGTGGGCCCGCGGGTTACCCGACTTTGTCGTCCAGGAGCCCGTCGCTAATCCTGCCCCTACTGAAGGGGTCGTATAGGTCTTCCCAAGGTGGAGAGCTTGGTGCTTGGTCCCGCCCCGCCAAGCCCAAAAAAACTGTGACGCCGCCACAAACTTGCACGCCCCAAAAGCCTGGCGGCGTGTCCAATCCAAGGTCCCGGGGCAAGGTGAGGGCCCACAACTCGGATTCGGGTGTTACTTGAGTTCAGATCCGAGGATGTAGCCCCAACTGAATATATTGTATATGCGCCCAAGCCCAAGAAAACTAGCCTGGCGGCGTGCCCTTCGGGCACTGTTCATCATCCGAGGATGACGCCAAGAGGAGGTATGGGCCGTTTCCCCACACACGGGGTTGGGAAGCACCCCACAGGACTCCACACGGGGTGGGAACCATTCTTCTCCTGCAGACAGCATTACGGCAGGACAATGTCCGGGAGGGCACTCGCCACCGCTGGGATCACCTGAGGCCGGCGCGACCACCCCCCTAGCCGTCGGAGACTTTGGCTCCGGGGAGGGTGCCGTCGCAGAACGGGAGACAGAACCCAGTGGCGCTGGCGATGCGGTGGGACACCTGGTGGTCCGGGCGAGGCCATCCTGCGTGCTAGGGTCCACGCCTCCTCCAAGAGAGACGTACACGGCACCGGGCACCATAACGGAGGTCGCCAGTGCGCCAACAGGGGGTGAGTCCTCCACCTCATTTGCGGCAACTTTGACAACATGGTGCGAGTCAGGGCAACGCTTGCGCGGCCGGGCGGTTGAAGCTGCAAGTGCTTACGACAGATGGACGAACGAGCAACTTTTGCTGTTGGCCAGGGCAGAGTTGCAGGTGCCAGGGAATGTAAAGAATATCAATCTAGCTCTGCACCCGCTCTATCCCACCAGAAGCTTTGATTCAATTAAAAGTACACGACGTACCGATCGATACCGAAAGATACTAGCGGAGGAATCTCGACGGGCTGCCGACATCACTGAGATTCTACATTTATTGCCAGTGACGGAAAGCCCTGAGGCGGTCGGTACCCCACCAGACACAACGGACCCAGTTCCTGTCATTAGCGACATAAAGAAGGTGCTAGAGAAGTACAAACTGGAGCCTCCAGGCCTAGCTCAGAACGTAGGGTCGGTGCCGCTGCAGATGCAAGAGCTGGATCAAATCTAATCTACAGGCATTTCGGGGTTATGCTGAAGGGCCTAGATAAACCAAGAAAGGAAGGCGATTGGGTGACAAGGGCCCCGGGGGAGTCCGCCCGCTCCTTCAAGCGTCGCATGTATAAGGAGCACCAGCGGCTCTATTCGATAGGGCCTAAGGTGCTCCTAGAGGAACTATTGGCGGGGTCCGGGGGATTGGGGCCGGTGTCTCTGGAGGCAATCCATGAGATATTCGACCCCATTCTGACGGACCCTTCCCCCTCCGTGCGGCGTGTGGGGGTGCGGGCGGGCTCCCTCAGGGAAGATGCTCCCTTGTTTGTGGAATGCGAGGTCGCCTGGGCCTTAAAGAACCTGCAGGCCAGCACGGCACCCGGTCCCGACGGTCTCACTGTGCGGGAGTTGCGGAAAGTTCCGGCGGATGTCTTGGTCCTTTTTAACAATTGGCTCTCGTTTGCTTCGCTTCCCGCCGAGCTCCGCAGCTCTCGCACAGTATTCATTCCCAAGCACGCTGAGGCAGCTTCTGCGTCGGAGCTGCGGCCGATTACTATCTCCTCGCTCTTGGTCCGTACGTACTCTCGCTTGCTGTTGGGGCGGCTCCAGGAGGAGCATGCTTTTCACGAATTACAAAGCGGTTTCTCGGTGGATAGAGCCGCACAGTCAAATGTACTTCTGTTACAGGGTCTAATGAGAGACGCAAAGAGGCGCAACCGCGCCTTTTATGCCGCTTCACTAGGCTTAAGAAAAGTCTTCGATTCGGTCAGTCACCATGCGCTTCTCTCATCCCTTGAGGAGGGAGGGGCGCATGGTGCCTATGTGGCAACCATACGTGACTTGTATTCGCTGCAGACCACAACGTTTGCCTATCGCGGAGTGTCCGACGGTGTCAGGGTTTATGTGCAGAGGGGGATCAAGCAGGGCGACCCCTTGTCTCCTTTTCTATTTAATCTTTGTCTTGATCCCCTTCTGCACAGCCTGAACTCGTCGGGCCTAGGCTACCAGTTACATGGCACAACTGTGGCGGCCCTGGCTTATGCTGACGACCTACTTCTAGTGGGTTCGACTCTCGAGGAATTGCAAGAGAACCTGAGGACCGCCGAAAAGCACTTCCAAAATCTTGGATTGGCATTAAATAAGAAGAAAACCATGTATTTTGGTTGGACGTACGATTCCCACCGGGCAAAATGGTTCAACTACGACATCCCGAAGCTTCGGCTCGGTGATGAAGCAGTTGCTCCTATTGCCCGGAACGTACCGATTAAGTACTTGGGCGTAGAGTTCTTTGTCAACAAACCCCCTCGGGTCTCAGTGGATCTTATTCGGCAACAATTGGATTTAGTTACTGGGGCCCACTTAAAACCCACTCAGAGGGTTCATTGCATCAACACTTTGTTGATCCCTAAATTGCTTTACTCGGCCTCCGCTTCTCTTGCAGTTAAACAGGTAGCAAAAAAATCGACCTCGAGACGCGCCAGATTGTCAAGAAAACGTTACACTTGCCGCACAGTTTCCCCGACATCATGGTTCATCTTCCACATCGAGCAGGCGGCTTGGGGGTGCTGGAGCTGTCAAGGGTCGCAGCGGAATGCCAGCTCAAGGCATTCGCTAGGCTCCAGCACCTTGGCTCTCCAATTGTGGACGCTATCCTGGATGGTCCGCTCCTCGAGACCCGGGTGTCCTTGAGCGAAAGCCTAGGGGTGCCTCTGGGAATCGCGGATGCGGACGAGCTCCACAGGGCCTTGAACGAGGCACGACAGGTGCACTGGATGTCCTGGAAGGCCCGGTACGACAACGCAAGTCTCTTCTCCTTTGAGAGGGACAGGGTGGGGAACAGGTGGCTTCGGCCAGGTGCAAGGTACATGGGGGACAGGGATTTTATTAGGTCTCTTCGCCTTCGCACCAACCTGTTCCCAACTCGTACCCTCTCCAACAGACATGCCTCGGACCCTCGCTCGCGCCTCTGTAGCCGCTGCGGAACCAAGGAGGAGACGGCCTTGCACATCCTTCAGGAGTGCACCTTCGTTCAGGCGCCGCGCTGCTCACGTCATAATTTCATTGAAGCGCAAGTGATTGACAAGCTACGGAAACGTCACCCCGACGCGACCGTCACCAGTGAAAGCCTCATCACAGATCGGGACGGTGTCAGGCTTCGGCCGGACATCGTTCTCGAACTGCCCGACCGGGTCCACGTGATTGATGTGGCTGTAGCTTGGGACGCGACCGTCGGTTCCTTCGAGCACGTGAATGCCGGAAAGAGAACCAAGTACGCGTCGTTAGCCCCTGTACTTGGTCCCAAGCCCGTTAAGGTCTCGGGGCTCACTTTCGGTGCGCGCGGGCTCGTGTGTGCTGGCACAAGGAAGGCTGCCCATGAAATTGGTTTAACCGACGCTGATCTGGGCTGGCTAGCGGCCCGGACCATGGTAGGCAGCCTAATCTGTCTTAATCGCTTTTCAAAATTAATCACCGCTTAGGTGTGGGGCATGGCAGTGTTCCTTGTAAAGGCACGGTAGCTTTATTTTTTTTTTTCATTTTATATTATTTATCGCTTTTAGCGGCCGCTTTTGCGGTCAGGCCCCCTTTTGGGCCTTTTTACTGTTTTTTTCCCATTTTTTAGTGTGTGAGTGTTGTGTAAATGGAGCTTGTACGGCTGTGCTGAGTGTATGGGTTAGCGATTGGTGTGCGGATGTGGTTATGAATGCTTCCTTGTCACCCTTCATCACTCATCTTTCACATCATATTACTTATGTGTGGGGTATTTTTTTCTCTTTTTATCCGTGCCTTGTTTTCTCCTTGACACTTTTCCTCTTCGTGGTAAATCCACGGCATTTTTTTCTCGACTCTGAGAAGTCTCGTGGTGGGGTATAGAGGCAGGACCTGATTGTCATACTGGCCACTTGCACATGATGCGTTGTGTGTCGCCCCCATCACTGCAGCCCAACTGATGCTGTGTTGTCTGTGCTTTTTGTTTGCATGTTGTTTCTATGTTTGTGTGCTTTCGGTTTGTGGGTTTTGTTGTTGTTCTCTTTTTTTCCAATCTCTTGCACAGAAGGCTACCCTGAGGGCTGCCGCTGTCCCGGTGCACCCGTTTCCTGAAAAGAAAAGTCCCAGTGGAAGCTCCCGACATGGAGGCCTCCACCCCGTGCACTCCCACACATGAAGTTTCCGGCGCTACAGCCCTCATGTACTCCAGCATACCACCTGCATGGAAAATAAAACGTAGAGGGCTCTTGCTGGCGGCAGTTGCCGTGGTCGAGCAGGAGCGGTCGACAAGAGGCTGTGGTTGTCGTGCCTGCGGCGGTCGCTTCGGCGATCGCCATTTTCTGTTCCGCCCCGGCGGACAGATTAAAGGCTGGCCAGAGCGGTCTAAGTTACTCGTGGCATGGCTCTCCTGTCCTTCGGGACAGGCTGGGGGTTGGTTACGCGCCCCTGTAATCCAGCTAATAGGAAGCCGGAGAGCCAGACCACTCCGACACCACCTCCTCGTGGTACCGCCGGGAAACGCTGGGTGCCTTGTGCGTCCCAGTAGGCTAAGAGTGTCCGAACTTCAACGGGTTGCCTCCCTTGGCCCGTTGTCGTACTGGAGGCCGCCGGGGTGTGCCCTAACCCCGGTTCAAGAATAGGGTCCGGGCTGCGTCTCCCTGCCCGGTTAAAGTCTTTGGGGAGCCGACGGGTACTGCCTTGAGTCCCGTTTCAAGAAGCCAAGGCCGCCGGTTCTGCGCCCCTATGCCCGGTTCAAGAACATCGGGGGCAACGGCTAGGGAACAAGTCCCCCACACGTCCGTAAGCTGCGAGGTGGGGGCAAACCTGGGGGCGGGGGTTGCCATCCCCTGTCTCTGAAACTCGCTGGCCCGTACAGAAAACTGCAAAAGAGAGAAAGCGGCGGCCAAAGGGCCGCTGCACCAGTCCACTTAGGACAGCCAGGGTGCGGGTCAGGGCTTGGTGAGAGGCGGAGCTCTGGGGCTCCCCAAGCAGACCACAAATGAGGACTCTGTCAAGGTCCGTGGATGACAGCGAGAGGACTAAGCGTCCACATTGCGCTCAAGCACAAAGAAGAATGGACAGCACTCAAGACGGACAAAGAGAACCAAAAGTGGAAGATTATAAGGACAATCACGGAAGAGGACACAAATTAAACAAGTGGGGGCAAGGAACGAGAGGAAGCAGTCCGAGAAGACGCAGGAGGCACGGAAGAAGTCATAATTCCAGAAATGACGACAACTTCGGCAAGAGAAGAAGATGAATGATAGAAGACCTGTCCCGGTGAAGATCACGAACCAAGATCAAACTCTACACCAAGTAAACGACAAACATCTACAAGAAGGAAGAGTCTGACGACCATAGGCTCGACGAAACCTCCAGAGGGTAACTCGAGGCTATTGGGGAAGAGGAAAAGGGAAGAGAAGGACACTCAGGGGCAGAGAGATACAGAACAGGAAAGGATACCCAGAGAGAGGGAACTAGAGGGAAGGGAGAGGGGGAGCGAGAGCAAGAGAATGGAGGAACCATAGCGAGGGGGGAAAGAGAGGGAAAGTCCAGACTCGGGGAGGGCGCCGGAAACAAGAATACCAGAAGAGGAGATCAACAAGCGATCAACCAGTAGGCCCATGAGGGCTAGAAAGACTAGATTGGCTTTGCAACTAAGGGACTTAGACAGTGAGGTCAGCTCTACGTCCGGGGAAGACTCCGACCCATCTTGGAGGCCTGAGGAGAGAAAGGACTCGTGCTGCAGCGACACCACCTTTAATATAGAATCCGATGAAGACAGAAACTCCCAGGTAATAGGACAAGTGGAGGAACAGGAGACAAACCCTACCCCGAAACCCCGGACCAGGATAAGGAGGCTGAGAGACGAAGGACTACTGCGGAAGAAATTGAGACGGGTTCAATCAGGCCAATTCAGGTCCAGCGACCAAAGGCCTCGGTAGGAGCCCTGACATTCCGAGAGCTATACGCTTCGGACTCCGATACGTCAGACTCCGAAAGAGCAACTCACTCTGACCCAAAGATTCCCCGAACACAGGGACGTATGACTCACACTACCTGCCCCGAGTGCGGCAGAGCCTTCACAACTAAGATAGGAATGAGCCTTCACCGGCGGAATAGACACTTTGGGGCATATAATGCGGACATTGTAACTTCCAAGGTGAAACCTAGATGGTCGGAGGAAGAGAACTATCTCCTGGCGAAAATGGAAGTTGAATGCATAAGAAGAAACAAGAGAAACATCAACGAACTCTTCCATGAGAAATTTTCCCTCAGAAGCTTTGATTCAATCAAATCTCATAGGAAGGCAAAGACTTACAAGGACCTTGTCCATAAACTTCTCACCATCCCAGAAGGAGACATCTCTCCGGAGAAAAGTACCAACGAAGTGGTAACCGAAAATACAGGACTCCAAGACTTACTTGATGAGACTGAACAAAAGGACAGCAGCCCTCAGGATAAGACCATCGGAAACAAACGGGAGACCATATGTAAAAAACTTGAACGTTTGACGACCAAGCAACCACCACGTGGTTTTCAAGGGCCCCGTTTATGGGAGATTACCAAGGCTTATCTGAACGAACGGAACATCTCTCTACAGCTGAACAATTATCTCAGAGATAATTTCTACAAGGACTCTCCAAGGAGTAGGCACAAGAAGGATCCTAGGGCCACGCCGCACAGAAAGAAAAGTAAAAAGGCGCAGCGTAGGCATGAATATGCCCGCACTCAAAACTCTTTTATGAAGCATCAGGGAGCCTGCGCGAGAGAGATCCTGGATGGGAGGAAAGAGGTCAAGGTAGAAAACCCCCAAGAAATACTTGATGAATGGAAGAAGACAATGACGACTACCAACCACGTTACCCCTGAAACTGCAAGACCCCCACAAGTGGAAGAGATAGACCCCTTCGTTCTAATTACTTCCCAAGACATTAAGGCATCCTTGCCCTCTGCTGGATCTGCGGCAGGGCCCGATGGCTTTACAGGGCGAGATCTTAGAGCTTGCCCGATGATAGTCTTACAAGTTGTTCACAATCTACTAATTCTACAAGGCCGCCTACCAACGTGCTTACAAGGAGCCCGGACAACATTTATTCCGAAAAAGAACATAGCATCAAAACCCGAAGACTTCCGACCGATCACTGTTGCTTCAATCTTGGTCAGAACACTACACAAGATTTTGGCGAAAAGCATTATGTTATTTGTTGACCTGGACTTTCGCCAAAGGGCATTCATCCCCACTGATGGTTGTGCCGAGAATCTTACTATTCTGGCCTCTGTTCTGCACGAAGCCAAGACGAGATTCCGGCCCCTGTATATGGCGTCGGTAGACATTGCAAAGGCACTTGACCGCGTCACGAAACAAGCTATTCTGAATGGCGCACGCAGGAAAGGCCTTTCGGAGACTTTCATCTCCTATATCAACGATTTCTACGACACTTCATCCACGATTCTGACGTTTAACGGACATACAGCGCTCGCGAGGCCAGGAATAGGAGTCAGGCAGGGGGACCCTCTTCGCCTCTACTGTTTAACATGATGCTCGACGAATGGCTCGCCACTTTACCGTCGCAAATAGGCTTCAAGAGTGGAGCACTGCAAGTAAACGCAATGGCCTTTGCAGACGACATCGTCATCATGACCGCAACCCCAAATGGACTACAACAGAGCTTAAACTCTCTGGATGAATTCTTGGCCGCAAGAGGGCTTTCGATAAAGCCAGACAAATGTGTCACCCTCTCAGTACAGGCGAATGCTCAGACCAAGATTACGAAGATTTAAACGGACAGGGTCTTCGAAATTTCGGGCTCTGCCATCCCGGTTCTGGACACATCTGCAAAATGGAGATATCTGGGTCTTTACTTTAAGGCTTTCGGCTTAGCCACGTCTCCCGTCCTCGAAGAAATCAAAGAATACCTACGTCGATTAACTAAAGCTCCACTTAAGCCCCAGCAAAGAATAGCAATCCTACGTTTCTATATGATACCACGATTATTTCATCGACTTGTCTTCGAGCCGATTTCCGCCAAGATACTTCTAAAGATGGAACGACAAATCCGTCTTAACGTCAGAGAATTGCTCAGGTTGCCGCACGACACCCCTCTCGGCTTCTACCATGCTCCAAATGAAGAAGGTGGAATGGGAATTAACTCTCTGAGAACTTCCATCCCATGGATGCGCCTACAACGTCTCCAAAGACTCAAAGAGTCGGATAGCCCCATTTGTAAACAAGCAGCCAACACCCCGTACGTGAAAGAGTTTCTCCGCAAAGCGGAATGTCTCACAACGTACCGGGGGAAAAAGTTGACACCAAGAAAAGGTACCAAACATTCCGGAAGAAGCAACTCCACCAGAGTGTTGACGGCAGGGCCCTCAAAGAGGCCACCGTCGCACCAGGTTCAAGTGCGTGGATTACCGACGGTACAAAGCTGCTGCCTGGACGAGAATTCATTACATAATCAAACTACGGATCAATGCAATGCCAAGTCTCGTCCGGACAAAGAGGGGAAGAGAAGTGCCCACCACATGCAGGGCAGGATGCCCGGAAGACGAAACTCTGGGGCACATCCTTCAGAAATGCATTCGCTCGCACCACACGAGAATAGAACGCCATAACGCCATAGCAAGGACAATAGCGAAAACTCTGCGTGAGAAAGACTATGAAGTTCTCGAAGAGCCCCACTTCAAGGTGCCCGGAGGGACACTAGTACCTGACCTAATCGTTAAAAGGGACGAGCAGGTCACGGTGCTGGACGTCCAGGTCGTCGGAACTCTGAAGAGGCTTAGTGACCTCCACGCAACAAAGACTGCGAAATACATGCAACCAAACTTCCTCGCACAACTCGACGGCCGTCCAGTGGTGTCAAGTGTCACCATGTCTTACAGAGGGGTATGGGCCCGTGAAAGTGTGAAGTCGCTGCAGGACTTGGGCTTCACGCGAAGGGATTTTAAATTACTAACCATGAGGTGTCTGCAGGGGGGGTATCGGAGCTTTGTGGCTCACCAACGAATGATCACCGTCCACGGCGGGTGAAAGCTAGGCCCGCTCGCTGGTGTGTTCATAAACTAATACCTGGGAACCACTTCCCTAGCTAAGACCTAAAGTGGAAATCTCCCATCCAGTCTACGTGCTGGCTTTAGCTACACGGGATGGAGGGAAAAAAAAAATAGCCAAATGCCTCGTCATCTAATTAGTGACGCGCATGAATGGATTAACGAGATTCCCACTGTCCAGTGGGAATTCAGTTGTAAGTAGCGCTCGTCCTTCTATCCCTCGTCCTCGTCTCTTTGCTGCGCTCAACAAAGTTATAATGAACAAAAGCGTCTGGTCACGTAGTAATCGTTGCTCATTTGGCGAGCGGAAGCCGGAACACAAACGGCAAGCGCCTGGCCATGAATTTCACCTTTTCTGTTTGGTCACCAAAGGTCCGAAGACGAACCACAAGCATCTGGCCGCGGATTACTCGTTTTCTCTGCGGCCAACCATATAGAAAAGATCTCAGGACAAATAATTGCGCGCATGGTCGACGTATAACCCTGGAAGGAGGGGTGGCGCTGGGCGGGAATTACAATGGTGCGGGGGAACGACTGTGTATTGTCCGGATGGACTCGATGGATGGCGTACCGTATCTTATGTAGCTTTGGGAGCTCCTGGCAGTGGCAGTGACCTCTGCCACGAACCCCCCTTTCTGTGAGTCAGCTAACGAACGCAAAAAGATCTC
>CM023450.1:194275178-194499416 GCA_013339765.2 Haemaphysalis longicornis | reverse complement strand
ATAAAAATCATTGCCAACAGTCTTTTCTGTCGAGCACTGCACAGCAGCAGTATAAGCACAAGCTGTTGGGTTACTTAGCTGATCACTGCCACCGAAGTTTGTTCATCCCACATTTTAGCAAAACATGTATATTTATTTATTGAATACTGCCAGCCTGCGAGCCAGGCCTTGGGCAGGGTGGGATTACATGTCTACATTCACAAGAACGCAATAGTGAACTGGGTACGTACTAATACAACAGAAAAAAATACACGACACCACATTGACAACATTAGTCAAAGAACAAAAGCAAACACGACAGAGAAAGCACATACCTGCTCAGAATTTTACGCGCACGACACTTAACGCGCCACTGCAGAACAGTGAGCCGGTAACAACTATTTGCAATTAGAAAACCACGCCACGATAACAAAAATTGCTATACGAGGTATTCATTGAAGCTCCACTCCGAGATCGCGCCACCCGTCTCACCGCACATCCTCCATGTCGTTGGTCGCCGACCTTCCTGTCGGTCAGTCGCCCGGGTCGCCCCGAGGTACAGCCTTCTGCTGCCGCATTGCCAGCGACAGCTCGATTGCGACGTGCGGCATCAGTATTGGTTTGCATTCAGACTGTGATTGTGATTAGTGATAATTCCCGATCTTATTACATCAGATTGGTGTCGCACGTGGGGGTTATATTGTCACGAAGCCACAGACGACGCAGTTGTCTTCGAGGAAAACACATTTATTGGAGCGAACTTGTGCTCCCGTAACAACTCAAAGAATACAGAGGCGGCGAAGCAGCAATCAACACAGTGACGTACGCATGCGAGCTATGGCGAGTCCAATACCCCGGCGTCTCGTCTGCAGGCTTTTTATCTTCCGGCGCGCGTGGTTCTCGAACCGCTGATTCACATCTAGAACATTGTAGATCCAAGAAGATTATTCTGGGCTGTTCACGTTACATTGGAATACTCTCCCTGTCAGAAGAAATAACAAATGCGGCACATAAAGAAAGAATGGAACACGCGCTTCCCTTGGCACAGAGATATCACAGACCGGCGCAGCTGGGCAGTAAAAGCAAAACACAAATAAACACAACGCATGGTTCGCGGCATTACCCCCCTCTAAGAGTGCATCAAACCGATGCTAACATAAGTTACAGTCCGAACAAATAAAAATGAAAGTTCTTCATCGTCCGGAGAAAGGTTTTAAGCGAACCACGTGGACGACTTCGGGGCGCGTGTCGTCGTGATGTGCCGGAGTCACCATCGGGGATCACTTCGTAGGTAAGTTGGCCAACACGTCGTAGAATCTTGTAGGGTCCGAAATAACGTCGCAGAAGTTTCTCACTCAGTCCGAGTCGTCGGATGGGAGTCCAAACCCACACACGATCCCCTTGGGTGGTACTCGGTGGCTCGGCGTCGGAGGTTGTAGCGGCCGGCATCCACCAGCTGCTGGTCCGTTATACGAACTCGAGGGAGCTGGCGGGCCTTCTCCGCACGCTGAGGCATCCTTGGACGTCGGCGTTCAGGTAGACGTCTTCTACGGCCGGCAGCATGGCGTCAAGCATTGTAGTCGGCCGTCTTGCGTTGACGAGCTCGAACGGTGTCATCTGCATGGTTTCTTGGATAGCCGTGTTGTACGGAAACATGACATACGAGAGCACTTCGTCCCAGGTCTTATGTTCAACGTCGACGTACATGGACAGCATACCCACAATTGTCTTGTTCAAACGTTCCGTTAGCCCGTTCGTTTGGGGGTGGTACGCCGTCGTTCTTTGGTGATCCGTGTTGCTTTAGCGTATATTCCTTGCATGTGCTCCGCAATAAAGGCCGTTCCGCTGTCCGTGATGAGTACTTCTGGGGCTTCATGTCGCAGCGCAACTTGTCATATAAAAAACGTGGCGACTTCTTGTGCAGTCCTCCTCGGAAGAGCGGCGGTCTCCGCGTAGCGCGTCCTTTAGTCTGTTGCTACGACAATTCACTTGTTCTCAGGTCGTGACGTAGGGAAAGGGCCAAGAATGTCCATTCCAATCAGTTGGAACGGCCTTAATGGAACGGCGATCGGCTGCAGATGTCCGGGGGGTCTCGTCGGTGGTGTTTTCGTCGCTGCCAGTCACGGCAGCTCCGGATGTAGTGGTGACGTCAGAGGTAAGGGAGGGCCAGTAGTACCTCGCCTTGATTTTTCCGATAGTGCGGGCTGTGCCGAGATGTCCGGAAGACGGGTCGGGTCGTCTTGGCACGCTTCCGAAATATCGTCACGAAGGTCCGCGGGGTTCACAAGAAGGTAATACGTTCTCGTTCCGGGGCTGAAATTTTTTTCACGAGGACAGAGTTTCTCAGGCTGAATGCCGGTAAATTGCGTTTGAAGGTCCTAGGAACGGCGACGTTGCATCCCTCGAGGTATTCGTTTATTGCGCGTAACTCGGGGTCGGTTCGCTGCTGGGCGGCTAGGTCGCTCTCCGTCACGATTCCGAAGAACGCGCTGTCTTCATCAGAGTCTTGTGGTGGCGGCTCGACGGGGGCGCGGGACAGGTAGTCGGCGTTGCAGTGTTTCTTCCCGGATTTATAGACTACTTTAAGATCAAATTCTTGCAGGCGCAACCTCCACCTACCAAGACGGCCAGAGAATGCCGCAAACCATTCATTGTGTTTATTTGCGTTTTGCTTTACCGCCCGGCTGCGCCGGTCTGTCTTATCTCTGTGCCAAGGTAAGCGCGTGTTCCATTCTTTCTGTGCCGCATGTGTTATCTGTTCTGATAGGGAGAGCATTCCGATCTAACGTGAACAGCCAAGAATAAGCCTCTTGGATCTACAATATTCTAGATGTGAATCGACGGTTCGAGAACCACGCGCGCCGAAAGATAAAAAGCCTGCAGAGCAGATGCCGGAGTATTCGACTCACCGTAGCTCGCATGCGTATGTCACTTTGTTGACTGCTGCTTCGCCGCCTCTGTATTCTTTGAGTTGTTAGGCGAGCACAAGTTCGCTCCAATAAACGTGTTTTCCTCGAAGACAACTGCGTCGTCTGTGGCTTCGGGACATCTGAATACAATGCATGGTTCGCGCAATATTGTTTTGTGCAGTGATTACGCCACTGCTTGCGGCGTCATGACGCCGTACGACCATGGTGAACTGCGCTGTGTTCGGATGCAGCAATCATTCTAAAAAGAAGCCCGGGGATGAAACAGCTGCATCGGTTGGATTTTTCGCCTTACCCCGGGTGGTGACGAACCAATGCAAGTGGACGGAAGATATCACCACTGGAAGGAGGGCAGAATGGTTGCGGCGTATCAATTGCACGGACGTGAATCCGAGCGCAACACATTACAAAGTGTGCGGGAAACACAATGCACTTGCCTGTAACGAAGTGTTCGCCCCACACTTTGTAATGATAAAATAAATCAGGAAACGAGAAAGACATAGCATTTCAAGATGTATCATTGGTGACTCAGCCTCTTGTCATACTCTCAAAATGTGTCCATTTAAACCAGCCTTTTTCCGCAACAGGCTGGCTGGAGCTTGACTAACGCATTTGCTTCTAGCGTTGGGAAAGCAAGCAGCCTCGGAAACTTCCCGGCATGTCTGTTCCTTAGAGGTGCTCATTATTTTTATTTCCTCAGCGATGTGTAAACGTTTTTCTCCGAGTAAATTTTTTAAACGTTACTCCTTGTATACGAGGTATTCATTGAAGCTCCACTCCGAGATGGCGCCACCCATCTCACCGCACATCCTCCATGTCGTTGGTCGCCGACTCTCCTGTCGGTCAGTCGCCCGGGTCGCCCCGTGGTACAGCCCTCTGCTGCCGCATTGCCAGCGACAGCTCGATTGCAACGTGCGGTACCGATATTATTTTGCATTCAGACTTTGGGATTGTGATTACTGAGAATTTCAGATGTTATTACATCAGATTGGTGTTGCACGTGGGCGTTATATCGTTTTGTGCCGTGATTACGCCACCGCTTGCGGCATCGTGTCGCCGTACGACCATGGTGTACTGATGTGTTCGAATGCAGCAACCATTCTAAAAACACGCCGGGGGAAAATGAAACAGCTCCCTCGGTTGGATTTTCGCCTTACCCCGGGTTGTGAAGAAGCAATGCAAGCGGACCGAAGAAGTCACCGCTCGAAGGAGGGCAGAAAGGGTTGCGGCGTATCACTCGCAAGGACGTGAACCCGAGCGCAACACATTACGAAGTGTGGGGTAAGCACTTCGTTACAGGCAAGTGCATTGAGTTTCCCGCACACTTTGTACATTGTTCGTAAAAAGGATTGTGGGGAAATTTATACTGTTTTTTGCATTTAACTGTTGATGTACTAGATGTTACGGCCTTTAAAAATAAAGCGCAGAATTTTTGTAGCATAGCCTCTACGTCGAAGTAAACTATCAAGAATATCAAAATTAAGAAGTGACCAGTCAGTTTCAGCTATAGCATCGATAAATTTGTCATGACTTAGCACAGATGTATAAAACAGCTGTCGACACTGGAGCGCATAGCATTAAATGCTATGTAAACGGGGAAGTGATCTGTAATGTATGTGTCAACCACGCCCAGCCTCGGGGGCGGGGGAAAAATTGCATAACACATGGTATAAAGAGATGGTGAATCCTGGTGGCCACATCTGTTGGAGCAGTGATAAGCGATTCGTAGCCGAAGCCACTGAAGCAGTTCGTGTAAGCCGAGTTGACACTGGATTCCATATCTAATAAGTTTGTTTATGTCCCCTACTAGCACAACTGGTTATTCTCAAAAGATAACTTGTGAAGTAATTTATCGAGATTTGACAGAAATTCCAGAACAGGAGATCAAGGAGAGCGATACACACTGCCAATGATTAATTTTTTCCGTTGTTTAAAGGAATGACTTTGCCACATTCAATCCACACAGATTCGCACAGTGGTACGGTGAAAGACAGATCAAACTGCGCGTGTACGAAACCCCACTGGAAACAAAAATTGCAGCCCCACCGTGGCGTCAGAAGATCGGTGACAATACTCTGCCTGATACTGTGGAAAAGAAAACACATTACGGTCTGCGTCGCACAGCCACGTTTCCAAAAGGCAGATAAACGAAAACTGGTGGTGCAGTAAAGAGAGAAAAGTGGCAATCGCGTCATAGTTCTTACGGATGCTGCGAGCATTAAAATGAATAGCGTATATTTCTGTAACGTAAGCGAATGTTTGAGGTTGCCAACGGTGATCGAAGACATAAAAAAAGAAAAGAAAGGAAAACTGGGTGGCCGGTACAGTGGATGTAAGGCGTCATTTAAATGAAAATCGAAAGGTCAGAGGCAGTATTTATTCGAAAGACCCTACTTCAGACTTGCGTGCCACGATGCGACAGTTCTCTGTCCAGAGAAATTTCGATTGGTGCACTTTCTTAAGAGCCAGTGCCCTTGAAAATAGCTTCTTATTCTCAGCAGTCAGGTGGTCATTCGTATAAACAGCCTGGTTAGAAGATTCCGAAAAGCCAATGTTGCCAGTGCGAAGCCGAGCCTTGCGAGCTTTGCAGATGAAGTCATTTTTTTTGTCACGACTGCAAAACCGCGCAATGATGTTGTTCTCTGCTGGTTTCGTGGGAACACGATGCACTTGTCTATGTCAGCAGGTGTCACAGTACATCCGATTGCATCACCCATGCACTTTAGAATGGCAGTACAGTCCTCGCCTTCAGTCGTTGGCACACCTGTAATTTCTATACTGTTTTCTCAAGAATATTGCTCAAGTTCAGCCAAACAGGTTTCACGAGACTCGTTATGGGCCCTTAGCGCTTTATTTCTGCAATGAGCGCATCCTGCTTCACACGCATGCTATCGTACTGAGCACTGAGGAACTTAACGCTCTCGCACGGTTTCGCATGCTCTTCAAGGCCTTTGTCATCCAGTGTTTTCCTAGCCTCCGCCTTGACCTCCTTAACTGCAGTTTCTAATTGCTCTTTAAACGCAGATTCAAGCGCTTTAATTCGTTTAGCAAGTTCAGCACAGGTAGGCATTGTATACAGATAACAAGCAGCGTTGAGCAGCAGTCACGGTAATTTTTACAGCACAGAATATTTACTTAAAACTCGCACACAAACCTGGAAATAGAGTGAGAAGATTCAGAGCGTGCACCTTCCGCCGTGACTGCTGCTGCTGCAATGATTCCAGGCAGCCCAGAGTGGTCCTTCTAGCCCCTTGTTGGGTGTGCAGAGCAGGAGGCGCAACCGCTGCTTGCTTATCCCTTGAACACTGTAGCTGGCGACACGCGGGCGTGACGGAGCGACGTTGCGAGTAGTAGAAGGGCGATACTTAAGAATTAAGCTGTTGGGATAGATCCCCCAGCTATAGCCTGACGCAATGTGGAGGAGTTCTATTTGCAGATGGTGCAGCATTTCGGGTGGCGTTGCTGCAATGTATGGCTCCAGTGTCAATCCAAAGTGCGCTGCTGCACTCATAGGCCTGTGGGAATTCATCCTCCAGTCTATGTCCTCTAATTCTGCATCTATTTTTTCTATTGCCTTTTTTTTAGTTGTCTTCGACCGGGCAGGGGTTCCAGAGGCCTTTTCATGGGAGGTACTTCAGGTGCCGAGCTGGCGGCCGCATCCTGTTCCGAAACACCGTGAGACAGTGCCAATGACTGGAGTACTCGTGAATACTTCAGGCGAGCTGGAAGTGCTGCACTCCGGAGTGCTCGTCAAATCTTCAGCCAGGCTGGCAGTGCCAAAGACCAGAGTGCTTTCAGTCGGACCGGTAGGGTGAAACAGCGCAGCGCGGACGGGCTGGCAGTGTCAGTGCTGGTGTGCTCCTAGGGGCTGTGCGTTGGCTGGTCCTCCTCTTTACTGTCACTGAGGTTGCTGGCAGTCCTGCGTGCAAGAATGTGTGTTACTCTCCCCTTGCAGGGGCCATGAAGACAAAATACAAGTTTATTGAAAGATTTGGTGTTGTAGTTGTGGTGTTCTAGTGTTCTTAATGCTCCTGCTAAATTGTGTGTCGTGAGGTCAGGGAGCGTACCTAACATGAAAATTATTATGTTGATTATGGCTGTCTTTTGTAAGCCTTGAAGGCTTTTGACTTAGTGGATCAAAAAGGGCTATGGTATGATGTTTGCAACCAGTTTGTGTGTTCATTCGTGACTATCTAAGATAGTCGACTAAACTTTGTACTGGTAGGTGGGATACTGCCTAAACTCTTCAGGTTCAAGAAAGGTATCCCACAATGATCCCCCTAGGCCAACTTTTGCACAATGTTTTTATTAATCACCTTTCCCTTTTTGTTAGTAATAGTCACTCTCTTCTGCTTGCGGGTGACATAAATCTATTTTGAAAAGTCAGATGAGATGACTCAGCCATAGTGTCAGATATTTTTGTTGATTCTGCGCTACGCTTTCATGCACATGTTGACTTGGTTGTTAATAAGGCTTACAGGCAGCTAGGATCGTTGTCCCACATCACGTGCCCTCTTTATAATGTATCATGCTTTATACTTCTGTTTTTATCCTTAGTTATTCCAGGGTCTGTTGTATGGAACAACTTGAATGCAACCCAGATTGTGAAAGTTGAAGATACACGACTGTTTACTTCATGTGATTGACTGCAGCATTTTGATGTTAACACTTCAAGTGCGAGTACTTTATAAGTCACTTCAAGAATGAATGGTGTTTGCAGGTGAAAATGTTAGTTCTCGTGCAGTGTATAATGTATAATTTGTATGATGTGAGGTCTAATGATGCTGATATTTTAAGAATCACCTGTCTGCATTTAATTGGTTATTGCTATGTTATAGCGGCTTATGTATTAGAACTTGCATTTTCTATCTTTTCGAATGTTACTTTTTATTTTTTCCTTTTTTCTGTTTTGTGCACCAATGGCTAAGGCACAGGCTGTTGGCGAGCACGTATAAATAAACGTGACTGAGTGAATGAATTGTTTACCATGTGCCTTCGTAGATGGGTTGACGATACTGCTCTTGAATGGCTGTTCGCACTAGCTCTGTTTTTACTTATATTGCACCTGGCTTACTGTTAGTACAGTTGGCAGCAGTCGTTTGTGAACGTTAGAGTATGCTCCGGAAACAGGATCACGTAACTGGCGATGTCCACTATGCCAGTTGGCTAGTGGTTATCTCAGACAAGCCCATGCGCCCGACGACTGTTCAGATGCACCCTGTATAGTGCGTGTAATGCGCAGTATGCTTCTATGTTACGTGCTTGTCATTGCAATTTCTTACCGTACCAATCCTACTGCTATAAAAAATGTGCACTAAACTTAAGTGTTAGTAGCTCGTTCTGCAGGTTTATAATCTGTTCAATTTGTGTTATATTATTGAAACAAGGTGCCCGCAATACAGCATAATCTAGGGGCAGAAAATGTACAAGTGACTCGTATGGCTATACGCCTCGAGAGCTTCCTGTACGGGCGCCACTGAAATCCCCCTAGCGGCCCGTTTCGAAAGCACATCGCGGGTGTTGCCGGCCCGCCTCACCACTGTCGCCGTTGCTTTTGAGGTACGTTCGCGACTGATATTTTCTGTTTGTATGTGTGGAGCAGTCACTCTGTTCGCAAATGTGGTGTATTTACGAGAGTGTAAATGCTTCTGACGCAGTCTTAGTGTGGTAAATTGGGCCCGCATAAGCGCCAGGTGTGTGTCACAAGCCGGCATCAGGATGCATGGAGCCAATTGTCATTCCACTGCACTTAAATTTACTAACAGTACCACCGCAAGCAGCGTTCGTTCACATGCTCATACTACGGCTACACACTACGATGTAAATCGGCTTCGTGTGCTTTCATAATCTAACGGAGCACTCATACCTGACAGCCCGCCAGATACGCTTCATATCTCGGAGGTTGATCACTATCTTGAACAAGCCAATGTGGCATAAATTTCACGGGCATTCTACACAATAATTACGATGAATAATGCAAAATTACATCCGGGAGTCAGCACAAATAATTTACGGCCGAGTCATCTTGCCGCGAGGTGAGCTTTCCCAAGCAGTCATCGGTTACATATAACCACAGGCCGTGACTAAACGCTTCTTCGAAACATCATCAAATCACGGAGGGAGCCTGCAGAATTTAGCACAAAAGTGAAATCCGAGGGCCTTATCAGATACCACACTCTGCCAACGACACCTTTATTCGCTTGTAAACTTCTGTGTTCGCCGAGTGATCAGCTCTTCGTTAAAGTCGAAAAACAAAATAAAGGTGAACGCCTGCGTGTGTTTGATTAATAAGAGGGTCATTCCTTGATTTCGCTCCATATTTGTACACGACAGTTAAGCGCCCCCTCCTCTCCCTCCCTATCTTGGAAAATATCAGTGCATTTCACATCTAGTTGATCCAGTGAGTTCAACATCGATTAAGGTAAAACGAACGTCTCTAGGATTTCCGAAGCTGTACTGGGATTTTTCATTCCCGCATGAGCTATTAGATTGCTTCCGGACTTGGCAGACCATTTATTTTTCCGTGGTTTCATAAACTCTCCTTGGTCCATGCTATCAGGCGCGAGTGGCGCTATATTTTACGACCCACAGAATTGAAATATACTTAACATTATCGCGTGGCTTCTATTTCTATAAGGGCACAAGCTATTGTCAGGTATTAGGTAATCACCCCCCGCGAATGATATATTTCTACGACGTATACATTCAAAACAAGGCCGAAATCTTTGTCCGCGCTGCAAAACAACACCAGCCTCTCACTGTGCCAATATTAGGTCTAAACGAGGCGTCAATACAATTCATTTGCGCCGGAGTTATTGGGAGTTGACACTGGTGATATGCCGCTGCCTTCGCCGACGGTCGTAAGGGCGGCGAAGATGCGCGCAGTACAGCGTCAACGGTTAGCTCTTGTTGGCGTTCGAGCACTCTTCGAGCCTAAACGTACCTAAACGTTCGAGCCTAAACGTACTATTTGCTTACAGACATCACCATAAAAAAGATGTTCGGGGCGCGGAAAGGCAAAAAGAAGGGAAAGAGAACCGAAACATTGCATGAGCCGCTTCAGCTGTGCAGCGGACATCCCGTAAGCGCCGCGGAGAAGCGGCGGCAGGCGGCGCAGAGATCACGAAGCTCGAGGCGTATTCTCTACTTGCCTCATTACACAGCCTGCTTGAGTAAAGTTGGTGATAAAAGTGGCATCAGCGTCATTCTAAAGATGAAATCCTTCGAATGAACCAAACTTGCATTTTGTCTTCGTGACCTCTCTAGTGTATACTTTATTAAAACAGCATCTGCACAATTATGTATTTTTTTTCTGGCGAAAATGCTGAATTTGTACAGTTTGATGGGCCTGTGATTTTTTTTTCACTGCTCCTGTCAGATGCACCACTTCATTTACTACTACACGTACATTAACCAGGCTATTCTGGAGCCCCTACAGGGACATTGCTCACCGATCCCACATTATAATTTGAAAAATATACGTACAAGCGTTCTTCCATGGTATCCTTAAGAAATTCCATCAAAGTAAAAATATACATTCTTTTTTCTTCTTTTGGGGGTCGCTTTTAGAGCCGCTCTTGCTGCAGCTTTCTTCTTCGCGTCGCTTTTTCTGTAGGTGTCGCGCAAATTGCGCCAACGTTGAATACCTTGGCTGGTGTCACTGTAGTAAAAGAAAAAAAACACGTGATTAAGTACAAGAGAAGCTGCAAATTATTTAGCAGGTAACGCAAACATGCCACGGCGCAAGTTACCGAAAAAAAGTGCGTTAAAATTACAAATAGAGAATGGTTCTGATGTCCAAAAAGGGCAATGTGCCGTTACCCAGAAAACATGTTGCTGCCGAGGTCGCACGAGACTGACGCTTCGGCTGCTTCGCGCTTGTTTTCTACTACTTCTGGTTAAAAAAAGTACACGAACAGCGGGCAATTTCTCTGCTATGTATTGTGTATAGCGCAGACACCGATTGCATTGAATGTCATCGCTTTATAACGGGACACAGCGAGGAAACAGACGCCAATAAAACGTTGCCCCCAAAAGCTGACATGACGGCGACCGCTTTCTTGGCACATGTAAATTCTGGTAAATTCCGCCTTTTGCTTTATTCAGGGCGTTATCTTTCCAAACTTTAAACTGAATCCTGTGCGCCACGCAATAGTTAGTGCTGGAAGCCTGCATGCAAAACGTGCATGCAGGCCCACTTACCGCCTGGCTCCAAACCTTGCAAGTTGGCGGCCACTTCCACCCACAGGCTGTCTCGCAGCGCAGCATTGCGGAAATCTTCCAACCAATAGATGGGGCCTCCTTTCTACTTCAGCGATCAAACACTCATTGAACACGGCGCGGGACATCATGTCGTGAACGCATGTGCATTTGTTTTGGTGTGCCCGCGCTTTTGTCGCCCTAATACAGGCAACGCGATCTGGTTTCCGAACGGCAGGTGGAGTCGAGCTGTGCTCCTATTGGCCGCAGGTCCGGCCCCTCTACGCCGCACACGCCGCACGAGCGGCGTTTGCTCGACCGCTTCAAATGTTGCGCACTTTGCCGCAGCAACGAAAAAAGGTGGTTTTGCCGCACGAGTGGCGCCGCATCAGCAAATTCGCAGGCGAAATCGCTCCATGTAGTACGGGAGCAGACTGTGGTGAGCTTGACGGACTTGCTAAGTGGAAGCCTGGACCCGAGAACAGCGACCTGCGACGCCGTACCGCCCCTCCTACAAGTGCTCTGTGCGGTGCGCAACTTTGCGAAGGGCAGTTACCAAGACGAAAGTAGCGGACAGTCACGGCATAAGCCAGCCGACACAGTCAAGAATCGTGCGGAACGTTTCGCAAGGCGCTGTGTGAGCGGCGATCGCAATTGGTCCACTTCCAGACGAGCCGGCAACACCAGAGAGAGACGGCCAGAGTATTCTTCGAGAGGTTCGGTTTCCCCGGGGTCGTCGGCGCTATCGACGGCACACACATACCGGTAAAGAACCCTGGAGGAAACACACAGGCCCTCCACATCTGCCGCAAGAACTTCCATATCTTGAACGTTCAGGTGACCGAACCTACTAAGTTAGCCTTAGGCGTAATACATAATAGGCGATGTTTTGTTCCAGCTGGTCAGCGACGCAGACGAGATCACAAACGTCGTTTGAGCGCTGGCGGGGGCAGCGCTCACGACAACCGTATGTCAGAGGAGTCCAAACCTCCGTAAGAAGTTTGTTGCCAACGTAAGTAACAAATTTTGCACGTTCTGGCAACGCGTACGGTGACATAAATAGAAGGCTCACTAAAACTCGTATTACTATACACAAAGGGCGCCTAGGGGAAAACGAAATACCGCTGTAATGAAGTGTGGGCTCATTGTTGAAAGCTGAACAAAAAAAAAACTCTGTACAACATTGAAAGCATTCTACCTGCAACAATGTGAAAACAGAGAGCAATGGAAACAGTCAAGCAAGGACTTTTGGGAACCAACTAGTTATTTCAAGCGCCGCGTACGGCAAGAGGGATAAAAACGCGCCTCAAGTGCCTTTCACGTGCTTGCAACCTTACCTTTACCAACCTGAGTCTTCAAACTCGGGAAGAAACAACCGAGACCAACGAGCCTCGGGAATGTATCCGTATCAGCGCACCGCTTACAAAACGCCACGAACGAAGCCTAGGGAAACGAAATCAGCGTATGCCTCTGAGATGTCCGGTGATAGCAGTAACACATTTCACGTACGCATTCCTATGTTGCTTTGGCAGACACACAGTATAACAGAAAACGCCTTAGAAACGAATGCACGCTGTTCTTTCACAAGGGCCACCAAAAAACGCTTGCACGGGTCACAAACCGGAACGAGGATCATCACAACTCCGCCATCCACACAGTTTGGGCAAAATATTCTATGCGCGCCCCTCGACGGATGGATCAGTCTCCCCTCGTGGCCGAGTGGACTCGCCCGCACAGTCCCGTGACATTTCACTGGGGCGGTGGTTGGCCTAATTCGCGAGACTGCTGTCCACTCACGATCTTTCTTTTCTGTGGCGGTGTCGCTGCCCTTGGCGAAATATCAATGGACGCACGGTCTGTGAAGAAAGAAAGAAAATTTAAATAAAACGGCGCGTGTGCCTCCTTTCTCGTTTCTTTTTTGTATTTCCTCTTTTACTTCCATGCTTTCTCGCACCCTTTGCAAAGCGATAGGAGCGCTTGATCGCTCCTATCGCTTGACCGCCGAAACGCCTAGCTACGCTGCATTCTGCGACATGCCTGCCCCCTGCACTCACCAGTTGGGAAATTATTCGAGTGCGTTCAGCATTCGCGCTCTCCATCCCCATTGAGCGGCCTGCTCCTGCGTGGCCTGTGACGCCGAGCCTGTCTGTCGAACCTGAGCGAATCTCAGCAGGTTGCGCACTCCCTTGCGAAAGCACAGCAGCGCGCGATGCTTCCCACACTCTTTACCCGTCCCTCAACCAATGCCCACGCTGTCACCTACACGCTATTCACCCGTGTGTGCTTCTGAGACGCCCAGGCACCTTATACAACATAGTCAAGACTGCCAATAATACAACTTCGTTATCGAATATTCCTCAAGCATCTTACTAGCAGCCGGAGGGGTGGGGAGGAGGAGGAATAGTGGCCGGGCCCTCTGCTGGTCACTTAGCTTCTGGTCAACAGCGGGGCGAGGCGGCCCGGCCCACTGGAGAATACGCGCACTGGCTTTCTTTTAGACCGGAAAAGTTGTTTTTTTGTCTCAGTAAACCTTTTTCGCACAACACGCCCTCTGCAAAATCACAACACGTCACCACTAATCACCTGCACTGCCTCACATATGTCCTGTAAATCAGCAATTGGCTCCCTACCGCAATTAGGGCCTCCAGGAGACACACACAGCATATTCTGACCTCCTGGACCTTCCTTTTGCGATTTCTTTTGTATTTGAGTGCAAATTCTCGATGTGGCTACACAGTTCTGGCGGTAGCTAGCGTCCCGTCATACATTTTCCTCTCGAGCGGTCACCATCTCCTCCCCTTCGTCGCTTGTGGAGAATGTCTGCCCAAACCTTTCTATTAACCTCTTGTTCCCCCTTTCTCTGTCGTCGCTGTTGCAGTGCCCATGCCCTCTTTTCGCACGGCGGACACATGCAGCACTCGCAACAGAGCTGCGGGAATGCATTTTTTACTGTTCTCTTTATAAATCTTACCTGCTGTTCCCACGTTCCAGGTTTGATATAGGCCCCGATCCCCGTAGCACCGGTGGGCTTGATGAGGGGCGGCTCCCAACGCCACACACTTTTGAGCCCTTTCTCTACCCATGTTCTCCTCCGAATAATCAAACTGCTTGCTACTTGCTCCGAGTGGAAAAAACTACGAATAGAAGCTGTGCTGGGTTATAATGTATTATTTTCATTCAGCGCGGCACCTCCGTCAAACACCTTTCATTGCGTAGTTTTTGGGACGTTCTAGCCAGATTCGCTCTGTGCATGTAAAGCACATTTCATTGGAATAACAGTCAAGCGGAACTGCCTTGCAGGAAGTGAACGGTGTTCTCCTGGGCGACAACGGATACGACTGCAGCCAGCACCTTCTCACCCCCGTGCTTTCAGCCCGGGCGGGCACTCCAGAAGATGCGTACAACAGGGCGCACAGGTCCACCCGAAACGTCATCGAACGTGGGAATGGGCAGCCGAAGAACCGGTTCCGGTGCCTGATCAAGAAAATGGAGGTTTGCCTTGAAACATCTAAGGCTGTGATCGTAGCAACGTGCATTCTGCATAACGTCGCCAAATTGCGGTACGGTAATGAGAAAATGCAGGTGTTGGTTCACTACTAACAAAATTAGCCTGTGATAATTCGTTCTGTTTCCTTTTAAGATGACTATGACAGTTCGGAGGACTCCGATGCGGAGGCGGATGTCAGCCAGGCACCACGAGGAAGTGACGACTACGACGGCAAGCTCCGATTTGCTGGCAGACTACCCGAGTGGAGCAGCGCTCAGGGCGCTATACATAGAGACCCACTTTGCGGCTGGTAGTGTGGTCATTATTCTTCAAACGTAGGTTTCCCAGCAATGCTACCTTGTACTACAATTTTAATTCATTGTGCAGCGAAACAATTTTGTGATGAATGGACGCCATCATGCAAACTAATTAGGGACGGACAGCCCATGTTCTACTATAGCCTGCGAACACTGCCGTTGCTCAGGAAAGCTGTTAACTTTTATTTTTTCCACAATCATTTGAGGACTAGACGAATTGAAACATCAGCAACGCACTAAAATTTTCTCGCTATTTTTAGGATGGCGGGTATAAATAGGCGAAAGCGCAATGGACAATTGTTATATAGAATAACACGTCTTTCATAGAGTTGACAGAAAATAAAAAAGAAAAAATACTGAATAAAAACCAAAGAATTATAAATGTCCAAAGGACAGGAAGAGAGGAGTGGGTAACATACTTCTGCGATAACTACATAATGCTACTGTTTTTCTTCACTCAGTACTTGACCCCTTGCTTCAAAACGGGCATTTTCATTTCGTGCTCCTCGTCCAGGTGCCTTTGCTTGGCGTTCTCTAGCTCCAGTTGGCGTTCCTGGAGTTTGACTTTCAGTTCGTGCTGCTGTGGCTCGTACGTCACCTGCATACGCAGTCTGTTTTCGTAGCACTCGTGGACTGCGCCGACCTCGGAGGCACTTGGGCCTGAAAGAAATGTTTGAAGTGGGGATCCAATAAAAATTAGTAAAAAAAAAGAGTGGCGGTGCTGCTTTAGATTGCTGAACACGTCGGAGTCTTTCTGGTAGATCTGTTAGAGTACCACTACGTTATTTGGGCCATAAAATGGCTGGAAACAGTAATAACGTGCGGTGAGTTAGCGCGCTGCAGATTTCAGAGTTGGCGCGCCTGTCGGAACCGCATCACGTAGAACAATAATCCTCAAAAGAGGAATTTAGAGCAGCTCCATCCTTATATCAAGGTTGATAACCAGGCGTTATTGTTGTATTGTTCCCGCTCTTTTTAGCGGCCGCGCATGTTTCTAGAAATTTTCACTATACACGCCCTAGTGATTTGCCTCTACATCGCCTTTCAGGATTTCACTTTTTGAGCCTATTTCTCAATTTTTTGTGCAGTTTCCACGCGTATTTGCTGTTCTCTGTTCTTGCCTCCAGCTTCCTCTGCTACCTGAAGCAATTCACTATGCAAGATCACTGACTTCATAATAAACTCCCAATTGCATGCTTCCGAAAGCATGTTTGGTATAAATGGGAGAGCGATATTTTCATTACTGCCGGGTACCCTCCAAAATATTATGATATAAGACAAATACAATAGATCGGGGATAGGATTGCAATCCTAAAAACTACCCGAGAACTCGCCACTTTCCTGTCCGTGTAAGTACCGATTTCGGCGGCTCCTTGACGTCACGCCATCGCAGACGGCTGTTGTGGCTCAGGAGTCTGTGGGTTGGTCACTCTGTTTCCCTCGTACGTCGGTGCCTGTGATTGTACGCTGAATTCCGCTGTCTTCAGCAGCGTCTTCTTCTGCTGGCCCGAGCACGCAGCTGTTGCGTGTGCTGCATGAAAGCGAAGTTTATTGTTCGGCCTGTGTATAATCTGGCCACTGGTATCTGGCTACCTTTCACGACCACGTTTAAGCTGCACAAAACTCGAACTTGAAGCGAATGGATTGCAGAGCAAGTAGTCGTCCCCGTTAAAATAATTTATGCCAGACAAACGGTCCTAAGGTAAATAAACACTACGCGCAGAAACGCAGTAATCTGAGCACCAGCATTGCGCCAGGTTCCGTCACCTTGACGCATTCCGAATGATTTTGCGAATATTCTGCTGGCAGAAGTGGCCACACTGCTGGCTCGCGGCCGGCCTGCATGTTTCGGGGAATTGTGCAGGTTAAGCAAAGGTGATTCGAGTATCGCTTTGCCAGAAAACTGCGCCGCACAAATTCAGAATTCAGGGAGTAAAAATTTATAAGCCCACGTATAATCACTTTTATACGTTAAAATAACTGTTTTTGCTTTTTACGTGGCACTAACACAGATGAAACCAGCGTAAATACATTATTTACCCATCTGTCTCCAGCACACTGCCATCGTCATACGAGCTGTTGTCACGTTCAAATTGTGCCGGCCTGGCATCCTTGATGGCAGTATACACTGCAGAGGGGTGTTTTGGAGGTAGGCCTCCCCCAGTGGAAGAACGGGCGGTCAAATATTGCCGCCAGTTGTTTTTTGCCGTGACTTTCTCCGGCGCCGCTGCTCCTTCATACGAGTCAGGTCGCGGGCCTTCGCTGGCACAGCAACGCAAAATTCCTGGTAAACGAGCTTCCAGGATCTTTTTTTTTTCTGGAATTGACAGCATGGTTGTTGGACTTGTCTTCTAAAACTGAAACTCTCGGAAGAATGGCGTCTAAGAGCGCAAGGCGTGCGCGTTCCTCCCAGTGCTCGCTCCGCGGCCGCTTTGTTTTCTGCAGCGCCATTCGAGAATAACCACACGCACAAAGAAGGCCAAATGAGATCTGGCGAAACTCAAATAAGAAAGAAAGGAAAGACAGTACTGAGCACAACGTTTACACCAAAAGAGGGTTAACTTACGCGGCACTCACAACACGAACACAGTTGACGCACTAGCAATCTGTCCTGTGACACACGACTGAAACGAGCCAAAAAATAAACTGCAAACGACCGAAAAAGCCAGCGCAAACGACAGAAAAACCACTTCAAAAATAAAAAGCCAAACAAACACAAAGCAAACCTTATACACGAGCCTAAATATATTAAAGGCTTAAAATGACGGTATATCATTAATATGCCGGTAAAACGGAGACGCATGTATTGTAAACAGGTGGAAAGCGGTGTGCAGACGACCGAGAAACGCGCGGATAAACTGGCGGGGAAGCAGATGATACGGCGGGTAGCGAAACCGCAACAAAAAGAGGCCGGGCGGCGGCCGTAATTTAGCCACAGCGACAGCCGCAGCCCCGTTGCTAGGGGAAAATCTCCAAGGCGCATACGCAGCGTTGTGTGTATACGTCACAGTCGCGACTACCGCTTGTCTACTTAGTCAACACACCTAGTTGGTGACGTCAATACCGTTTCGGTAAGTGAGGGCCTAGTGAGCTCTGACTTACGTAAGTCTTGATTAGGTAGTAAGGCCTACTAAGTTTAGTCAAGCTTTAGTTAGTCACTGTCCGTGAATAAGGACTTTTACTAAAATGCAGACTATTATTCGTTTCACCAACATACTAATATACTAAAGTTACGTCCAACGTGCTCCTATCCCAGAAGACAAGGGTACGTACGGAAATTAGTTACGTTCCCGAAATTAGATCCCTGAAGCTGTACCTTGTTTAAAACTTATTGATAGTTAGCTATACGTCACGCTCGCTTCAAAAGTCGTGATAAAAGCACTACTTCTCCATTTTTACCCACCCATCGAAACCGCTGCAGCTTACTGAAACCACACTTGGCGTAGCCATCGGTAGAGCTACGTTTGGTTTTCTGTTGTAATTAATAGTGATTTATCATTCCCACTGCCTCTGCCAGAGCTAGTCAGTGAGCGGAATATGAGCGACCGTTTGGGTGAAAACGAAAACATACTGCTCTCCCCGTGGGTGGCCAAGCGGGCGTGACAGTGACTCGGTCTATCAGTCTATGAGCGCTGGCTGTTTGGTCTTTTAGGTGAAAATCAATGCAGAGCGCCCTCAAAGGTGAGGTTTTTAGAGGAGGACGGCTAGCGTGGAGCGCGACCGACGTACATTTAGAGACAATGTATTAACATTTTCGCGGGAACTTATCTGAAGCGAAACCGCAAGCTCGGCAGCTTCAAAGCAGACGATCATACTGTAGTTGATCGGCGAGCATAAAGGTTCTGCCAACACTTTAATTGCGGTCTCACGGTGACAAACACAGCGAATAAAGGTATGCTTTATTACCATGCTCGCGGTAAAATTAAAAACTTTCAAAGCATCTGCGACGCAACAAACGGGCTCGACATCCAACCAAAGCAGACGATCACACTGAAGTCGCCTGAAGTTGATCGACAATCCACGTCAATAGTTAGCGTTATTCAAACACCGCAATTGAGTTTACTGTGTACACGTTTAACGCAAGCGCATTACATAAGCAGCTTTTCCAAAAAATTGACACGTCTTTTTTTAAAAGGATGTGTTAAATGTACCGCCAAACAGCGGCCAGGCCGAGAGCTGCTCGCTGCAAGGAATATATGGTCTCCTCGATTTGGCTACACTTTGTGCACTAGTTCACAAAAGTGCAGTGAAAGTGGAGCGCCAGAACGTTCAGTGCGAGTGCAGCCGTACACTAGCGCTTTCCGTGCAGCGGCCGAATCGAGGGCAAAAGTGCACATACGTCGTCTGCTGCAGTCCGCGCTTGCGCGCTCGCGTTTTTTTTTTCGAAATGGCGTGCGTTTTGGCTGTAGCCATTGTAAATTTTGGACTCCGGTGCGACGAGGAATTTGACTGTGCCCTTTCTATTGCTTTGTGCAAAGTGGCACTTGTCGACCGTCACGGAGTGAACGGGTACTTCGAACAGGTGACAACCAAATACTCAGACTTCGAATTCAACAGGCTGTTCCGGTGTTTTTGCGAGACGTTCGACAATTTGTGCGCGCGGTTAAGGCTGTCGCCGTTCTTCCCAAAAAGTGTCTCCGGTCGTCCACAAATCACAGCAGAAAAGAATTGCCCGATAATTTTGAGCTACCTTGGATTCCAAACAAGCATGTACTCAGTAGCCGATAGGTTTGACGTTTCGGAATGAATCGGTTGTGGTGTGCATGCAGAGGGTTCTAAACTTCTTGCAAGTCTTAAGCGCTGAAGTGATATGCTGGCCAAGCGCTGCCTACATGGTCCGCAGAAAAATGGTCTTTCTTGAAAAAGCGGCGGCAAAGGGCCCCGCAACACCGTGGGGTGCATTGATGGCTCGCACATCGAGATCCTTAAAGGAGTACTGACACGAAATTTTTATGTTACGTTTTTTTCGCTGCTATGCGTGCCTACCAGCCCACTAATCATAGAATGACTGATTAGACGGTCGAGCGCAGCGTAAACATATTTACGGCGTCGTTTATTCGTGCCAGTTTCGGTTTCGACAAAAAAACGCCGAGCAGATGACAGCATGTATCACATGGCGTCACCATTCTTGCCGTAAAGCGCGCGCGAGCGAGCGCACGCGCGCGCCCAGACCGGCCGAGGTCTTCGCCGTCCCCACAGGCCCGGGCAGCATGACGTCAGTCCCAAAACCATGACGTGTACACACGCCCGAGCAGCGCGCGCCAACCACAGCCAACGCGTTTCGTCACGGGAGCCCCGACGTCGGCAGTTTGGGGCAAGCAGATGATGTCACGTCGGCGCGCTCTGGGCTTTCCGTGCGGGCGAAGATTAAAATGGATTTCAACTATGTTTCGCTGAACGGTTGCTGTTGAAACTTGCTGGGAGATATCTCCTGATAAAAAGGAAGAGTTTTACATAGTTATCTCAGCTTTGAAATTTCGTGTCAGTACTCCTTTAAGCCAGACGAGTCCACTGCCTCGTATATCAACCGGAAGAAGTGGCCGTCAATTATTCTACAGGCAGTTTGCAACGACCAGAACAAGTTTTTGGATGTATTCATTGGCTTCCCTGGTTCTGCTCATGATGCCCGTGTGTTGAGAGAGAGGCCTTTCTTCGAAGAGGGTACAGCCAAGTGCGGCGAATATTATATATACTTGGAGATTGTGCGTACCCCATGCTACAATGGGTTTTGCCACCATACAAAGACAATTGCTGCAGTTTTTTTTTTTTTTCGGGGAATAAAAGATTCAACGAGTACCACAGCCAGCAGAGGGTGGCCATCGAATACTGCTTTGGCCTTTTGAAGCAACGCTTCAGAAAACTATACCTTGTTGATGCCAAGACAATTTTACAGTGCTGTCGCATTGTTATGGGAGCATGCGTGCTTCACAACGTTCTGCAACTCTGAGAGGGATTTCATTGAAGAGCTTGCAGACTTGCCTGCTCATGATGACGTTGTCAATGATGAAGAACCAAGTGAAGGCGACGCATCCGCTGCACAGTTTGAAACCCGATGAAGACACATAGCCCAGCATCAATGCTGAACAACATGCAAATCATCGGAAGAAACTGTGACAGAATTCTTTTATTTGCCTCGACTGCACACGAGAAAGCACAAGGGATCATTTGTTTGTCTCGACAGCATATACAAGGCGCTCAAGAAGGCGTATTTTTTCTTCATGCTGCTTTTGCTTTGCAGCCATCGCATCCTGCATTACTCTAATAATGCTGCCGATTGTTGCATTCCTCTGCCGACTGCCCGCCTCTCCCGGTGCTGTAGCTCCTCTGCTGCGGGGTGCAAGTGCCTCGTAAGCTCGTGCTTCCTCATCTCCAGCTTCATCCACAGGCTCGTTTTCTGGAAGCATGTTCTCTCCATCCCTGTTGCTTTCGAAATAATAAAAATTGTCAATAAACATCACGCAAAGTGTGGGCATTTGTGGAGTGAATAGGTCAATTCACTGTAAAGAGAATTTAATTCCAAATGAAGGGATGGGATTCCCACGGTTATCCGGATGGCCACGCTTGATATATAATAATTAAGCCATACTGATTGAAAGTTTTACCACAGAAACATGCATGCATATTGCAATTGTGCCAGCTAACAATTCTGTAGAAATGCACATTAAGCGCAGTTCAAATGTACCAACAGGAAAATTTGTACACATAGCGGGATGACATTTTAGTAGGCTTTCTTTCGAAAATTAACGTGGTGCTGGAAACTTACGCAGCAATCGAGCAGTGCAACAGGAGCAATATGGTGCTCACGCTCCAAAACCTCTGCAAGCTCCCTGCTAATAAAAAAGCATATTTAAAAATGATCTTCAGTCAGAAAATCAGCAAAAAAAAAGTGAAAGGTCTGCTGCTCATACTTTTCCAACTCGCACGCTGCAGGGGGGCGACTGGTTGGGCCGTTCCTGATTTTAATTTTTCTGTAGGCGCGCTTAATTTTCCGTTTGTTCTCCAGTTGGAGTGCACTCATCTGACATCAGAACGCTGAGCTGATTTCGTGGGCTAGTTTTTCGCACATGGCCTTTTCTGTAATGTGGAAATAATTTACCGTATATTAGCACCGCAAGTGTGGTGTGATATATGCATGATGGGCTTACTTAAATCCTCCCGAGATTCCAATCTTTTCCTTCAGTTCCTTGTACTTGCAAATGAGGAACATCGCCTTATTGGCGCTCCACACACCGCACGTTGCACTGTCGGCGGGCGGTTGTGACGAAGGGGCTAAGAAGTGACCAGCCGGCGAAGGCGAAGCTGCAGGCTGGGTCGCAGGCGGGAGCGGAGAGTGAATGGTGGCAGGAGGGGAGACCTGCAGCTGACTAGCGACAGCGGCTACCGGGAGCGTAGGGCTGGCTGGCGCGTCTTCGTGCTGGATGCTGATGTAAAGGCCGTCTAGGAACAAGAAAGAGGTTGCAGCGAGTAATCACAAGTGTTTCTATCCGCTTTGACGGTTTTCCTGAGGCATCTAGGACTGATCGGGCGAGCTTCAATAAAAGCTCATCTCGTGGTCAAAATAAAAGTTAATTCTCTCTATCTCAGTTTCACTCACCTTGCGTTTTGTACAAAAACGCGCTAATTTGTCGCAAGTGACCACCATTCCCATCTAAAACCGGAAACGCTTGTCGCTTCCGTTCCGTTGACAGACACAACTATCATGGTGGATTCGGGGGAGTCGTCTGCTACGATGCGTACAAAAAAACGCGCCTAGGCGCGCTGCACCTTGCACGAGAACTCGCACAGGGGCTAGTGCAAAAGTGTAGAAGAACTGGAGCCGCACGGCATCAAATCTAAGGCCGAAGTGCAGGTGGCGCTAGCTGCATCGGCAAATCGAGTGCGCGAGTGCTGCAGCCTCAACTGGTGCAGAAATTGTAGGCAAATCGAGGAGACCAATAGGTAAGCACACATTTTACTTATTTTATAGTGTATTGTGGCTTTATAGGATTATACAACTATTAACACAGAAAAAAAGTTCCGTATGTTTGCGTACGTTATATAAATTTGCACTCTCAAAAAGACAAACTCCGGGCCGTAATCAAGCCAAGTTCGAAAATCACGCATCCTCCCGTCATGGCCGCCTTCATGGGGGTTGAAGCCGACGATCTGCGGCCCGCATAGATACTAGCGCCTGTGTCCACTCTAGTGTATATTAGTATTAAAACTCTATGCCGCCCACACCTCATGCCGGAGCAAAAACGACACAAAATGTGGGCGATGGACGATTGCGGTGCCGTATGCACACAGAGTCCTAGAGAGAAGCCAGTGATGAGGTGCGGTAACCAGCGACACCACGGTTGCAGGCGAGATTTGAATTTCGTTGCTGCGCGGCGTTGTAGACAAACAATACTGCGGTCAGCCATGCAGTGGATTTGCTTATTTGTTTTGTTTTTAACGGCAGGCTGCGCCGGCTTGTGTTATCTGCGTCCCAAGTGAAGGGCGTGTTCCTCTCTTTCTTTCTATGCCGCACGTGTTATCTCATTACACAGCGGGAATGTTCCGCCCAACGTCACTAACCCAGAATAGTCTTTGAGCTACAGTGTTCTCGATGCAATTTTACGGCTCGAGAAACACTCGCGCCAAAATATAAATCCCCGCCGAGCAGACGCTGCAGCATTCGATTAGCCGACACTCGCCCGCGCACGTCACTTTGTTAACTGCTGCTTCGCCCCCTGAGTATTCATTGGGTTGTTAGGGGAGCACAAGTTCACTCCAATAAGCTCGTTTTTCCTTCGCGACAACTGCGTCGTTTTGGGCTACGTGACGATACATTTAGAAGGTCTCCATCACGACTCTAGGTTACGCAGTTACCTTCTGCTAACATCTTATCGTTAACCCAGATTCAATTTTTTTCTTCACTATTTTTCTCAAATTACGGAAACTACCCTCGTTTTCTGAAATACGGGAACTGTTAAGGTTTTTTTATGAACACTCCCTAAGTTTCTCAAAATACGGACGTAGTCTACGTTTTCTTACGTTGGCTTTCACCGTAAAAATACGGAATTTTTTTTACAGTATGTGCTTTTTCCTGTTACCGAACTGCAGTAGTGGGAGGAGTGGACCGCCTGTGGAATCTATCTCGCTCATCCTTCTTGCCATTGACTCGTAAATCAAAAACTACAAACTCGTAGTTTCTTTGAAGGCCTTCCCATTCTTCCCAAAGGGCAGTCTAGAGCGCATCAGCTGTACCCCCTAGACAAGTCACGTCTGTACAGGCGCGACTTCATAAGCTCCCACAGATTCTCGATGGGATTCGCATCCGCACTCTTCAGAGGTCACTCTAGAGTGCGTACTCCCAGATCGTCCGGCAGGTTGGTCAGCCAACGTGACATGTACACGGGATTTTTTTCCTGCTGAACAATAACGCACCCGTTGGGAAAAAGCCCATCGAGCACGTAAAGGATCATAGTGTCTTACAGTATCGAACTGTAACAGGACTCCGTGGAGCTTCCCTCAAAGGGGACAAGGCCCTAGCCCTAGGCCCTAGCCCATCCCGGCTCATGGCTTCCCACAAAGAGACTGCGCAGAGCCCGCTTGAAGGGACATTGTGTATATAGTCCGGGTTGTACCTGCAAATTTAGAGGAGACCGTATTTCCAGCTAAAACATAAAAAACAAATATAGCAAACAATAAATAAAACGTTAACACAGGCGTTGTATATTATTTCATGCAGGCAACCTGAGCGGCATGCATTGGGTATGAAGCTAGCAAGAAATCCTTTATTTCAAATCACCTTGCATCATGAGTACTTATATATAAACTGGCATTACCAAAAAGCATTCACCGAAGGAATTTCTAGAACCCCTTTTCAATGTTAAAGCCACGAGAGTTTTAGAAAATTCAAAACAAGAAAACGATGCGGACATAAAAAAGTGAGAGGAGTGGTTACCTCGAATTCAAGGCCTCTATACTCGTCGCTACTGATCCCACCGAGTACAAAGGGTGAATCCGTCAGAAAAAACGACAGTGCCCCATTCTTCTTGGCACTACTACCATGCTGGTACTACTGTGAAAGTTCCAGCCGCTGCTGGCATTGTCGCCCAGTCAGAAAAGGCTCTTGTGCAGACACAGTTCGAAAGCCCGGTTTCCTTCAAACGCCGGCCTATTATCGACGTGGACGCTTCCAGATACAACTCGACACGGATATCTCTCGCATTGAGAAAGGAGTCTACGACAACTGCTGCAACAACGAGTTCGTCCTCGATATATTGAGTGGTCGGCCATGTCTCTAGGCATCCGCACTTCTTCCTTCGTCACGAAAGGAACGAATTATTCGGCTCACCGCGGTCTTCGATCCCGCCGTCCGTTGGCATATGACTCTCTGCGGCAGCCCCTCCACGAAAAGTCTCGTTATTAGCTTCCGATCTTCCACTGGAACACGTGCACCATTTTGCTATACATAGCACGCTTGTTCTGCCCTCCAAAATAAAACACGTTTTGCGAGGAAGCAGCAGCCAATCGTAAGTTCGAGTGCATAACAAGAAAAAACGTCACTGCTGCATCCATGTCGCAATATTTAAAAAAAAACATGTTCACTATGCAGATCAATGCTCATGTTATCGGGGTGCCCTTGTCGCCAGTCTTGTGTAGTTTTGTTATTTTTTTCTCCAGTGCTTCAGTAGGCGCTAGCCCTGATCTATTGCCCCGAAAGAATTATCTTGACAGCCCGTCGGCTAAAATATAAAGTCAGGTTACGACATTTCATAAGAATATTTTCGAGTCTAGCTGGCATAATAATTATGTCCCGTTGTGCGTGGTATATGGCAAGTAATATGGCCACGGGGCCGCAAAGATCAACAATGCAACATTAAACATTACGCGCATATTCACTCTCTACACAGCATATGTATTCGAAAGACGGCTGCCTCCTGACACCCCTGCAATACAACGCTACCTATCTCTCCCCCCCCCCCCTAACATCCGTCATGTTCTCCTTATGTTTAACCTCTCCTTCACTGAATGCAATGAACGTTTGCTCAGTTAAGTTTTCCCCCGTTGGCAGCTATCACTCACCATTTGTTGGGAGCGCACGAATATTTCCTTATTTATTTTTTCAGCTGGGTGCAGCTTAAGCAGACCATATTTTTAAAACAAACGTATCTCATGCCCGGGTACACCAAGATAACACCAGCGTCATTTTAGTCACGGAAATGACATCACCAGAAAACGTTCCGTTGACGCGGTACCGCCGGGATTCGAACCACAGACTCTCCCGCCGCAGCAGGAGGTTCATAGCGCTATGCCAACTACGATATGAATTCAAGCATAAGTAGGTTTACGAACGCACGTTATATCTTTCCCGCTGCCTTCTTTATTCAGATGGTGCTGCCGTCTCAGAGCGGCGAAGGGAAGTAGATCATCATCACGCTAATGAGCTCCGACAGTTGGCGCCTCGATCGCAGTGTGTCTTCGTCTGCGGGGGACACGGGTGAATCGATGCACCCTCCGCCAGCTATTGCTTTCGGTTTCGGTTCTGATTCGTTAGCCCGGTTTTCAAAAGGGTGTGGCTTCAGTCGGATTTATGCAAAGTTCCCGCGCGTGCAATCCAGTGTCTATCGTTGATGCGTCTAACGGTTCCATACCGACGTAATATAAATAGTAATATATTGTGCTCACAACTTCACTCCAGAATGTCTAGCATAGGAGGTCCCGGCTGCTGTTCGGGAACCTTGAGACCTGCTCCTGTAAATTCCCCCCAATGTTAATTTACTTATGTATCGGAATAAATTTGCATTTGAATTTGAATTTGAATGCATTGACGTTTATTTGTTTGCTGTCGTAAACACTAACCCAACGTGTATAGTCGCCATGAAGAAAAAAACTCTGGCACTCTCGTTATGTTCTATGCCTTACCTCAAGTAAGCCCGATTTTTTTTTCGCTGAATGTCGCTAACCTGTATGACTCATTGGAAAAACTGAAGTACAGTCAAACCTGGCTATAATGAACCCGGATAGAGAGAATTATGCTATATATCGAACAAAAATATTTTAGTTACGGAAATACATGGGAAACATATTCCTTATAACGAAGTTCACATCCTATATATCGGACTCTGGGCGCCTAGAATGGCCTCCGAAATGCATGATCTCGGACAGGCGATTGAGATGCTGATTTGCCGCGACCACGGAGCAAGAGCCGCGACTGAGACATTGCGCCTTGCATGGAGTGACGTGACGCCCAATACTTTCCGTAACTGTTTCCGACGCGCGGGACTCGCGACGGAACCCGCCCAGTGAGCGAACGCGGACCAAGACAGCAGCACCGGTGAACTGTGGGAAGAGCTCTCGCCAGCGTTCCCGATGATGTCGCGAGTGAAATCCGACCGACGCCTATGATGAAGCTATTTCGGAAGTCGCTGTGCTCCGCCAACGCTTCTTATATTTTTGAGGACGCGGACTCGAATTGGTGCAAACAATGTTTCGTTTAGAGAATGCTATGCTTGTTGAACCCGCCAAAACAAAAGTGAAAACAGAAATCACCGCTTTTTTTTTTTCAACGTTGGCAGTTAAGGTGGAAAGTAGCTTTATTACTTGCAATAAATAGATTGTTTTGGTATGGTAATGGCTACTGCACTGTGTTCGTTTCTGCTTACGCGGATGGCGGAGTTGGTGAGAGGGGGGAAGGGGGGGGGGCTCTCCCGCGGATTGCGGACTCGTAACAATAAGCTCGTTATAGGCGGGTTCGGCTATATCGAACTATTGGATATATCGAACTAATCGCGGTGCATATTGCAGTTCGCTAAAAACGGGTTTGACTGTATTGTGTAACGGTTTGTGCATTTTTACATTGCCTTTAGGAATTTTTTCAACTGTTCTTGGCGATGTAGCTGAATTGATTGACACACAGGCAGACCAACATTGTCGCGTTTAGATAGGGAAAAAAGAATACAGTATTTAAAAACTAAGATAGCATCCCGTTGCAATGCATCTTCACCCTCGCCCTGGGCCGCTGAAGCGTGTGTGAGCAAGATGTGTTGAGCAAGGAAAGTCACCCCTGGCGCTAAGCGTTAAATGTGATCAGCGTTGCCGTTTGAAGCGAAAGAAAAGACAGGCTAGCGAGAGTGGTTGGACGCGCACGCGCACATCGATGTCTCGACGCCAGGAGCGGAACCTCAGATGTCGCGGTGAGGCATTTTGCCGCGTGATCGCGTGCCCCGGCTTACTTTTACTCTGGGTGCACCTTCGTGTTTGTCTGCAAACAGCTTTGAGAGCGTCTGGTCTTTCTCTTTTAAGGTGACATTTAAGTGGAAGTCAAAACCAAAGTTGGCCTAAATAGATGGATCGGCATCCCCAGAAAACCAAACTACCAGTCTCTGCGGCATTACCTTGAAAATATTAACGTAGATAATAGAGAGGCGAAGCTATCAGTCGCCCAGCAGAGATCACTGAGCGGATCAGCGAACAGTCACGCGACGAACAACAGGACAAGAACCACGCACCCAAGGTCCCAAAGAAACGCATCAAATCTTTCTTTGCACTTTAATTTTCACAAGGCGTAATCAATTATAAATGTACAGGTATAATTTAAGCCGTGCCGACACTCGCAAACTAACAAGCCGCGGTGCCGTTGGCGGTTGCGATGGTTGTTGCAGGTTCGGCGTAGTCAGAAGCCTCATATCGCCTTGCATGGTTGCTGCCTGTTTACACTATGGCGGCAATTGGGGCGCCAGGCTACCACGGCTGCTCTCGTCTTTGGACGGTAATTTGCGTCTCTTAGAAGTGTTCTGGTCTCTCACGTAGCGCTGTCGGCCCGAAGTGTTGCACCCAGGCTGGCGGCCAAAGCTGTATGTGTGTTGTGGTCGGGGTCGTTTCGCGATGATATGCGACGGCAAGCTCCTGGGGTTGGACTGAGCGTGCTGTGTTGGAAACAGTACTAGGGACGATTCAACCCACACCGGCTATGTATAGTGTGCGCGATTTATTTTTAAAGCTTCTTGGTCCCAGTTGGGATTTAAGTCGGTATGGTGCCAGCTGGAAATAAGATGGGAAGAGATGTTCCAGTGTTTACGAACTAGTCCCAGCAAAAAAATTCTTAATGGTATAAAAAGCTGTGCTTACCCTGACAAAGTATGCACACCCCAGGAGTAAGTGAGAAATACAAAATTGTATTCGCTGAGTGGCACTGAATGTTAACCCTCAGGCTCCCCCAATTCTGCCCCGTCCGCAACCACGCTCTCCGTCTCCTTTCTGCTCCGTCTCCTCTGCTGGTCGTGTCTCCTCCAGGGGAGCGAGGAAAATTCGAGAGCTTTTTTCGCCTAGAATGAGCTCCGCCTTGATCATTTTATTTAAAGAAGTTGGCGAGGGCCAGCACAAGCTTGTCACATCCTCAATTTTCTCCGTCAAAATGCGTGCTCGTCGCAGTCTGCAGTGCAACCCTCAGAGGCATCGTCGTTCATGCCATCCTCTCTGCCTTCTTCATTCTGAACGCTCACGCTCTGGAGAATGTCCTCTGTTGTCAGCTCTGGTGATGTCCGTAAAGATCCCGCAGCGGCGGAACGTACTTGGGGTCGGGCCCATAGCGCGGCCGCGGCTTTCTGGACGGAGGAGGCAACCATGCTTCATTTGTTTTCTCCTCACCTTCTTTTTCTCTCTCTCGAATCGTTAGCGCATTCCCCGGAGCGAGTTCCAGGCGTCTTCTTCTGCGCTGCGCTTTGCCGTGTCGTCTGATAGCATACCGCTCCGGTTCCCGCGATTTTTAACGGAAATCTAAGAATTGCCGGCTTTGAAAATATAAGTTCCTGGTACTGAGGCGTTGTTAACATGGCACGGATAAATAAAACGATCGTTATTTTGAAAAGTTCGCTATTCTGAAGTAGTAGTGAAATAATTTTACATTAAAACTACAAGCAGTCGGCGTGGATTTCTTAAATGCTCGTTAATCTGAAAAGTTCGTTAATGTGGTGTTCGTTGTACCGAGATTTCACTGTATTTGTATTATGTTATCCACGTTTTTCTTTTCATATTGCGCTAAGGCGTTTGTTAGTAGTCGTTTTGGCGCTCGTCAAAGCTTTACCCGGCGAAAATGTGAAACTGGTTTTTAGCTGGAATCAAACTGGTTCTACTTTAACTGGTTTATGGAACTGTACCCAGCTGAGCTGGTCCCAGCTGGACTGGTCCCAGCTGGGAATGGTTCCAGTTGAACTAGTCCCAGTTGGGATGAAGTTGGTATGGTGCCAGCTGGAAATGAGATGGAATGGTCCCAGTTGGGATTTAAGTTGGTATGGTGCCAGCTGGAAATAAGATGGGAAATGTTCCAGTTGAACTAGTCCCAGCTTCTTAATGGTATAAAAAGCTGTGCTTACCCTGACAAAGTATGCACACCCCAGGAGTAAGTGAGAAATACAAAATTGTATTCGCTGAGTGGCACTGAATGTTAACCCTCAGGCTCCCCCAATTCTGCCCCGTCCGCAACCACGCTCTCCGTCTCCTTTCTGCTCCGTCTCCTCTGCTGGTCGTGTCTCCACTTCGAGAGCTTTTTTCGCGAGCTCCGCCTTCTTTCGAGGGCCCTTGTCACATCCTCAATTTTCTCCGTCAAAATGCGAGGCAGCAACACAAGCGTTCCGCTGACATCCAGTTTCCTGGTACGTCCCCAGTGCTCCACAGTGGCTGAAAGCATAATTATTAGTTTAAATACAAAGCAATCTAAGCAATAGTTGCCATATTGTAAATGAACGATGCCAACTGCTACCAAAAAACAGTTAGGTTATACTTTCTAACATCTTATTCTTTACGTATATTTTTTGCTAGGAATATTGCATTGCCAGTTTGATTGCTGATATAAAACTAAATTTTAAGCAACATTTTGGCAAGAATTTATTAGCAATCACACGTCCTGCATTACAACCATGGAAGGGACATTTTCAAGCAAGACCACGTTTGCTTACCTGTTACTACATCCACTTTCATAGATGTGAGGAGATCTTTCGGCGCCACCCCCGACGATCTTTTCGCTGGTGGGAGGTGCCCACTGACGCTCTTCGTTGCCAGCACCTCACTCGTCCAAATGGCCTGGGCGGCGTACTTGCATACTGAGGTTGCCTTTTTGTTCCAAGAATTTTGGCAGCCTGACCGGCACTGACCGTCACACCCTTTGCTAAATGGAAGTGCAGGGAAACAGATGCAAATGTCAAGAAATTCCAGTAGAAAAGAGGTAATCACAGCAAGCAACCAGGTTTTCAGCTTTTGCACGTGAAAAGCCAGCTGTATTGTAGTGCGGCTTGCACTACGAAGTGCGCCCTCAAGCAGCAGCATTCACATAGTAGTGCACTCTTCACAATATATGCAATCATGCGGATATGCTGGGTAGGTTTCCCTTTGGACTTAATGATGAGTAAAACTGCACACACTATGCCCCCCTCCAGCCTGGCAGGCTACACTATATACAATAGATCTAATTATGAATGCTTTCTCCAGCTTCAAGTATGGCCACCATGCCAGCAAAAAGAACCCAATTTCTCGCTATATTACCAAGAATTCTACTTACAGACGCATCAGCACGGTAGCTGAAGTCTTGTTCTGCAAAAAATATGAACATTCAATATGATATATTTCACCACGCTTGTGTAAAGATATCCCATCACTACCGATTGGTCAAATGAACAGCTTGACCTACTCATATGTATTAGTCGTTGCAACACCCCAAAACCATAAACTGGATCAGCAAGACATGCACTACTAACTGCAATACAAACTGCAGATTATGCTCAAGAATGTGCAATAATGTCTGTCCATACCAGGGGCTCCACTTGGCTGCTGTATGTCCAGACTAGGGGCTCCACTTGGCTGCTCTTTGTTACCAAGACTTTCATGTGCCCTGTTATCTGCAATGGGAGCAGTGGTGGCCACTGCATTGAAAGAAAAGTTTCTTGATTATTAGAAATGCCCGTAGGTCCTAAAACGAAAAGTTACTAGGAACCAAGCAACCAGTGCATGTTTAAATATTAATATTGCCATTCACAGCAAAGCATTGACACCCTAAAGAATGCTGGGACCAGTACAGCTACTGTACTGACAGCCCTCTTTACTGGCAGCAGCCCTTCGCTGAAAGGCATACTTCAGCATTTTTGAACATATCTGCCTTCTTTCAATGTGTGGTCATTTACTATCCACACATGGCCTCATACAAAAGCACTCAAAGTGAAACCAGATTTGCACATTGCAACCAACATCAACAAATAAATGAACAAGATCGCTGTTCATTAGCATTAAGATAAGGTGTTGGCTAATTGTAAAAATAGCTTTAAACAGCTACTGCTTTTAAAAGTTAAAGCAGTATTAGTAGCAGCCACATTGTACAGTGTTAACATATGCTAGGTATAGTGGCAAGGCTTGCCAGTTTTTGTAATGCCCGTCTTTCTTCGGATCCAGCGGCAGCAGCAGCAGTGGAGGCAGTCGCACCATTGCTGACCTGACGTTCGGCTAAACAAATGACAAAAGTACAGACAAAATCACAGACCATTCATGCATCTTCACCTCCAGTAAAGACAGTAGTAGTCAATGCACACGTTACACACAGAACACAATTTACATATTATAAGCAAGTAGGATAGCACTCCTTTGTGCACAAAACATTAGGTTACTGAACTAGGCAAGAAAATAACAAAAGTTTTATACATCAAAGCAGTGCTCAGCTACAATGCAAAGTGTTATATATGCAACTATAGTGCTACCATAGGACTTGCCAGTAATTTGCCGGCACCAGTCTTCTTGGTGTAGCAGAAGATGTGGTCGCACAACCAGTGTGAACAGGGCCCAATCTTTGCGCCGAAGTTGCAGAAGAGGTTCCACCATTGCCAGCACGATGTTTGGCTAAAAAAAAGTATAACTGAAGTTACAGCAGTTACAGACCATGCAAACATGTTGGGCTCTGGTAACAACACCAATGTTTTACATATAGTATGCAATTTGTGTATTTTAAAGGAGTAGGCTGGCATTTCCTGGGGCTTGAACACTATACCAGGCAACATGTCACAAGTTATATATATATATTATGCCCAACAAGTAACATCACATATTATATGGTGCCATTAATATGCTTGCCATTGTTTGAAGCTTGCAGCCTAGCTTCCGTTCCTTTGATGTGGCCTCGTTGGGAGTGCAGATACGACGTTCGAACTAAAAAAAATGATGTAGTACAGATGAGAGACAAAATTAAAATTAATTCAAAAAGGCTATGTCAGCACTCACAGTCAAAAATCTTCGAGTGCAGGCACTGTTGTAGCGAGGTCAGCTGCCCAAAGAGGGCTTTTTTTCTTTCTCCAGGGTCAAAGCCCTCTCTTTCCAAAATTTTTTGTCCTCCAGGACTTTCCGCAGTTCGCTCTTCGCACAAAGGGAATCAGTGTCACTGTCGGACTCGCTAGTTGTATCGTTTCGCGCTCTCTTTGCCCCCTAAAACGTAAAAAAATAGTAAGTGTTCACATGAGCAAATTAAATGATTTAGAAGACTTCAAATATAAATGTGGCCCGTACCAGTCCTCTTGATCCAGTCCGTGATGAACCCGCCTTGTTGTTGTCGAGAGCACTTTGCATGGTCCTTTCGAGTATAGCGCTGTAAGTTTTGGCTTTCACGGCTGCCTGGTTTCGTTTCGTTTCTGAAATATTGCAGAACATTTAGATGCTGTATTCTATTAAAAGTTTTCACATTTTTCAAAAAATTACCACAACGGGAGTGTTTTGCTAACTGTACAGCCCGGAAAATCTGATGCAACAGTGTAGAAAGAAATGCATTTATTGCCAAATATACGCAATAATTCAGATAACAAATCAGTTTCTTTGAAGATATTTCGGAAAAACCGTTGGCTTGATGAGTATGCAAAACGTTGCACGAAGGTAGCTTTTTGTGGGCTTTTTATTTATAATAAGGCAACAGTAGCAATTACTCCTTTGCAATATCAGAACCCTGCTTCCGTCTAAGGGGCGAGCCTACCCCGTTTTGGGCTTTATACATGTTCTACAAAGAAAAAAATTAACCAGCAAGCAAGCTTTCCTCGCGTGCACAAAAGCTGTTTTACCTTTTAATATTATTATTTTCAAAAGGGCAGCCACAAATTGTGACCCAACTGGAAAACTGCAGTGTGAAGGTGCAAGGGGTTTGCAAACCCCTGGCACCTTCCCTCCAACATCCAACACATCTCTCATAAACATGTTGATGAAAAGATGCGTTGGATGTTCATTGGTTGATGGCGAATGCACCGAACTTGCTATCGCGAAAATAAAAGTCGGTACAATACTTTTCTCTACTCCTCTACGGAATGCCGTGCAAATTCGCACACCTGCTTGTCGGTTTTCCGCTGACTGGCATTCAGCTCGTCGTGGTCACCAGGCGGTCCGACGTCCTGTGGAACCTTCGGTATGGCAACCTCTTGTCAACATCCGCCGCTCAAGATCTTCTTTGGTGTCTGTTAGTATGAATAGAGCGCAAGTAAACATCATTCGGATGAGTTTGAACAAGGGGTTTGTGATCATGCAGCTTACCGGAAAGCATGAGCACTTGGGCGTCGTACAATCCCGTGTTGGCGTCCTCCACAGGGTCATGCCAGTAGACGGAATACACGAACTTCTTATCGAAGTCAAACTCGTTGTTCGGGAAGAAATCCGCAATGTCGTCCACGGGCACCACATGCAACTTCTTCGCCTCGTCAATTAAAAATCTAACCACAGCATGCATGACTGTGTTTGCACGTGTGCATGCGCATGCAAGTCACCAATACAACTTATCAGTAAGAGGGACGCGGTAAAACCAATAATTTTGACTTCGCCGCCACACAACATGCGTGCCAGTACTAAAAAACCTAGCTAGACCTTCGGCGAACAAAGAACGAATGTGAAGAACATTCAAGCAAGCTAGACAAAAGCAATATATCAACCAAGCAGCACGCACGCATGGATGCTGAAACCATTGAAGAAATGCAGTAGTGAATTCGCTTGACACCAGCCGAGAAGCACCGCAAGAGGCGCAACAAACGTCAGCGGCGCAAAGCTCTGTAGTGAGGTGCTGCAACTGGGACTGATTGGGTTCCCATTAATCAACTAAAGCCTATAATTCCCGTAAATTGTCGATGATGTGAAGAGAAAAAATGAAAATTCGCAATTTGTGAATTACGAGGGTTTCATAACAGCGGTTATCTCGGACACAACCAACACGTCGCTTGCAACATTAGCGGCGTGGTCCTTGCTGTTACTGACCAGAGTTAATGCCAACCCACTCCCCCCTCCCAGAAAAAAGCGTTCTATTTCTTCATATATTTAAAACAAAACGCAATTTTTTTTCTTTAAGCTTACTTTTTGCACATACTTGTTCGGGACATGCGGAACACGGAATATACGACACCTAGCGCAACTAGCTTGCAACGAGCTTTCAGTTGCCTCACTGAGTGCACTGATTCTTTGTCACATCGAGTCGTGCAGGTTGCGTAAGCGGTGTAGGCTCACACACAAGGTACTGGAATTTTTATTTAATGTGTGGCTTGTGCTAACGGCGGCGGCGCATTGCATTGTGCGGCGAACTAGTGAACTGCTGAACGAGATGAGGCCGCGAAAGCGGTATTTGGACGATTGTGATGGCGCGACGAAGGATCTTCCGAAGACTACACGATGCCGCTTAATGAAATGCGACCAGCAAGACATCGCTTGTCTGGCGAGCACCGGTTGTCACACTGCTGAAACCAGCGCTCAGTGTAGTAACAACGATGTCACACAACCGTGCGATTTCGATGGCACGATTTCTTCTGATCATAACGGCAGTGAGGAGCGCTCACCACCCCTGGATGACGATGCCACACAACTGCGTGATTCTGACCTGAATTGGAGTTCCGCCCACATAGACAACGACGAGGAGCCACCCCTAGATGACTTCGGTGATTGTGATGCAACGTACTGGAGTTACGGCCACAACGACGATGAGGAGCCACCCCCAGCTCCCGGGTGTGCACAGGAGGATCCAGACGTTCTTTCTCCCTACGACATAATGGCCCTTACTGTGAACTTTGCAGTCGAGTTTGGCCTGCCCTGGCGAGGCGTAGAAGCGTTGCAGAAACTCATCTGTTACATTCTACGGAGAAAAGACGTCCCTGCAACCAAACATCTGTTTAAGAAGTTCGTGGGTGCAGGAATTGAAGCTGCAAGATTTCACTTCTACTGCGATGAGTGCATGGCGTCGATATCAGAAACATCAGGCCGCCTCGTGGAAAGAAATTCTCAAGAAGGCCAGTGCAGGGAGTGTGGCAAGCCGTACAGTGGTCGCGAGATGATGCGTGATGGGCAGTTTTTTGTTAGCTTGCCTCTTCAGCGGCAGCTTAGTTCGCAACTGGCTGACAAGGAAGTTGCCAGTGCACTTCTGGATCGCCTGAACGTGATTAACCAAAACCCTGGTGAGGTAGAAAGCACGGCAGATATAACGGATGGAGACATGTACAGGCGCACCAGAAAGAAGATTTCAGAACATGATCTTACCTGACGCTAAATGGAGATGGTGCACCGATATTTAAGTCGTCAAACTACAGCATGTGGCCAGTGCAGGTCGTGGTGAACGAACTCCCGCGACACATGCGGCAGAACAACGTGCTCGTACCACTGTTGTGGTATGGGCAGTCACGCCCCGATATGACCTTGCTCTTAGGAAGTTTTGTGAAGCAAATGGATGAACTGGGACTCGACGGTGTCTCATGGACTGTGGGCACACAGATGATCCATTCGAAGGTAAGTTTATTAAGCCATACAGACCATGGCCAAGTGTGCTGTAGTTGTTCTGCATTACAACCAACTTATGCCATTATGCAGGTGTACTGCGTGAGTTGTACGGCGGACTCTCCTGCACGAGCCATTATGCAGAATATGGCTCAGTACAACGGGTACTACGGCTGCGGCTGGTGCCTGCACCAAGGTGTACCTATCGATCGTAAGCAATATTTTTTTCATAGCTTTCTACAGTTTGACTAGCCCCTTATTAGTGTTGCATTGTTATAAAACATCATAAAAAATGTAATGTACCCTTAATTATTGCATTGGTACTGTAAGTATTACCTTAAGCATTGCTGGGAAGCTCTCAGGCATTATTAGCAGCTTCTGAAAAGGCTATATTTTCTCTGTAAACTCCTATTCATTTGCTCATGAAACTGGGGAAGTTGGTTCTAATTATTCATTTCGGGAATGAATTTAAGGTTAAGAGTGGTCAGGAAAAATTCAGGCAGATGAGGAACTTGCTGGCATGTACTAAATCCTTCCTCATTAGTTGTTTCTGTTTGCACTATTTGCTATCTAAGGACCTTTTTTCAAAGCAGTTGCTGGTTTGATTAGCTTTTTTCACTTGTATTCATTTTGTATCTAATTTAGTTCAGGAATGCTATATTTCTACACCAAACTAAGCTTGGACATGGTTCTTCCCACGGTAACAGGAACCATAAAGTACCCTGTTGGTGGTGCTGTGGAAGAAAGGACATCACAGCAAACCCTCAGGATGATGGCTGAAGCTGCAGCTAGCAGTAAAGCTGTTCAGGGAGTTAAGGGGGCCCTCTGCCCTGATCAACCTGCAGCACTTCGACATTGTGTGGAGTTTCACTCCGGACTACATGCACTGTGTGCTGCTAGGGGTCACCCGCCAGCTCACTGAACTTTGGCTTGCAAGTGTTGGTGAGCCTTTCTACATCGGCTCACCAGACGACCTCTACGGAGCTAGATGAGCGGCTGCTGAGCATAAAGCCACCATTGTGCTTCCCACGTCTGCCACGGTCTCTTCTTCAGAGGAAGTACTGGAAAGCCACTGAGTGGCAGCAGTGGTTGCTTTTTTTTCACTGCCTTGTGTTGTGGGCATTTTGCCTGCTAAGTATTCAAGGCACTACTCACTGCTCGTGCGAGGCATTGCACTGCTGCTGAAGGACACCTGTCAGTGATGATGACATCACCGAGAGCACAAAGTGCATCGTGAGGTTTGTTGTAGGAGTGCAGTTCCTGTACGATGAGGCAGAGATGACCTTCAACATGCACCAACTGTTGCACCTGCCTAAAAGTGCTGCATTGCAGGGTCCCCTGTGGGCACATTCGTGCTTTATGTTTGAGTCAAACATCGGCCAGGTGAAGAAGTTGGTGACGTCAGCGCATGGAGTCTCGCAACAAATTGTTGAGCGCTTGATGATGACGGCAAATCTTGAGAACTTGAAAGCGCTAGCAAGCACTCAAACGCAGGAACTTCTTTCAAAGTGCCCCACAACAACTAAACAAGCTGTTGTTCCACTCGGAAAAGCACGACCGGTGTCAGCTGCATTGCTTGCATGGGTTCATGAGGAGATGGGAGACATAATAGCTGGGCCTGTTGTGGAACATGACAGAGTTGCAGTGTCTGGGTTTGTGTTCCACAGCGAACAGTACAAACGGCCATACAAAACTGACTCCACAGTTCTGCTAATGTCAGGAACATTTGTCAAGGCAGAGACACTGCTGTCAGCCACTGATCACTTCGGCAACAAGAAGGTGTTTGCAGTGTCACAAATGTATGTCACCAAAGCAGTCATGAAAACATCACACATATTGAAGTGTTAAAGCCTAGGTGGAAAAAAGCTTGTGGAGGTGCTGCCTACAGCTCTTCCATGCATGTTCGTAAATTTTGGAAATGAAATGTTTGTCACTGTTATGCAAAAAGTGCTGTTTGCAAGTTCCTGAGTTGTGTTAATGCCGTCTGTAGTGTGATTGTAGTGTTGATTGATTGTGGGGTTTAACGCGCCGACACAACGCAAGTGATGAGGCGCGCCATAGTGGATGGCTCCGGATTAATTTTGACCACCTGGGGATCTTTAACGTGCGTCAAAATCTCGTACACACGGGCGTTTTTGCTTTTCGCCTCCATCAGAAAAGCGGCCGCCGCGGCTAGGATTCAGATTATAGGGTTACCTAACAATTTCAATGTGATCGCTACTCCGATGGCATATAATGTGTTGATGGCTGGTATGCTTTGTAAACTTGTGTATGCACCAAGCGTTCAAGGAGTGTAGGTGATAAATTGAAGCCAAGCAGTGTTTCCCCTGTTTTTGAGGTGCGAGTCCAGTTGGCTCTTTTGTAATCGTACATGTGAATCCCATAGCCTATTGTCGCTGAGTTTTCTGAGTGTGCCATCATGTGTGAAATAGAGACCGTATGTTGAGTGTTTGAATGTTTACCTTGGTGTGCATAATGGCTTTCTAGCTGCCCCGTATAAGTGTGAAGTCTTGACTCGTACCCCTTTGGTCTGAGTTCCTTGTTTTTGGTAAAGAGGCAGGTGTAATATAGCTTTCCTGATCTATCTGTGTTGATCCCTCTGCCTTTTGAGTTGCATGCATCATAGATCCAGGCCATGTTTCTTATGTAAATCGTTAGCCAGCCGGCAGCTGTAGTGGCACAAAAGGCTTTTGTGCTGGAGTGGAGACAAAATGTTTTTTTCATCTTTGCAGTAATGACATGTATATATTTTGTCCTTTGTGGTGTCTGATCTATCAGTGATAAGTTCTAGTGTGAGGTGCTTTGGTTCTGCCTGCACCACGACTAGAGTTGCGATGGTTATTATTTCACCTTTCACTTCATATTTTGTATGCGCAGTAACCTAAAAGTGTAAGTGTGCAACCTGTTTTTTTAATGGCATGACATTGATTTACATTACACTGTGGTATGTATTCTGCAACAAGGCCTTGATTGTTTCCAAAACCTCACCATTTGTGTTGCGAAATGTGTAGCTCATCCTTTTGGTGTTCGGTGGTCTTTGATGTTTCAACGAAGTCTTGAGATATTCTAAGACAGTTCCTCTGAACTGAAATTCAGTTGGCTTTTGTGTGTTGTATCTTTCGCCCAGAATTTTCTGCCATGCACTTTGAAATAAAAGTGCAATTAGACCCCGTCTCTCCTTTCCCTGCATTAATCAACGTTTCTATTTAGACTACACAGCTTCGAAGTCGTACACATCATTGAAAATGTACTTATAAAATTATTGAAACATATACTTAATGCGCACCTAAATTCTGTTTACTTAGCCAATTATTTTGGAAACAGAACAGTTGTAAAGACATGTTAGTTGAACAGAACCTGCAATTTACCGAAGTTTCATTCTGGGTATGTTAACCTGCCGGCTGGGACACCACCTTGGCTGTTTGAAGTGCCTGCATGTTTGGCTGTGCCTAGAGGGCAAGGTCCCTTTTTACGCTACTGTGTATATACTATTTTAAATTCCGCATGGGTAAGATGGCATGCGTTCAAATCGCATAATAACCTACCGTGGTGACTCTGGCTAAGGCATTGTGCTGCCGAGCCTGAGACTCGAGCAATCCTGTCCATGGTGGCTCTTTTTCTGATGGAGGCAAAGAACAACACCTGTGTTGAGATTTTGGTGCACATTATAAAGGTGGTATAAATTACTCAGAACTTGTTTACGACATTATGCCACTCAGCTTCCTTTTCTTTTTCATATATCAACATGACTAAATGTGGTAACTGTTCATTAGTTCATTCCAGCTGATGTCATTTCTTCGGACTGGTTGGGATCACCTGTTAGACGCTCATCCCATCTGGTTTGGAATTTATTCCAGTTGGGATCAGCTTATACCAGTTGGTTTCTAGCAGGTAAATAGGTGGTGCCAACTGGCTGGAATCTATTTCAGCTGGGGCCAGCTGGGACCTGCTGCTCCCATCTGGCTGGGAATTAATTCCCGTTGGGACCAGTTCATTCCTTGCCAGCTGCCTGTTGGTCCAGCTGGCACCAGTTTATTCCCAACTAGCCACCTGTCGTCCCAGTTGGGACCAGTTGATTCCAAGCTAGTCGCCTGTTGGTTCCAGGTGCAGCTGGTAGTGGGACCAGCTAGTTCCCAACTGGAACCAGTTTATTCCAGTTTGCCCCAGCCAATTCCCAGTTGGGACCAACTAATTCCCAACTGGGACCAGCTGAAACCAACTGAAAACTAGCAGCACATTTTCGCCTGGGTAGGAGGCACACTTCTGGAATATGGGCTAACAGGCAACTCGCTTCGCTAAACATTCAACAGACGCCGCAATAAGCGTTACCATATCGCATTGAAAAACTGACGAAACGTTTAACTAAACGCTGCGCCGCCGCGCCCACGTCACGGGACGCTGTTACAACTGGAACTAAGACATCGTGCCATGCTGTTAGCCCGAGTGAATCGAAGCGACTACAACCCGACTATCCATAACAAGAACGCAAATCGAAAGAACGCCCCTGTCGTCGTTCGCACTGCGGTCGCGCTGCCCACCAGACGTTTTGTAGGTAAAGTAAGAATCCACGCTAGGCATTCACATTATGTAACCAACACCTCACGTCCCGTGCGGCGCCAAGACTGACGCACAGAGGTTGCCAGGTAACGGAAGTGTAGGCGGGGAAGCTCTTTTGTCGTTTGCTCCCAGTGCGCTACCAGTGGTTACTGCGGCCACGAGAGTTCGCTCAATAGGTTTGTCTTCCTGCTAGACCAAACCACTGTCTCAATTGTTTCTGGCAACAGTTTACGTCAAAGGAAACGTTATAAAAGGGCGCGAGAAATGCAACGACTTTCTCAATTGGTAATTTCTCAGCAAATAAAGCACCCTTCGCCCCAGAATAAACGCTGACAGGGCTTCGGGCCAGTTGAACTGTCGTTGAAGCCCAACTTGCTATTTGCCATCAGCGTCCCTTTAAGGCTGCCACGACGCCTTCTATGAGTGTTGGCCGTGGCAGAGCCTCGAACATAAGTACATCACCTGGAATATGTGGCCCTGTCAATGCACTGCGGTAGCGGCAACCTGCCCAGTGCATCCGCATTTTCGTGCAACTTACCCGCCCGGTACTGGAGGTCGTAGTCGTATACTGCTAGTTTCAAGCACCATTGTGGCATGCGAGGAGAGAGCGTCCGCGGCTCTGCCATTTTCTTACCCCCACTCTTAATAAAAAGGTCGTAAAAAGTTAGTAACGGCCGTATTTACTAACTCCTTACGAACTTTACTACCACGCCAAACGGTACGTAGGCTCTGCCACTACCTATGGACCCTAATTCCTAAAGTTACTAGTCTACACCGCGCACTTAGTAACTGCTGCTTGTTTGATACTAACATTATTTATTGATGTTGTGCTCATTTTAAACATACATATCACGTATAGTTGCGGCAATGGGTTGTTCATATCGATAGGTGGGGCCAAGCGAACTTGCGCAAACGTGCCGCAAAGTAGTTTTCTTATAACAATATGTGACAAGCAAATGGCTTTAAGTGCAACTTTTTGGAGTCATTTCTTGGAATAATTTTAATCAATGAAGCTTTATTTGACATATATAAAAGTAGAACCAGTGACTGACTTGAGGGGGGGGCTGCCGCTTCCCCCATACGACCTAAAATAGGTGTAGATTGAAGCACATGTGTGCATATTATCATCATATCACTGCAAAAAGTACTCACCAACCATCTGCAGGGGGCAACCAGAAATCCGCCCCCGGGTAGCGGCTGAGTTAAAAAATAATTAGGCAATGAAAAAACTCAGAAACGGACCTGCTGGGACTGGAACCCAAGGCGTCAGCGCCATTACTCAGTACTTTACATTCAGGCCAGAGAGCGCCCCGAACACGGTGGGCTCGTATTAGCAGGCGTTCAAACGAATAGTGCGCGCAGTGACATCACACATGTAATGTGGGTGCTCTGTGCAGGGAAGCGTTTGTAAACACGCCCCCGGGTAAAACGTTCCTTTAGGTCAGTGGTAGGCAACCTTATGAGGCGGAGCGCTAAGTTACGGGAAGCCATGGTGGGGGCCGGATTGGAAATCGGGGAAGAGGGGGGGGGGGAGGGGGCATGTTGGGCCTGTGGGGCCTGTGCAAACAAAAGAAGTGGAGACACTGCAAAGACGAAGTGAAGGCTTCAGTAAGTGTGAAGATGGGGAGCAATGCCAACTAAAAGCGATCTTTCTTTCTTCGTGTCTAACCCCATCTGATGTCAAAACTGTCATGTTGGTTTTCAGGTAGGAAGTGACAAGGGGAGGGGGGCCTCTCACGTCGTGCCGGGGACCAGAAAGTATTGTCCCGTTGGCTGCAGGTCGCCGACCCCGATTACGCAAATGGAATTAACGTGCTATTGGTAGTAAGCACTGACATGCGCTGGATTTGCTTTTTCAGAACGGAAGGTAGACCACAAAATATAAATGAACACTACGGGGAAATACTAAAACAAAAACTGCGGAAACAAAAAAAAATGTTAGTGCGTGGAGATCAGGTTAAAACATGGAAAGCGGGGCTCGCCGCTGATTGGTGGAAAGACCAAGGGGATTTGGGGTGGGTTAGCACAAAGAACAACAAAACAGTTGCATTTTAAAGGGGAAAAAATAAAAACGTTTTGGCAGAACGTGTTTCAATTCAATTCAACTTTATTTACCAAGAAGGGAATACATTTTGATTTGCAGTACATCATCTGGGCCCATAGCAACCTTGCTAGTGGCGGGCCCATGCAATAAATACATCATATTGTAGCAACTCAGCCTTTAAAGTAATTCAATGCGGTCAACAAAAGAAAAGCGGTCGTCAGAACCGTAACACACCGTAGACATCAATGTACTTAAACATAGCACATATACAATCATACATGCGCATGCATACAAGTGCAGATACTCATACATAGACATATATATGCTCACGTGAAAGGTGATGGGTGAAGTGCAGATTGGATAGCTTTGGTTGTAAGTGGTGCCCTTCATTTTATTACTGTTTTGTAAGTGAACACATTGCAAGTGTTGAATGACTGCAGTACATCAATGTAGGTAAGTGATGCCTGTGTAGCGACACCATCGCCATCATAGTCGTCAGCGCCACAATCATCATCAGCGATGCCTGGCCAGCGTCGGCAGTTCCACGCGCCGCATACGAGATCGTACACGACTGTGTAGCCGGTTGGTAGATCGTCTTCGCCGCTCCCACTTCTGGCCGGGCCTACACTCTCCAAATAAATGTAGGAAGCCGCATCAGCCGCACCAACCGAGTCTGCTCCCTACACCTGAAAGCTTACAAATTCAGTATTTTATGTTTCATATTTTGGTATACGTAATTTATTCACTTAGCAAAATGCACGGCTGATATGAATGGATTATAATCATGTTTATTTCGTTTCAACCACAATTATAAATGACAACGATTTCCTTCTCTTGAACTTGGTCCCATTAACAGAATAAATGACACGAATTTGTACAACTAACTTCTATTCTTTTCAATGCCTATACACAAGTTTATGAACTATATGTACAGGCTTTCAACTACAAAACAATGGCCAGCGATGTAGCAGTTCACTCATCCACCATCACTTCTGGCTTCAGTGCCAATTCACATAAATATAAGTCCACAACCTGATGCGATGGAACATTATGTGGCCTAACAACGAGATGTTCTGCTGTCCTGCAGACCAGGTTTGACCAGCGGTGCTGCTGGAAAAGGACAATCCTCAAAACATTGACAAAAATAAACAGACTGCCACAGTACATGTATAACCCCACAACTTGTCCAAAATGTGGCAGCTGGCATTTCTTCAAAATCACCTCACCCAAGTGTTTTGTACTTTGTATGCTGGGTAGTGACTGAAGCAACTTGCACACCGGTACATCAGGTGCAAATGTTGCCTGCATGCATGGAGCCCAATGTAATCAGTTTGGGCTTTGTTGTCTCCATTGCTTTGCCCAGTTCACAGTTTGCAAGTTCAAAGCTTTTGTAAGAGCTGATGCCGTTCGCTACAGACTTTGGGGATGTTCTTGAAGTTCTTATGGCGGGATGCAATATTTTTATGTACTGGTGCTTTGCTTCGTATGCATGCACCAGAGCTTTAAAGGACCGAGCTGGTTCATTAACCTCGGATAATGTATAAAAAGTGCAGCTTTTGGGGTCATCCTGGACGGGTAGAATCTGAATGAAAGCACAAAAGCCGTATCTTATCTTGCAGGTACGCTAGGTGATCTCTAGGTAGCTCATCTGCAAACACCAAGTCGCAACAATTTTCTTCTAGCCCAAGGTAAACTTCCCAGTGCTCGTTTTCTTCGGGCACAAGGTCTCCGAAAATGAGGGAAAAAAACATGAAGAGACATCATTTTTGGAATGCAGTCCCGTTGTAAGCCTTTCGTGCAGTCACAAAGGTTTTTTCCAGTGGCTCTGCTTTTTTTTTGTCTTGTGACCCATAGTCAAATGCCGCCACCTTGTCTAGGTCAGAAAGGGTTGCGACCTTAGAAGTGATAAAACCCTGCAACACTTCTCAAAGAACGTGAGAAATTGACCCTTCAAGCAGGTCATGCCTAATGTCAGGAGGTAATTGCATTGTGACATCAAAGTACCCTATAGAAAAAGGGGTTAACAACATATACCGCATCGCTATAAAGAACTAGAAACGGCGTGTACTGGCTCTCATTCTGCAGTAATGCTGAAGCTTTTTCTTCGGGATGATCCCATCACAAAAGCGGCGAAGCAACGATGACTCTTCAGTAGCTTCCATACATGGATCCAGAGAGTTGCAAAAACTTTCAGAGTTCATCAAACTCCGCAACACACTGATTATGGGTACGTACGTGAAATGTTTTCCCGTCACTTAGGACTTGTTCTTCGGGCTTGACATACGGGAGGTGTGCCTTTGCATACTGCTGGCTTTTATATCTGCTTTTCACTCCTTGAAACACGTCTTCAAGAAAGTCACAGGCAAGAAGCGTCTGTAGTTCGGTGTTTTGTTCTGTTGCAACTGCAATATGCTGTTGAATCTCAAGAGCCCAAGGTCGGAACATGTCAACAAACGTTACTTTGAAGTTATGAAAATTTTCTCCGTTGTAGAATGTGCACCTTGTTTCTTTCAGTCACACGGAAAAAAAGTAAACACAGCTGCTTTTTCAACTCCTCCTTAAAGTCATGTATGCTCGTGCTGGTTCTTGGATCCACGCGTTCACTTTCGTCAGCATCACTTATCACATAATCCTCGCTCAAGGGCTCAGAGTCATTTAAAACATGTCTCACTCGAGCTTTCTCTGATGGCTCAACGTTGTCGTGAATCCCAGCATCACTGGATTATTTGTGAAGGCGCGGGGTCCATGTGGCTTCTATGTTCTCGGTAGAGATGGTTCCGGAATGATTCAAAGCAACTATATGTCGCTGGGCAGCCTCCGACACCACACATAACAGAAAAAGCCTCGCTCATTCCGGTGATCTCTGATGTGCCAGACAACCTTGGAGAGTTTTCGAGGCGAGAACGCACAGTGAGGACCTGTATGCAACATTTTGAGATACCATAATGTCGCAATTATGCAGGAATTGGGCGACTCTTTGTCTGACGCGCACAAGAGCATCGCAACAGTAAGGATAAAAAGAAACGGCTTCGCTTGGATTGCAGCAACTGAACGCAGCCGCAGTTACTGAAGGTATCCATACTCACAGGCATAGATCGTTCCAAATGTTTCGTTGATGTCCGTACCTAATTTTGCAAAATAAAAACGCCGTTTTATACCCAAGTGAGGGTAATTCAAGAACAAAACTCATTCTTTTACTTTTTGTAATAAAACTAGGTGGCACCGACCAACAAACTGTTTCAGAATGTTGTCGCCGATGGAAAATTGCCTGTCAAAGGAGCTGAAAATGACAAAACAGTCTTTCTTGTCGTTTCCTGCCATTTCTCACGTGCTAAACAGGGCTTGTTTGGCAGCGCCGCGGCGCGGATATTTCAAGAAGCAATTTGCAATAGTCAGGGCCAGACTCGACTCTCCTCTTCTCGCGCACGAGAGGAAGAGAGTCCAGTCCGGCCGTGTAATATTGATGTACGGCGGCGGATTGTTCGTTTTTTGCGAACGCACTTTATAAGCGACCCCAAACCATCCACCGCCGGCGTCGGCGTCGTCGGCGTCCGCAATAACAGCATATTTCGATCCGAGGACTTTGCGGCCGCAGCGCGACGCTACTAAGCCACGGACGCCACGCTGATATCAGTGTGAGTAACGCGCCTTATATCGCATTCAAACTACGTCGTCAGCGGCGTGCGTTGGCGACTCAGCAGCGTTATAGGTTGATAGCGTGGTGTACACGTGATACTATCTAGGTGGCGTTCATTCGGAAACTTGGTAAGCAATGCTATCTAGGTGGCGTTGGACGTGTATAAAGCCGGGCACTACCACGGCGGGTTGTTTCCCTTTGGAACAGTAACCTCAATTGTGGACTTCCGAAGTGGTTAGAGCTTTATTTGTTGCGGCGGTTAAGTCACGTTAGACACAAAAGGCTGGCTGCCAGTTCAGGATGGAGAACATGTGCCTGGTTTTTTTCAAAGACCGGAAAAAAAGTTGTCCAAATAGGTGGTGAACGCCGAAAAGAAGATGTGGTTGCCACTGTGCGGGGTAACGACCTTGAAGATGCCACCAAAGGCACGCGCATTGAGGTAAGTCGCTGTGTTTCCTACATGCTCGAGTTGGTGTTGGGCGGGTTCTGCGAATTTTGGGGAACTTTACTGCTGAGTTCTACGGCATAGTGTGATGGCTTAAAAAATCATAGCTGAGCCGCATTCAGCACGTGGCGCGGGCACCACGTGTGTTTGCACTTTTCCGGCGTCTTGAAAGCAGTGTTTACTGAACTCGCACAATCTGCCTTAGTTGACGTGAAACGACCGCTCAAGCATCGCCTGGCCGTTTGTAAAGTGTACAAATGTCTGCTCAAGGTGGGTGTAGTCTGTCCGCACCGTAAAGGAATATGCCTGTGCGGGCGACACAGCGTGTGCACTGTCTTCTTGTGAAGTCTTTTTCTTCTTTTTTTTTGGGGGGGGGGGGAACGTTCGCGGGATTGAGATACCCTTAGGAATTCGTGTGGAGAGTGCTTGGTACTTTTGAAGGATGATATGTCGTATGACCCGTGCTCGGAATTGATAGTCGAATATGAGGCACGAACTTCTTAGATCTCTTCCAGCGAACTTAGAGCTCTATCCTATGCGGGTGTATTTATTTTTGAGCAGGACAGTAAGATTGCACCAACGTCCAGGTGCAACGGCAGCTGTCACTAATGTTCCGTACATAGGAAACACAACACGTGTTAAAAGCAGTCTTTCTTGATTTTCACCTAACCGGCCGAACCACATCCGCTTACTGGCTAGCCAGGGTCACTGTTAAATATTAACCACTGGTAATAATTACAGGAGATCGAGCGTTACTAGCGGATAGTGAATTTGTGTTCTTGACTGGACGCGACGCTCACTACTGCGGTCCCGTGGCACGTGCCTTTTGTCAGTGTTGTATCGCATTTGGCAACGGGATAGTGTGAATTTGTCTTCCTGTCTGGTCGTGATGCGCATTGTGAGGTCTTAGGCACGTGTAATCTGACAATGCTTTACTTTTGATGTAATCGCGGATGACAAGACATGAAGCCACGTGGCTCTTCAGAGTGCAGTGTATGTATGTGTGTGTGTGTGTGTTTTAAAATAAGATTCAGTTCAGAGTTCAGCGCTGCGTCTTCATTCGTTATTCTTTTGTCCCGTCCATTGTTCGCTGCTTGTTCAATATGAGATATGACTAAACGTAACTGTGTACAGTAAAAGCTCAATTCAAGCTAAAAGGAGACCATAAATATGTTCGAAAGAAGCCTCCTCTGGAGTCGTAATCGTGACTTAGGCGCTACTACATGTTTTTGGAATGTTTGTGACACGTTTGTGGTAGAAGCACTGGCGCTGGCGGTGCGGCGCCCGCTGCGGAAGCGAAATAAGCTGTCGCATCAGCGTAGCGCGCACTGCGCTGTTTCTTTTTTGTTTCGTTGTTTTGCAAGTCTAGTAAACTCCATTTCGTTTGGATCTGAAACACATTGTAATGACACTGGGCTGGATTCTTCTGCGATGAGCGATGAAAACCAGGGGATACCAGTTCAAATTAACCGTTATGGATACCGACTCGTTCGAATTATCGGGTCCCGCAATATAATATCCAGGGCTGTGCCGTGACCAGGGCATCAGTTCGAATTAACGAGTTCCAATTATTGAGCTTTTTCTGTAATAGTAAACGAAGTTTTCAGAGTTGAAAGTATTATTGAACATTGTAGTAACTTAGGCAGGACATGGCAGGGGTATAAAGAAGGGATGATAAATTTGTTTCTTAAAATGTAAGCTCTTACGACACCTCTGACTGATGCTTACCGTGTTGCTAGTCTTGTTTGCACTTCCACCCATGCGACCTTGTGTGTGTGAGGGGGGGGCATCATTCTTCTGAGAACTGCCTAACGTGTATAAAAACACGATGGGGCACTGTATACGCAAGGGCTTAAATTTCCAGTTGAGGCCGTGGTCTTACAATGGGAGTGAAAAAAATTCGGGAAAGCGCGCACTAAAGCGCCAGACTTGAATAGCGAAGCTGTTGTAGAGGACCATTGCCATACACATAGTTAGGTCTCAGAATAATTGTTTCTTTGTATAGTTGCGGTGCTAGTAATCGTCAGCATTGTAGGCGTCCACCAGCTCTTCGTTCTTGACATGAGGCAGCGGAGGCTGGATCTACAAATCATCTCTGGAAGGATTGGCACTCGTAGCCATGTCTCCAATTACCCATAATGGCTTCTAGGAAATGCGGCAGCCGCAGTGACCTTTCCCAAGCAGAGTGTTTTAACTGAAGAATTAGCCGTGAAGGGGCTTTTTTCGATGTGCTGTACTTTTTGACAATAGTGCAGTAGGTTTGTTTTTTTTCTCCGGCTAAAGCCAGTGCGCGAGCCAGGGTCTCTGAGGTCGCCGTGGGGCACACGCTTGTGGGGGTTGGGCCATTTATCATAATTTTTCATGCAACAGTGAACTTTCGGCTTGTGCAACAGCTCTGCCGTTAAAACACATACATGCCTGTGTGCAAGACATCAGTGCTTGTTAATGGAGTACTGACTCTAGGTTTCTGTGTTACATTTTTTACGCTGTTGTGCGTGCCTACACCCCACTAATCATAGGATGGTTCAGTAGACAACCGATCGCAGCGCAAACAATTCTTTACAGCCTTTTTACTTGTGGCAGTTTAGGTTTCGGCAAAACAAACACTGAGGCGGCTCGTGGTTACACCATTCTTGTTGCACCACAGCTGACCTGGATATGCGTGCGTGCGTGTGTGTGTGTGTGTGTGTGCGCGTGCGTGTGTTTGTGTTAGTGTGTGTGTGTTTGTGTGTGCACGTGTATGTACGTGTGTCCAGACATGGGTGTGGCAGCGTGACGTCAGGCCCGAAAACCATGACATGGTTACACACATCAGAGCAGCGCGCACCAACCGTAGCCAGGATGTTGGCCCATTCACGGGAGCCTTTACTTGGTAGTTAGGAACCTATGAGGAGCAGATGGCGTCATTTCATGCCAGTTGCGAAAGGGTATTCATTCTGAGCTTGTCCCGTGCGTGCAAAGATTAAAATGGATTTAAGATATGGTATACTGAACGGTTATGGTTGAAACTTGCTTGGAGATATCTCCGTATACAAAGGAAGCTTTTTATATGTACTTATCTTCGCTTTTAAATTTCGTGTTAGTACTGCTTTAAAGAATCCAAATCATCAAAATTCGGCCACTAACACTACATTGCCTCTAATGGGTGAAATGCCTTCAATGCACTTGCAATATAATGTTATTTTTGCCACCAAAGTCTTCTTAAAACTTAAGAAACTAGAAGCACGAAAGCTTACATGTGAAGCACACACTTATTGATGGTTTCGAAAGTCTGCATTTGGGGTCAGAATGAGTAGCACTGATACTGTTCCAGCATATGGCAAGTAAATATCGTTAGCAAGGTCATTTTAAATGTTTGTGTTTTGTTTGCAGAACTTGTACTGACTGTGTTAACCTTTGCTTTGCAGTATTGCTGGTCAAAATTAATCCATGCTTGTCAAATGATACTTACTGATAAACCTGTGTCTTTGTGCAACGCTTCAGGCAATGTCTATTTTCATAACCTTTTTGTAGAGAAAAGTTTTGTATCGCAGTGCAAAGAATTTTGGGCCTTGTTATTACCCTTCTATTGACGTGTCTCTTTGCTTGGCAGATCTCTGATGATGTGAACACTGGAAACCTGGAGTCCTCGAACGGGCATATTTCTGCCATGGAAGCCGAAGTCAAACAAAGGACCGCGGACATCAAAAAGCTGTCTGACTTGACGGAAAACAATATGGCCTGCACATCGCAGGTGGATAGACGAATGCGCTCCAACAACAGCTGTAATTCTCAGAAGTACCCGGCTCTAAAGCTTGGGAAATGATGATTTACTTTGTTTCCTGTCTGTACTGTGTTAAGCCGCAAATTTTTAGTGTACTGGAGTAACATACATTTTCCCATAATTATTTCCGATTCCTTCTTTTTCTGGCTCCACCTAGAATTCCAGGAAATCACAAATGTAGACTTGGATTCTTCCTTGCTTGATTTTATAAACACGCATGGGAAGAGCTGCCTTCCACCTGCGCAAGGCCATGAGGTCGGCGCGAGAAGCAGTTGTGAGGCTGGAGCTGGACACGCTCTTGACGGAAATGACAAAAAATGTAGGTGGTAGGAAGCTTCAACGCTATGGCCATTTTGGGGAGCAAAAGAAGATTTCAATGTTTTTCTGCCTACGCTAGCCTATTATCCCTTTTTGTGTATTTAAGACCTTGATATTTTTCCTGTCTCTCTCTATTTTATCGTTTCACTTCCTCACTACTTTCCTTTCCTCACACTGGCTTGTATGCTGGTGAGCTCCCTGCCGAGCTCAAATATCTCCCCAGTCCCTGTCCTTTTCTTTTTCCACAAACTACAACCAGGGGGAATGGGATTGCGTGCTCTCCTGAATTATAGCTTCAGGGATTGCTGGAAACGTGAGAATATATTTTATGAAGATGCAATTCACCAATAGCTAGCTCGTTTCTTCTTTCTGCTTGGCATGTTATGTAATTCAGTTAACTTCCAGACCGTTTTCCCGTGGGTGTGATCCAGCTGCTGGCCCGGCTCGTCAAGGAGCGGCCCCACTTTCTGGCCGGACCTGTAAGTAATACTTTAAGTGCGGAGCACTTTATGGGCCCGGCTTGTCGTCATAGCTTATCTGGGGTCACGCTAACTAGCCATCTCAGTAAGGCAGCGTCATGGTCCCAGCCTTGCGGCCGAAAAATAAGACACCTGAACAAAATGCTAATATAAGCAGTACCGTTTCAAACTCCTGGAATTGGTGACACTTGTCGTACATGTCCCCATTATTTAGTCCAAAGAAAACTGCAGGCACAATTGAGGCAAGATATGTGTATTTAACCTGCCGTCCCCGCATCCGTTTACTTAGTAATGCTCACTGGGTTGGTTTTTGCGACAGTCAGTGAAAAAAAGTGGCCACCCAAAAAAAAAACAATGTGTTCAAAATAGTGGAGAAAGCCTTTAGCACGTGCTAGATGAAACGAAGCACAAAAGAAACAGTGCTCCCACTCGTGCAGTTGAAGGCAGAACAAGAAACAAAAGATAACAAAAAGTATGCAGGTGAACTCACGCGAGCACTGCCTCTCGGGAAATTTGAATTGCATTGAACAATCCTCTGTTCAATTTATCGAGAGCAGGAGGGAAACAATGAGGAAAGAGCGTGAGGGGTGGAGAGAAAAGCGAACAAACGGCACCACAGCTCCTATGGTGAATTACTGCTCTCCACTTTTGACAGCTTTCACGTTGAGTGGAACTCTAATTTTTTTGCTTTGATTTATTGTTTGTACTTCTTTAAACCTTACTGTCATTCCTCAAAACTGCCCAGACTTCAACCAACCCATGCCATTATGAATGACCCGGATGGAGGTGTGCAATGCAGCTACAAGTGGGATTTCAAGAAACTAATTTCAACATCCCTTTAACGCTGAAGCTAATTTCAACATCCCTTTAATGCAGGATAACACAAATTACCATGCGGAAAGTCTGGAAAAATTTGTTTTTGTGCTGGACATCTGCGAAATCCCCCCCCCAAAAAAAATTGTTCCTCGTTACTTAATATCGTGGTAGGCAATGGAGGTGGTGCTCAGATTATAGAACCCAAACAAGGTTTGCAAACATTGCGCTTGTTTGTAACACTGTTTTGTGAGAGCCAAGTTAAGTGTATCTCAATCACGAACTGAAAGCAACGACCTCTCAACAAGTCCCATGCAAATGCCCCTTTCTGTCAACACAAGTAAAAAAGGTGCTTACTGTGAGAATGCAGGATACTCGCTGGGTGTCTTGACCAATCAATGGTAGCAGGCAGCTTCCTCTCCACCCCTTGAAGCACCTGCTTCTGTGTTTTCATTGGTGGCCAAAACACAAATTTTCCTTGTGAAGAGCGGTCCAGCCACCATTCTGGCACTACATATGTAGGCCAGTCGTCTTGAAACTCCACTACGTGGTACCTGTCGAATTGAAATACCAAATCAGTATGCAGGTGTATAAAAATTGGTTAGGTTAGGTTAAAATTAGGAGTTCCTTCGCCCATGGTTGGAATAGGAACACTCGTGGGAGACGTGGCGTCAATCATTACTTGTAATTGCTGAAGCACACAGAACACAAATTGAGCCATCATTGGGACAATCGGAAAACGCGATCGCGTCCCGACTACCCTTTGGGCGAGGCGCATCTGCTGACGGCTGATCTGGCGCAATACAAACTCTGCGGTGCCTCATTCGAGCGCGCGCACACGCGTATCTGATCTTTATCTGAATGCTACCTTATCGCTGTACAACAACCTACAGGCAAGGTCTTGTTAGCATGAAAAATCCGACAATTTGCAGCGATACCTTGGTGAAACAATAAATCTTTCGGGATAGCTCTCTCGCTTTTGTTCGGAGAGTGCGCCTGAAAACGAGAGAAACAGAAAGGCCTACTTATGGCGCACCGAAGTGTCTGCCCTATCGAAAAAAACCTTATGATTTTTATATGGGTCCCATAAAATTCATACGGGCCCGTAAGAATTCATATAGGGACCTATATGAATTCTTACGGGCCATATGATACAGACCCATAAGGAGTCTAACCACATATGAATTCTTATGGGCCCATATTAGATCCCCATATGGCATCTTACGGGCACATATGATAGGGGCCCATAAGAAGTCTAACCCTATATGAATTCTTACGGGCCCATATGAAATCTCCATATGGATTCTTAAGGGCATACATCATACGGTGCCATAAGGGATCTATCCCTATACGAATTATACGGGCATGTTTCAACCACCATAGAGTCATATGTGCTTCATGAAGTCATGTGGGGGCCATACGGGCACCATGCTGCTTTCTGTGAGACTTTCTGTGAGTGATATAAAGCTATACACAGCCACGTTGTTACCACACTGTGGCAGAACGGGCCCGTAAGGTTGTAAATGTTTTAACTACAATTAAATTTTATGTGCTGCATGAGCAACAATTGTGAACTAAATTACATTTATTTTTATTCACTCTCATAATGATATCTCAAACGGTGCAATAAATATGTGCACCGTACCCAACTGATTCCCCTGACCCACTTTTCTGAATTTGTAAGCTTATGCATGAACCATGCATTGTTTATATTAATAAATTCTCAATTGATGGTCCAGTGGGCATTTCATGGACCCGCGAAGCTGCTCCTGATATTCTTAATTCACCCAATATTAATTTGTCAAACCTTGTTTGGTATGCACAAGGGTAAATTAATTTCTCCACCTACCTCGAGGTGTGCTTTTTGCACAACACGCCAGCCATGCAGTAAAGCCAGACACACAAGATGTTTATATGTTTGCAGACGTTTATTTTCAAGAACAAATCACTTCACAATAGGAAATGCAACAGCATAAGAGTCATACAAGAAATGCAGGTAACAGTAAACAATGTTCTCAAATCTACAGGAAGAAGTTAACACAAAGAATATCAGCCTCTACAGTGAACGATGCACAGTACACTGCTGTCCACTACCGGAGTGCTACTACGTCACGATTTAGGTAAGTGGATCACACACATCTGCTTTTATTACCCAGCGTGTACATTTTGCACCCACCTAACAACACACATAGAAAAGATAAGTAATTCTAGCTAGTAAAACAATTCGTATATCATATCCGACCTAGCACAGCCCAAGCTATATACATGTACCTTAGAAGAACTGCCAGTTGGGCTTGTTGGCATATGTTCATAGGTTGAAACAGCGTTACCTAAAAAGTGAAGGAGGAGGAAGACACACAAGATGAAGCCGCTACTAGAAACTTTATTGTATGTTGAGAAAACGAGGATATGTGTACAAGGAAAAAATCAAGAATCTGCCATCATTCACCAAAACACTGATGCATGCGTAGGACTTACAGGTAAACACCGCAGTGTTTTTCCCCATCAGCAGCCCAAAGAAATGCGCAGCTCATGCATAGGGTTGTTCGTTTTCGGGATTTATGTATTTTAAAAATTGGGGGTAAAAATCACTGTTCTATATTTCAAACTGACAATCGGGAGAAATGGCGTCTTTTTATAAAGCCATCCCTAAATTCAGGTTTTTTCAGGTTAAATACTCAGATCCACTAAATGATATTATCAGTTTATGTTAGAAAGTATCATTAACTTCCTAACTATAACACACTAGAATTGGTGTCTGTTGGAAGCTGGTAATATTTGGGACATCAGGGTTATGGGTTATAGTTCTAGTAACTACTCTCCGAAATTGTAGTATGAATCAGTAATGGTGGCAATAAAGAGCATTCATAACTGCTGAGAAATGAAAACATTATATTCGAAAAAAGATGGTCATCGATTTTTTGCACATCCTTGATTTACGCATATCATCTGCATGCGAAACATGTCAGTTTCCATTCAAGACGTGTCCAATAGTTGAACTTATCTCAGCTGGGAGGAAGTTCTCTCGACATCACAGCTCCAATTATCTAAGCACAACAATGTCAGTGCCAGCCTGGGGTATCAAGCGCTAGAGTATTGCCAATACTCAATGAGTTCAAAAGCTGTGTTTGTGGGGCTTCCTTCTGGCAACTTTGGTTGAGAGTGGTGGACCGTCAGCCCACAATTGTGCAGATCACGACTTTGGAAAGGTCCGTTCGGCGAGAAATTGGGTTCACCTAATTCTCCTGAAACATGCTCGGGGTGTGAGAATTGGATAAAATCTGGTTCTATCATAAAACGAACAACCCTACTTATACAATGCACTCACACTTCACTGAATTCAATCAAAATGTATACAGTTAAACCTGGATGTAAGGAAGCTGATAAAAATTCGCAATTTTTCGTTCCAAGCAAGTGTTTGTGACATGCAGGTTTAGAGATGAGGTGCACGTGTATGCAGCAGAAACGAAACCAAAATGCTAGACATCAGTGACGGTGAAATCACCCTTCAATAATTTATTTCACAGTGCACAAAGGCGTCATTTACGCCTGCCGCTTTTCAACGAGCTTAGTCACTACACGGCACTCCAAAAAAGCAATGTCACTCAGCCCTGCATTCAGAAACGTAACTTAAATAGCACTTTTGCCTTTTAACACTTTTTGGTGCCTTAAGCGTTTCAAGTACTAAACTTGTGCTGAAAGGGCGCATTAACTTGATGCTTTTTTCTGCACACAAAATTGGTCAGACGGTTCTAGCTGGCATACATGTACCGGGCGGCTACGTTCTTTCTCATCGGCGGAGACGATATTTCAAATTGCGAGTTGTTTTGGAAAGACAAACTTTTCATTTTGTAGCAGCAGAACTCAACATCGACAAAGTAACACCACAGATAGCAGTTAAGACGCGTGACTACACGCAAAAGGCAGACCTAGAACCTAACCGACACCATACTGACACGCGCAAACCCATGCTAGTTTCCGGTGTGGACGAACCTCACTGAACTAGTGCATTTATCCACACGATTTTCTAGAAAAAGCCCCAAAAACAATGGCTCATCAGTGTAAAGAATTTGTTACATCAGGGTAACAGTCTCAACGCCTTCATTACATAAAGGTAGGTCATGAACACATGGGTTTCAGTGGGCTGGCAATGGGGAATTGAAAAACTTAAATCCAGGAGTTTGTTACTTTGATGTTCATTACATCCAGGTTTAACTGTAGAAGGAATACTGAACGATCTAGTCTCGCTCGATGAAGTTTTGTACAGTGCATATAAAATCCTCTCTGTCACCAAATGAACAAAAACACACGGCTTGGCTATTGCACTCAATTTTAGTGCAATGACAGGTTGTGACCGTCAAAAAAGCAATCGCTAATGTGATCTGGAAGATCTGCATGGGTGTACTCACGCACAACTTTGCCACAAAGCAAAATCGCTTCCTCGTTTGCTGTGGAGCGAGCATCTGTCACTTCCAAAACTCTTTTTATCACAAAGCAACCACCATCATGGGCCTCAAACACTGCGCTGTCTCGTTTCCCACTACGCTTATACTCCTTACTGTGAAATACAGTGCCCGCATAAGCGAACCTGAAGTGCTCCTGCACATCATGTACATCCCTGACCAATGAATTTACTGAGGCCGCTTCCATGGATGACAGGGACAGTACTCTCTTTGGCCGGCCAAACATGCATGGCCCTCCAACATGGTAGGCCTTCTCTAGTCTCGGGTAACCAAGGAAGTCTTGGCACAGCTGCTTTACGGAGGGTGGAAATGAGGCCAAAGATAACAGCAGCTGCAGCTCCTGGTGCACGAAAACACGCCTCAACGATCTGCTCTTTCACACCATTTGCAGCGGTCACAAGGTTCACAATCGACCATTACCACTTTCGAATGTGAAAGGGAATAGTGCCCACAGAGGGCCATACTTGCGTGCAGGTAGTGCAAGGTGCGTCAATTGGTGAACGTTGATGGTCATGCAATGATCTCCATACAGTCGCGCAACACGGCCCACAAACTCCTTGTCGGAGGCGTTTTTCGTCGCTGGCAGTCACGGCAACTCCGAACGTAGTGGGTGACGTCGGATGTAAGGCGGGAGCCAGAAGTACTTCGCCTTGATTTTCGCAATAAGTGCGAGCTGTGCCGGAGATGTCCGGAAGACGGGTCGTCGTGGCACGCTTCCAAAATTTTGTCACGGAGCTCTGCAGGGATGGGACAAGTAGGTAATGCGTTCTCGTTCCTGGGGCTGAAATTCTTCTTCACGAGGACGGAGTTTTTGAGGCTGAATGCTGCAAGTTCCGCTTCAACTGCCCTAGGCATGGCGACATTTCGTCCTTCGAGGTAGTCGATCATGACGCGCAAGTGGGGGTCAGCACGCTGCTGGGCGGCTAGGTCGCTCTCCGTAACGACTCCGAAGAACGCGCTGTCTTCATCGGAGTCTAGTGGTGGCGGGTCGACTTGGGGCGCGGGACAGGCAGTCGGCATCGGAGTGTTTCCTGCCGGATTTGTAGACGATTGTAACGTCGAACTCTTGCAGGCGCGAGCTCCACCGTCCAAGACCGCCAGAGGGGTCCTTCAAATTGGCGAGCCAACACAGCGCATGGTGACAACCTTGAATGGTGTACCATATACGTATGGGCTAAAGTTTGAAATGGCCCATATAATTTCGAGGCACTCTTTTTCAGAGGCTGAGTAATTTTTCTCCTCCTTCAACAGACCACGGCTGGCAAAGGCACCATATACGTATGGGCGACATTTTGAAATGGCCCATATAATTTCGAGGCACTCTTTTTCAAAGGCTGAGTAATTCTTCTCCTCCTTCGACAGACCACGGCTGGCAAAGGCGATTACTTTTTCGCAACCGCTTTGCTTTTGGGCGAGAACGGCACCCAAGCCTATATCGCTGGCGTCGGTGTGCATTTCTGTTTCGGCGTTTTTGTCGAAATGAGCGAGCACGGGAGGGCTTTGCAGGCGTTTTTGCAGCTCGCAGAATGCCTTTTCTTGGTCGTTTTCCCAGCTAAAAGGCGTGCTATCTTTCGTCAACCGTGTGAGTGGCTCTGCAATTCGGGCAAAGTTTGCGACGAAGCGCCGGTAGTATGCGCACAGTCCGAGAAATCTTCGCACGCCCTTCTTGTCTTTCGGCCTTGGGAAGTTCGCAATGGCCGAAGTTTTTGCCGGGTCAGGTAGGACTCCCGCGGCGTTGACGACGTGGCCCAAGACTTCAGCTCGTCATACGCGAAACGACACTTTTCAGGCTTCAGCGTTAACCCCGATGTACGAATGGCCTCGAGTACAGACTCCAACCTTGCAAGGTGTTCGTCGAAATTCCGGGCGAATACCACAACGTCGTTGTGGCATACGATTCAAGCGTGCCACTTCAGGCCATCTAGCACAGTGTCCATGACTCTTTGAAACGATGCTGGCGCCGTGCACAGCCCAAAAGGCATCACCTTGAACTCGTATAGGCAGCAACTTCAATTTGCCAGTTCTTCAAATCCATCGATGAGAAGTACTTGGCATCCGTCGTGGCAGGGGATACAGTCCTTTTTGGTGATTTTGTTTAGTCGCCGCAACGAGAACCTTAATGTGCATACGAGTACGACCGGCGCAGCCCAGGGGCTTTTCGATGGCTGTATAATGTCGTCGCTGAGCATGTCGTCGACTTGAGTCCGGATGAAGAGACGCGGTATGTGACTCGGGTAGGTGGGCTCCATCTTCAGTTATAATACGGTGCTTCGCTACTGACGTAATTTTGAACTCGAGAAAAACACTCGCTGTGCGACGCAGCAAAGCCAATAATTTGTTCCGGCGGTAGCGCCGGATTCACGTCGAAGGGCTGCGGAAGCTTGAAGGTGTCGGGTGTGCGTTCAAAGTCGGCGACCGCGATCACGTCACTTGCTTCTGCGTTTCTTCGAGGAAAATTGCAGCTCCCTTGTTTAAATGCTGGTACTTGGTGAAATTAGTGACCAAAACGTGAGATTGGCGTTGCTTAAAGTGCGCAATGCCTCTTGCGACGGAGACACCGCGGTCGAGAAGCAACCTATCACTCTCTACGATAGCGTCGATGTCAGAAGCAGCATCCTCACAGTAGACGGCGATCATCAAGCTTGCGCGGGGTGGCAGGGTGATGTGATCGTCGGCGATCCTTACAGCAGCACGGTGATCGGGGTTCGGCTGCGGCGTCGTGGAGTGATCGGAGGAAAAAGTTATCGACTTGGTCTGCAGATCAATTATTGCGCCGTTGTCCGTCAAAAAGTCCATTCCGAGAATTACATCGCGGGAGTAGTTAGGGAAAATAACGAACTCAGCAGGGTACGTGGTGCCGCCTATAGTGACGCGTGATGTGCACGTTCCACTTGACGTTACGAGATGGCCTCCTGCTGTGCGTATATGCAGGACCGTCCCATGCTGTCGTAACTTTCTTCAGCTTCGACGCGAATGAGCCGCTCATTACCGAGTAGTCGGCTCCCGTGTCGATGAGGGCGACTACGTCAAAGCCGTCGATGGACAACTGGACGTCGGACGCCGCTTTCCTCGAGTTTCTGGTGCGTCGGGGCGTTGTATCTCGGCTTGTGCGTGTTGACGGTCGGGCACCATGCGTCGTCATTCTCGTCATCTCAGCGGCAGGCTCTGTCGTTTCGGGTACGCGTCGCGTCGTGTAGTCGTAGGGTTCGGGAGTCACGTCCGGGTTAGATCGAGTCGTTGGGCTGCAGGTACGGTGTTCGGTGCGGCCATGCGTCGTTGGAGGGTTTTCGTTTTTTTCGGCCGTTCTGCAACTTCACCTCCAGAAGTTGCTGCTTTTAGTTTCTCCCGCGTGGGCTGGGGGACCTTCCACGTGAGAAGTCAGCGGTGTTATGGCGGTTTGGCGACTGGTACCGGTAGGGCGACGGCGAACGGTTGAAGCGGGCAGGTCTTCGGTTCGTGTTGGACAGGTATTCGTCGATCTCAGTAGGGCGCTGGCCGGGTCGAGGGCGTGGTGCGTCGACGGAGAATCCTCGCAGACCGAAGCCTCTTGTAAGGGCAGCGACGGTAGATGTGGTCGGCCTCTCCGCAGTGGTAGCACAGCGGGCGATTATCGGGCGTTCGCCACACGTAGGTCTTCCTTGGCGTCTGGTATTGGTCTACAGGGCGTCGGGCGGGCGGCATTGGACGGCAGTATGGCTGGGCCTCTTGACGACGGGATGGAGCAGGGCGGGGTTGACGAAGAGCTGCTGGAGTAGGTCATCGCTTGGGGCTGATCGGGGTGTTTCTGAAGGCATAGAAGTTCCCAGCGCCTGTTGAACCTCTTCACGGATGACGTCAGTCAGAGAAGCCACTTGAGGTTGCGGCGTTGTTGGAAAAAGCTTCTGAAGCTCCTTCTTTACCACTGCTCGAATGGTCTCGCGCAATGTATCGGAGCTTCCAGTTGCGGCACCGATGGTCTCCGAGAACAGCGCGTTGACAGGGCGGTCGTACTGGTTCGAATTTCTAGCGTCTTCTCCATCGCGGCCGCCTCAGACACGAATTCAGCCACCGTCTTCGGCGGGTTACGGACTAGACAATCAAAAAGCTCTTGTTTCACTTCTTGCATTAGAAACCTGAGCTTCTTTTCTTCGGTCATTTCGGGGTCCACACGGCAAAAAAGTCGCTTCATCTCCTCAACGAATATCACGACACCTTCGTTGGGGTGCTGCGTTCGAGTTTCAAGCAAAAGCGCAGCTCGCTCTTTCCTCACAACGGTAGTGAAGGTCTTAAGGAACTCCCTTTTGAATTGAGTCCAGTCGGTCAAAGAACTCTCATGGTTCTCGAACCATGTCCGAGCAGCATCTTCTAGGTAAAAGAAGACATGCCGGAAAGATTCTTCGTCGTCCCACCTGTCGAAGATGCGGACGCGCTCCAGCTTCTCCAACCATTCTTGGGGTCTTCAGCGGGGGCTCCCTGGAACGACGGCGGTTCCCCGGGCTGCTGCAGGACGATTGGCGACGCTGTTTCTTGCACTATGGTGTTGGTTGCAGCAGTTCCTTCTCTTGGGCCCTTCTGGCATGAGACCGAACTCGGGTAGCAATCCTTGCAGTCGGCGGCTTTCTCTGGTTGGGCTGGCTTGGCGGCTTCCAGATCTCGTAGAGAGCATAAAGGGTGAGTACCCCGCACCTCCACCAGATGTCACGAAGCCGAGGACGACGCAGTTGTCTTGAAGGAGAAACAAGTTTATTGGAGCGAACTTGTGCTCCCCTAACAACTCAAAAGAATACAGAGGCGGCGAAGCAGCGGTCAACAAAGTGACTTGCGTCGGCGGTCGTCGCAGAATCGAATGCCGAGGCGTCTGCTCTGCAGGCTTTTTATCTTTCGGCGCGAGTGTTTCTGGAACCGTCGATTCACATCCAGAACATTGTAGATCACAGACGATTATTTTGGGCTAGCAACGTTAGGGCGAAACAGTTTGCTTATCTGAATGTGATAGCCCGTGCGGCATAAAAATAAAGAATGGAAGACGCGCTTTGCTTGGAACGTACATAACACAGCCGGGCGTAGCCCGGCAGTGAAAACAAACAATAAATAAGCAATTCCATACATGGTTCGCGGCATTATTCATAGATTCATTTAGCGGTACAGCTTAAAATTCATTTCAGTACAACTAATTCTTACCTATGTAGTAATCTTCATCGGAATTCACCGAGTCCACCCAATACTCGGTGAACTGCCTCACCACACCCAGTAGCACATAATGCATGTACTCGACAGTGTAGCACCACACCAAGTCCAAGTACGGCAAATTCGTCAGTGGTGAGGGTCCTTCCACACCATTCACTGGTGTGTCCAGCTGACATGGCCAGCTTTGCATCCCGTTGAATTCCCTCTGTTGTCCTTTGTACAGAGGGCTCAGTCTCCAGGTAAAGACGCCATTCTGGAAAACAGTGTTTGCAAGCGTTTACAAATATACATAGTAACAAACGTTTGTAGGCATAACGTGAGCATATATTTCCTAAATGCCAAAGCAAGAAGGTTAGCAGGAGTAACAAATAAAAAGACGTTGCACGAACATTTTTCTTAAACGAAAAAAGGTCATTTACTACTGATGAACAAAAAGGCAACACAGTGATGGTGCTTTGCTAACATGCAACATAGATGCATTTGGGACTGACTTCCTTCCAAACATATACTCCTTCTGTCCAACTTGGGGATGGATGGCACTCGATTACTGGGTTGGCGATAAAAACTAGATGTTCCATAACACAGTAAAAGAACCGAAAGGATAGCCTTGCTCATAAAGTAGGTGGCCCCTCATTCATGATTTCTTGTAACAAATCGTTACACGTGGAGAGAAAATTTTGTCGTTTACTTATTGTGAAACCGACTTCGAGCCATTTGGGCATTTCACCATTTCACAGCTGTCAAAAAGGGGCAAAGCCGGACAGCCAAGTTAATTCTCGGACCACCAGTACCTGTACTGTATTTCTCAGCTTAATAGCGGTGTATTACGCCTTCCCCCCCCCCCCCCCCGTGGTGGCTGAGTGGCTAGGGCATTGTGCTACTGAGCCCAAGGACGCAGTTTGATTCCTGGCCCTGGCGGCTAGTTGCTTTTCTGGTGAGGCCAAAAGCAAGAACGCCAGTGTGTTCAAGATTTTGACACTTGCTAAAAATCCCCAGGTGGTCAAAATTAATCTGGAGCCCTCACTACGGCGCGCCTGATTATCCTGAACAGCCATCAGCGCGTAAAAAAAGCGGTGTATGGTTGTTTTAGGAAACCAGGGAAACAATTTCTTCACCAAAATGGTTCGAAATAGAAAACCAGCAAAAAATGTAAACAAGTGTTTTCATTTTCACTAAATATTCGTTATTTCCCTAAAAGTGTCACATTGCAAAGAGCAATTTATTTTAACGTATAACTTTTCGTGCAAAGGTACAACAGAAATAATTAACAATATTTTTTGAATTACGATGGATAAACACAAACAGTGCTTAAATTATTTGCATGATGAGGCTAAAGATGAAAGCATTTTTTACAAGGCAGTTATCCAAATGCTTTGTACGGAACGTTGACTTTGTTTTTGTACTTTCGGATGTTTAGCATGCCGAAAGCTACGCCTGGGCTTTGTGGCATGCCAATGTGGAGGGCTCTAGATTAAGTTTTACCACCTGGAGAACTTTAATCCATCCCAAAATCTCAACCATAGGTCTTTCCTTCCTTCACCTCTACTTGAAAAGTGGCTACCATGGCTTCGATAGAATCCACGTTCTTTGGCTCAGAAGTATATTTTAGCCACTGAGTCACTGCAACGGGTTTTAATAATTGTTGCTTATGGACACTAGAAAATGATGTGCAACTGAGCTAGAAATTGTAATTACACAAGCATAGATTCAAATGTGTGTGCACTTTGAAAAAGTGCTACTGTTGTCAAGTTTTCCACACGCCAGGCACTAAGGACATCCAAACTAGCCATTCAATTGGGTGTGGTTCCCAACCGCAGCTCTAGCAGGGGCATCAACACAGACACAAACAGGATACACGTTGGTCGTAGCTCCGCAGAACCACATTTCCACATCAATTCACCCACAGCTTTCACTTCTTCCACAAACTTGGACAAGAAAGAGCAACATGTCTGGATGCTTGTGTCCAAACCACAATCCAGCAAGCACGGTGTGTTCTGTTTGGCTTGAAAACGGCAGCTCGTTGACGAAGAACTGAATAGGCCATATTGACGCATTTGTAGACCTAAACAAGGGCTCCCATCTGTGTTTATAGTAAGCGTCAGGTCACTCCAACGGACTTTACCATCTTGCCGAAGCCCTTTGCATGCAGCACCATCTGCGATGCCACAAAGGGCAGTGGTTCCTGCGTCCATGCGTTCCTTCAGTTTGCACAGATTGCTTTACAGGGCATCTTTCGTCTGCGCCACGATGTGCCGCAACTGTTCTTTCAGATCCATAATCAGAAAAAGGCAGCCCTTCTTCTTCACCTCCGGCGTCGTGGAAGTTGTCTTGCACAGCTCACATCGTAAGCTTCCCCCACCTGCTCTCGGCTTGAGCATCCAGGTGCATGCATCGCAGTAGTAATAGCTCTTCGTTATTCCTTTACACTTTGGCGCCCACAGCTTTCGGAGCAAGTACCTTGTGCCTTGGTAAGCCGGTTTTCTTAGCACCAAATAGTGCATCTATCAGCTTCAGGAGGTCGTCGACTGCATTCCTTGTGAGGCCGTGCGCCACCACGAATGCCATGATCGAAACGATTGCCGCAGCAACAGTCGTTCCGGATCCAGTTAATGTTTGGGTGCCGAAATTGCTGAACCAATCCGAGAGAGTTTCGATCTCATCAAAGAACGGTGCAGCATCATCTTGACTGGAAGCGTCGTCGTCACTTTCACTTTCTTCATCTGCGGTGGCACCGCTGTTCGAGGCGTCGCTGGCGTTGTCAACATATTCCGCTTCGAGGGCGCAGCACGCGGGATCACTGCAATCAACTGAGTTAAGCAGTTCGTCCGCCGTTGAAAATGAATTTCGTGGCTGTTCCTGTGCTATACCAAGGTGAGGATCTGGTACCGAGTTGGGCGTAGCCGAGATACCGCCAGTTGACAGTCGCTTGTCGTTATACCACCGCGTTGACAGAGGAACTACAAAAGGTTCGTCGGTGTTTAGGTAGACTTTCTGGCGCTTTTTCTCCGTCTCCTGAGTCATAATGACGTTTATACTGACCTGTAAGCAATGTATAATCACATTATACGGCCCAGCTGATGAGTGATTAGAGAAACAAGCGCGTTTTTGAGAGTGGATCGATGTGGATTTACCCTGTGTACTTTGGCCTGATTTGGCTGAAATCGAGAAAGAAGCGGAAAGCTTTTACGTATTTTTGGACAGAAACTGCCAAATTATACTTCCTTAAATAAATAAGGAGACATTATAAAGAAACAATAGTTTCGCAAAACATTGTGAATATTCTCAAGGTTATTTACGAGCAAGACAACGAGGGATAAATCAAACCAAGCCAATCCGCAGCAGTAGTCATTTCCCGCGTGAGCCTTTGTTATGTGCATGCCTGCGGGATTTTGGTGGCGGTGTGCGGTGCAGCACGTTTCTATGGCTCCAACAGTACCAACTTTCGCCTATGTCGCGTATAAGGACGGCCACAAACTATTGTGGCCGTTTCTCTTATAAGAAATTGCGCGCCGTCGTCTTTAACACACATACAAAAGGACAAAGACGCGTATTGGCGCTCCCGCGAAATCCGTGGACGAGGGCTTTTCACCCTGCCGACGTTCTGGAACTCGGAGGTAAGTTTTTATTTCACCACATAGTTCACAGTAATGTTGTCCGTATGGGATGTTATGACAAGTGCAAAATGTGGCGGCACAGTTCGTTTGGCGTGTAGCCAAACGTAAAAGCTTGGGAACAGAGCATCAGTTTTGTAAAATTGAGAACGTTTGCGCGGAAGGCGTGCCAATTCTGTAGTGTTTTCTTGTCCTGCAATTGTCCTGCTTTTTTCATGTGTACAAAGGTCAGTTATCAACCGCGTGTGCTGCAAATGTTGAAATGTTGCTGCACACTTCAAAGGGTACTTTTTAAAACTCATTGATGGCCAACTTCTGTCACTTTTATTGCATAAGACCAGTGTCAGCAATTGTGCACCTCACTTGCAGTCACCCAGACCGACCTTGTGAAGGGGCTAGCGAAGCGCCGTATACCAGTGCCTGACAACATTTTTGAAGACGTGTATGCAACGGAGGTGATGAAGAAGGTAAGAACTTGATTTTCACTGCCGAGCAAGTAACCAAAGGTTTTGGAGAGTGGTTGTTTCTGCTTTTTGGATGTTTTATGTTGTCTTCCCACAATTCTTGAGGAAAGCAGTAGTGACATATCCGTTGGTTTGAATAAGCACTCCCGCTCATGCAACGTTTCTCATGAGAGAAGCACAGGTGACTTCTGCTGACTGCATCTGCCCAAGTAGCAGCCCTTCTAGAGGCATTACTCAACAGGGCTGTGGTGGCTTACTGTTTATAATTTTGCCTCAAGAGTTCACAAGTTCCAAAACAAACCAAGTTAAGTGAGTTAAAAGTTGTAGCTGCAGTCACTTTTTTAAGCAATATAAAAGCTAATAACACTGCGAAAGATGGGATCCTCAGCCGAAATTAGCAGTTCTTTCAGCTGCTAGTGTGCTTTTTGGATGAGTCTATACATAAAAGAAGTAGTGTTATAATGAACATCAGCAAAATAAAATCACAGGGTGGAAAAAGCGGTTGAGCAAATGGTTCTGCTGTAAAAATTTAAACAAAAATTCAGGGAAGCTGCACTACTACATAGTTGAATGGCAAAGCTGCTGTAGGTGAGTATTGCCGGACACATGTACGGTAATTTCTAGTATCATTGTTTGTTTGTGTAGTTGTTGTGCTAGTAATTGTCGTCATATGCATGGAATAGGTCGTTGTCTTCTTCGCGGCGAGTGGTGGATGCAAAGTCATCCTCAGCATTGTAGACTTCACCAGCTCTTTGTCATTGTATCGCGGTCGTGGTGGCGGGATCTGTAAGTCGTCTCGGGTGGAATTGGGCCCGTCTTAGCCATGTCTCCTGTTATCCACAATGGCTGCTAGGGATTGCGGACGCAGTGACCTCTCCCAAGCTGGCTGTCTTTTCACATTTAGCATCAGCACTGGAGTTTTGTTTTTTTACATGCCCGGCAGCACTTGACGACAGTGCTGCTGTTTTCTGTTTGTTTGTTTTGTAAGCTACTCGGCGGTGGCCGTGGGGCTCTCGCTTGACATTTTCCTGGCGGTTTTTTTCCCTACAACAAACTTATGGCTTGTACAACAGTTCCACTGTTAACATTCACACAATATCAATCGCTAATATAGATGGAGCATCTGTAGCGGCACTATGAAGTTAGGTGTGTTGTGTTGTTTCAGGCTTTTTCTGCAAAAGACGCGGCTGCAAAGGTGCGAGCTGCAAACAAAAAAAAAATGCAGCGGCTGAGGCAGAACAGCACCTCTTCCTCCGAAGACGACGGCGTGGTGCCCAGGGCGCTTCTACTGGACGAGCAGCAGAAAAGTGCTGCTCTACGACGCAAGCTTGTCACATTACGGCAAGAGTACCACGAGCTGCTGGTGCGCCACAACAGCCTGCAGGACCGACATTCTAAATTAGAGTATGTCCTTCTGCACAAGCTCGGTAAGTGGCAGCCATAGTTCTAATAGAGGCTTGCAGGGGCCGTGTTGTCAGATGAGTGCAAAAAAAGTAATAAAAAGCAGTGGCCTTCCACTCATAAAGACGACCAGTGAAGCTGCGATGCTAATGTCTGAGCGGCTAATTGTCATACATTTTGTTTCTGAATAGTTCCGGTAGGATAATGGCCAAGCTTAACTGCGCAACAGGCATTGTGGGAAAGCCAGCTAATACAGATGAAGCTTACACCGGTCTCATTATTGTCGGCTTCACCTCTAAACACAAATGCATTGCTAGGCAGACTTTTCTACAAAGGGATTGTAAGCACTCGTCAAAATATAAAAGGCGTAGTACCATCTTTTTTGTATTTATGCTGTACTGCGAGCTTCTTTTTGTGGCACAGAAACCTCCTCCAGAGGGAGTGTGACATGATAGCAGCAGATACTGTGGCCAGGGCGACCCCCATAACACCTCTTCTGCTAAAAACTTCTTTATGCCGAGATTGCAGCCCAAGTGCTTTCTCAGGTGGGCTTACTGGACCTTTTCCACACCTTTTATCTGGCCAAGCACTTGGTATGTTGACTGTCCCAGGTTCTTCTGCAGTTTTTCCATGCAGCGCTTTCTTGGATATTATAGGGACCAGGGCAGCTCGAGAGGTGGCAACCACCACTCGGCGCTCCCCTCGTTAGTGGAATGAACTGGTCCATTGGTACTACGCAGCCTTCCGTTGTTTTTGCCGTGTCTGCTTCGTTTCTTGGAATGTTTAGGGGGTGTTGTGAACAGATATGTATGGTGAAACGAAGTCTAGACAGCTGTGTTGGGTTTTTCGATGCACTAATGACTGCGTAATCTTGTCGGACGCTTCTAACGTTCGATATGGGCTACGTTAACATGAGCGCTTCTCACAGTGGTCTGTGCTTGGCTCCGCCCAATTTTTGTGCGAATATAACTATTAGTATTATTTTCATTTTTTCTTAAATTCACTAAAGGCTACGTAAACGTGTTGGGCGCTTCAAAGGTTGGGTCTACGTGCTGCATTGACATGCGTGCTTTTTGCAGCGCTCTCTGTCCGATTTGAGTAGAAATATCGCTAATAGTGTTCGTATTCATTTCTGCCAGTTTAAAATTTTCCCCACGAGCCTTAATGGCGGGCTACCTTGATACGTATGGTTTGAAGAGAAAGGAACTTGCGTATGAGTTCGATTACCGTGTTGCCATGGGAATGTCGCGGCAGTTTACACTTTCTGTAACTGTGAGCTTTGATACTTAGGTTTTCGTGAGTGACCACACGAGAGCCTAATAGCCGAAGAGGGACTCGCATGTTTGTAGTGGTCATATTACCAAGAGCCAAAGTAATTCAAACACCGAACACCCCAAAGCTAAAAATCTTCCCTCCTACGCTGCCAAATTTTCCCCCTGCATAGAATAAAGGCTGGCACTGATAGTAGTAACAGCCCAAAGCCAAAAATCTTCTCTCCTCCGCTGCCCATTTTTCCCCCTGCATAGAATAAAGGCTGGCACTGATAGTATTTTTTGCCCCTGTTTATGCGCAGTTAGAATTTGTGCAGTGACAGACAACTGCCTGATTTTGGTGTTTGCAGCTATAATGGTATATCCTGAACTACCTTAACTGTACATTTATTAGTGGGCAGCACGATGGTGTTAAATTGTTGCAATAAATTTTTTTGTGAATTTGTGCAGGGGTATTAGCTGACTTCCTGGAAGCCCGAGCTATTCTACCTTGCGTAAGCATATTTCTGTTTCTAAGCAGATTTCCCTGTGTCATTTTCAATGCACGTCAGGCCTTCACCAATATTTTGGGTGTTCTTTGTCTTGCTTTTTTTAGCCCTATTGCACTGAAGCAGTAACCCCACACTTATCTTTATGGGCCTGTGTGTTTATGTTGTGACATGACTGATGAGGATAGGGACAACCACCAACATCGAGGTGTGCGAAATGCATGCACTGCTTCGCACTTGACGTGACCGCCTTGTTTGAAATGGCCCCATTATACTACTCAAATGGCGTGTTGAGTTTTCAACAGTATTGTTGTAACGCGAATAGGCGTCCACTTTTCACTTTAGCGCAGAGCAACATTACCTGCAATAGCTCAGCTTTTTAATGAAACACAGCAGCATTGGTGCATTCTCAGTGCATGTTGGCTGCCAATCCAGAGAGAAAAGTCTGCCCCCAGCTGGTAGAGTTTCATCATGTGCACGTTTCTGTTGGATGCTTTGGAATGAGAGAAGGGTATGCACTCAATAAACCTTGTCTTACAGTGCAGTTATGCTCGCTTATCACAGGAATCTGAGAGAGGGGACAACGGCAGCAGCACTGCTGGATGCTCCAGCGGCTGTCACGGGTCTCTGGGCCTTGTGAGCGACAGCACTGATTTACCGCAGCTGGTAAGCAGCTTGGAGTGCACATCCAAGTATCTGGCATTGATAGGTCTTGCTGAACCTGCTGCGTTTCACCTTGCGCATCACATCTGGCCAGTGCGAGGTGTCGAATAAGCTTGAAGTTTGGCATACAAGTGTGTGCATGTGCCTACTACTAATCATCAATCTGTGTTTTCCCCATTATATCTTATATGTTACTTCTTTATACTGCTGTTCTCTTGTCTAGCATTTAACTAGTCCCGTTTACTTTTTGATATTGCCATTCTTGACTTATACCCTAGTTACACGGGTGCAGTTAACCACGGTTAAGCGAACCGCGGTTAGACAAAACCACAGTTTGCTGCGTTACATGACAGACGATACTTCAGTTACCCCGCTAACCATGGTTAACGCAAACTGAGCTTGGCCACCTCCGTTCGGTCACGCTAACCGCAGTTAACGCAGCCGCAGTGCTCAAAATCGCACAAGTCAGTCCGGACGCAAGTGGCGGCACATCAGCGGAGGCGAAAAAAATCACCTGGCGTTCGGAGGAGACGAAGGTTCTCAAATAGCGGGCGCCCCAAAGCTGCCCCCAAGAGGCGCTTGCATTCTTTGCATCGCTCTCGCAATCAGCACGACTGCCCGTCAGCAGCGGTTCGTTTCCCAATCCACCCGATCAACTACGACAAAAGCCGTGCTAAATTGGTAAATTCCGCGCGTCTTCTGCTAAAAAAATGGATAAAGCAGACAATCATGAAGCGTTTACACCACTCGGAGGCAATCGGCGCGCACGTCGGCCGTGCCTGCAAACACACCGGCGCGCCTGCCTGCACGGCACGGCAAGCGGCTCGAACCGGCCCAGACCACGGCAGTAACAGCTTATCGCCGCTCTTCGAAATCAATCTGATCGCGGAAAAGAACTTCCACATGCGAGAAAGTGGATGTTAGTGCGGTTAAAAATTGTGCTACGGATTGTAATTCGCAGTTGGAGAGGTATGGGTGGGCAAATATCCACCGCTATGCTAAGCCTAAAGTTCCCAACACCGAGCAGGCCTGAGCAAACCCAGTCGGTTTGCGAGCTGTTGGGGAAGCTCCTCGCCGCGCGCGAGTGCGTTGCGTTTGGGTCTGAAAACGGCTGCTTTAGCGATATTTCCTTTTGTCTACATTGCTTCTCTTTTGTTTTTTAATCATGCAGTTAAAAGTTTGGTAATTTATTTCTGTTACGCTCACAACCAAGTGACCGCGGTCACCACAATTGGACTTTCGCGTGTAACAGCCAAAACCACAGTTTGTGATAACCACGGTTAAAGTTTAATAACCACAGTTAAACTTAACTGCACTTTACTTCCGCCGTGTAACTAGGGTATTATCTGACTTCCACCAACAGCCAGAAAACAGGCGATGTCGCCCACCTGCCACCACATCCACCATGCTCTGCCACCCCCACCCCCCCCCCCCCCCCCGCACCCAACCACACAGACCACCCTTCAAGGCCCTGCATCTTCGAGTGCTCTGCACTACGGAGAGGTATGCAAATGCAATAACAATTACCAAAGTGTTTCGCTACCCAGCCCACTATTACATTCTATGCTTTGCTGTACTTAAAGAAATGTGCATTTAAATAGTGCACTGCCTTAAGTGTTAATTGTTTGTTTGCTCCGAGGTTCATAAATATTTTTCAGGTGTCGGTTATTAGGTGGACCTTTTTTGTGTGTGCTGCTAGGTTTGCACGGCTGCTGCTTTGCAGGCAAGTTCCAACGACTACACAACTCCAGGAAAACCAATAAAAAAGGAAGCAAAGCCCTTTGCAGCCGTGTTGCTCGAAATTCAACCGTAAGAACTGTCTGGGCTTGTTTTTGGCATTATAAGCCAATTACTGTCCAAGAAAAAAATTCAATTTGGTTCACTGACATATATGTTTCCCTCGTTCAAACTGGCTCGAGTACACAGACGGAATATGCACCAGATGTGCCATTTCAGATAGTAAGATATGAATTTTATAGCTTTAGTAATATAAGGCAAAACCTGGCAACACTATGTGAATCTTAAAAACAAGCGCGGAAGGACGGTTGCTAGTAGCAACCGTCCTTCCGCGCTAGTAGCGCGTTGTCCTGTGTATATTTTTTGTTAGTCAACGTCCTTTTGCGCCCGTTTTCAAGATGAATGACACCAACTTGGCAACTTTCCATCCTGTTAAACTATGTGAATGTAATGCAATAATTTATTTTAGCACAAGGTATACCCAGCCTGTGTGCAGCAATAGAGGTCTAGTGTACTGACCCTGTCGTTACCATTCTTCCATGGCATGTCGCTCATGGCTGCACATAGAACCCTATCAGTCAAGTGGAACAAAAAGATGTTTTACAGCACTCCCGAGTGCCATTCCATGCGTATGATGTGACAGCTGGTGGATGTCTGCAAGGGCAAGGCTTGCATCGGCATCAGCAGCCCACGGTTGTGGCTTAGTTGTAATGTCATCAGTGATCACACTTCCTGCCTTTTCACTTTAAAAATTGAACTTCCTCAACCGTCCAATCGTCTCGAGGCCTTAGATTAAAACAACTTATAATTTACTGATATTTTATACTTTTACCTTCCGGTTACTGAAGGTTATTTCTCCATAGGGTTGCATGCAGAGCTGACGGGATGCTCACTTCATTTCTAATTGAGAATTCCTACTAAGGGACTACATATTATTACAAGGCACGGCACGCAGCATTTTTTATGCCATGCTGTGTGAGATGAATAGTTGTGCACTTCAGATTTGAGCGGGGGTTTCGGTGCCCACATAGACATTTTGTGCGGTGAAAATTTGTTTCCATTTCTTTTTTTACTAAGAATGCACTTGTGTGTTCATGTAACTCACAAGTGTCATTCATGTAGAACGTCAGTAACAAACAAGCACTAAGCTTGTCTTAACACTTTGAGTGTTGCTTTGCTTTTGGCAAAAAACGATAGTTTTATGCATTTAGTGTGAAATCATTCATCCATGAAATAAATTATGAAGGAGCTGCTCTTTTTTTTCCCAATTTGTACTTGTCGTGCCACGTGTCCCCTCGAAATTCCAGCCTGGTGTGCTTTTCATAGTAGTTGTTTCTCACCGTATAATCACAATTGTTTGCTCCGATGTTGCCAAACGCAGGATGACATGGACCCAGCCAGCACGTGCGCACCCAGCACATGCGCCGCCAGCACATCGCAAACCCCTGGCATTCTGGCGAGAGTTGGCGACCAGGTATGATTATGTTTTGCGTGTTTCAACTAGTCTACCATTATGTAAAACAGTGTTTGCGTCACGATGCCAGTGAACTCCAGAAAGTGGTGGTGTGATTGCAGTGCAATCTAATGCTCTTTTTTTTACAAGGAAGACCTAGATTTTTGTTGCCTGCATAGTGCAATACCTTAAAGTATGTTGTGTTCATGGTTTTTACGTGACCATGTGCGCCTTTCTGAGTTCTTTGACTTCAGGGCATACCAAATTACCGTAATAATTCGGTTCTAAGCACCCCTTTTTTCCACAATCGCGATGGCCAAAGTGTGGGGTGCTTAGGTTCGAAAAACCTTAATTTGTTTGTAGCCTGTTGAGTTATCCTCGGAAGTGGCAGAGAAAGAGTTAAACTAGTCTAAACCTGCCTAAGCTTAGTGCGAGTGGTATCAGTCCCTCCGCTCTTCTTTTTAATATCTGAATAGTTTTAATGCTATTTTCAGTAATGTCCGTGCGCTGGACATTGGAAAGAGCAATAAAAAAATCGATTAGGACACACAAAATACAGATTTAGGTTGTGTCACTTGCAATCATTTTTGGAAAAAACTGGTTTATTTCTCTGTCACAGGAATCGGTAAAACACGAAAGTAAAATGTGCAGTGAAATCTGCATGCAGCGAAAGGAGCATGATTTGCGGGATTATCGGCTCTCTTGTCGGTGTGCTTGGTGAGTTATGTCCTGCTAGCGGGTCGCTTCAGGAAAAGTGCGAGCACTTTGGTCCTGCTCTGTGGCGTGTATGGCAGATGGTTGCGTTGCGACAAGCTTAGCTTGTGTAATTGTTTCTTTTCAAAATTGTTAGGTGGCACTGCAATGTAGTAGGCTCGTAGTGCTAAACTCACTTCATAGCACGACGGCGGCTTGGTGAAAGCTTGCTGGGCACAATTCTAGCGCATCGTACCTTATTCCTGCAAGCAGGGCTACCATTTTGAGTCAGAACATGATAATAAACTGCAAATTAAAGTTCTGACTGATAAGTGAGGATCAGAACGTCAACATGCATCCACCACAGCAGTTTGGGTTTCAACACCAAGTGGATTTTTTCACATTGCTTGCCTTCAATAGCGTTCTCGTCATGGTCATTGACAAGGTATTTTACATCACATGGAGGCTAATTGGGGCCTTTATTGATGTCAAACCACCAGAGTTCTTCCAGAGAACAATCCAAAATAGCTAAATTTGAAATAGAGGTTGGGCTTCACCGCAAGGCATGGGCACCACGTGTGCTAACATTTTCTTTGACATCTGACAGATTGTACCGCGCAACTCAATTGTTTTTCTAGGGCGTGTTTTTGAAATGTCTAACTATAAAATAAGTATTTTTTTCCACTACTGGTGGTTTAATATACACAACTTCCTATATTTTATTTTCTTCGGCGCCTCGACGAAAATTTCGAATCTGATCATTTTTTTTCGCGATCATTATTTATGGAAACATTAAAACTGGTTTCATTGGAAAGCGCGTGGAATCATCTGCATTTTATGTCACTGCAATGTGTGCCTTACCAATATGTATACCAAAAAACAAATGTTTTGTTAGACCCCTCAAATTGGTCAATTTCCCACACTAACAAAATAGTTAACGAACGCATGAAAAGAGAATGAAGATGAGTGAGAAAGCAGACAGACATCTCACTGAAGTGTTGTTTCCTTCGCGTTTGTGGCGTTCGAATTCTCAGAGACTATGTGGGCATTGGAACTTTACTTGGTCAACATTTCTTGGTCAACTTTTTTTACCGTAAGAGAAGTGGACAGGCTATATTCTAGTCCAAAGGAATATGGAAAGTAATGAGTATATTTCCATGAAATTACTGGCCTGAAGTAATTTCTTACATTAATAAATTAGCAAGACTCATAAGTAATTCATTACAGCAAAAAGTAATTTAATTACTGTAATTTCATTACTACCGAGCCAAATTGCTTGTAAAGATAACTGCATCAATTAGGTTAATTGGGCTGGCCACGGTTACTTTTATTCCTTTCCTTTCATTGTCTGTGTATCTTTGCAAACCAAAATATTTTGTCCTGCAGGTTCACCTTTCGCAACGATGTCTTTGTGTCCGCCGAGCGGTGGGAATGGCTGTTGTCGAGGAAGAAGGACTCGTTCTTCGTCAACAATCTGACGAAGGCGGTGTGGGGGGTGGCGAACCTTCTTGGCCGCAGCGTGACGGGTGCACCGTGCCGCCGGTTCCTCAACAGCAAGGAGTCGGGGACGGTGCCCAAGAAGCGCGCCCTCACATCGAGGAAGCTGCACGCCGCTGCTAGGGAGTGTCTTTGCTGGGATACTTGTTTTTGCTCAGTGCATATTAGCAGTTTTGACCTCAGTTTTGATTAACAGTTTAGAGCAGTTTTGCATTTAAGCTTAGCAAATAAATGTGAACATGGTACACTTTCAGGTGCATTCGACTACTTCATAGGTCAAGCGGACATCGACGTGCCTGCGAAAACCCGACGCTTGAAGATGAACAGGTTTATTGCAGAGATGCTTAAAGACTTGAAGTGAAAGTGCATCTCTGGAATAAACCTGTTCATCTTTCAGCTCTGCATGCGTGGCTTTGTGCACAAGTATGTACACAAATATGTGACAATAAATGCCTTAAAAAGCTGAAACACCACTGTCTCCTTGCAAATAGAAGCCGGTATACGCGGCAAGGACATTCACCACAGCAGATATTTTGTTCACACGTGTAAACAAGCGAAAGAAAAGTTATCTGAGCTTTTTATATGGGCATGTAAAATATATGGGTCTGTGACACCATATGAAATCCCTATATGAAAGAAGCCCTATATGTTTCCACCATATCCCTGTATCCCCATATACCCATATCTTATAATGCCATATATATGGGACCCATCAGATCCCATATATGCTGTTTTTTGGTAGGGTGTGTACCAAAAAGATTGCACTTGAAATGAGTAGCGAGTTAAGTGCTGCATCAGAATGTTTGAAATGTCCCAGACACAGTTACCCACTCTTTGTCACCGCTAGCACTATGCTGCATGCATCAACCAAACGAGCAACATAAGCTCTGTTACTTATGTTTTTATCATATCGGCAAGATCATGACTAGTTGAGCAGGTAATGGTCGAAGCACATCAACCACCAACAAAAAAACGTCGTCCTAACGCACACGTGTTTGCGGATAGCCCGAGCACGGATCAAAAGGACGCGCGCAGGGACGACGGTGAGAACCAACGTGCGAGACACATTAGACCTCAGATGCAGTAAATACTTACTGATGATGATGAAGTCTTTTTGCTTTGGAGTGATAGCCAGCGGCACCTCGCCTAGCACTGCTTTGTTGCCTCTTCGCGGCCACCGAAAATAATGGAACCATTTTCAAGTACCGGTCCTCCCAGCGGCCGCCGCGGCAAACCTAAACTGGCAGTATGGTGCGCCCACAAGAATGTTTGGCTTTCGAGGACACCGTGCACGAAATATCCTATTCCTGCAGTCCCTCCCGCACCCTCCCGTCACGAGTGCCTTTCACGTAAATGTCATGGTAGCAGGCGCACGCTGATGTGACTTAGCGTCACTAAATAAGCTACGCATTATTAAGTCACTAACTACGCTTTTTTTAGTGACACACGTGCTAAATAAGCTACGCTTTATTTAGTGACGCTAAAGCCTTCATTCACGTGACTAATCTGCGGTGGCCGATCAGCGCCCGTTTTTCTTCACTTTTTTTTATTTGTATTGCTCCTTTACTGGTAGCCAAGTGCTCCCAACGGGGTCAGCCTCAAACATTTTTGCCCCTCTCCTTTGAAAGCCTTTTTGTGTGAACGTACGAACTCACTGAGAACTGCCCGAAAAGACGAAAAAAAACGCGCGGCCCTAGGAGACAGCCACTCGCTCCCCAAGCAGCAAGCTTAGGGCGCTTAGGGGACGTGCGTTTTTTTTATTGAGCCTGAGGTTGCTGCCAAGAATGGCGGACTGGCAGCACATAATTAACTCATATCTGCCTCGATAATCGGACCTCCACGTACAGATGGGCCTCTCCGATTATCAATCCCAGAAATAAGGGATGGCAGTCAAGAAAACCTCGGAAAGCAAAGGGGAGAATGTGGTAGGTCATTGAAACAGATAAAGAATTTGAAAGACAGAAAGAAAGTGGAGAAAAAGAAATGCCCGCCGGGTGTCATCCGAACCCACGACCTCCAGCATACGCTACCGGCGGGCTATTTTCCCCTCCACTTTCTGGGGTATTTATGTTAAGGTATTTTTGTTTCCTGTGCTTGGGGGTGGTAGCCAGCGCCACTCGGGCTACTCGGGGTGAAGGGGATATTTTTTATCCCCCGGGCCGTGACTCAAGTGTCTACGACATGTCGAGAGTGGTCGACCAGCGTCGAACCCTCTTAAGCTCTCTTGGCACCAAGACTACCAGAACAGGGGCCCTCGCTATGCATGAAGCGAATCAGAATAGTAAATGAGGGGCTCGTTGAATTAAGACATAAATAAGCGTTAGCAGTCAAGAAAATATCGAAAAGTAAAGGGGAGAGTGTGGTAGGTCACTGAAACAGATCAAGAATTTGGAAAGACAGAAAGAAAGTAGAGAAAAAATGCCCGCCGGGTAGGATCCGAACCCACGATCGTCAGAATACGCGTCTGGTGCGATGACCACTACGCTACCGGCGGGGCTATTTTCCCCTCAACTTTCTTCCAAATCTTTCCACTTTCTTCCCCTCCACTTTCTCTCCACTTAAGAGGGTTCAACGCTGGTCGACCACTCTCGACATGTCGTAGACACTCGAGTCACGGCCTGGGGATTAAAAAAAGGTCCCCTTCACCCCGAATAGTCCGAGTGGCGCCGGCTACCACCCCCAAGCGCAGGTAACAGAAATACCTTAACGTAAATACCCCAGAAAGTGGAGCGGAAAATAGCCCCGCCGTAGTGGTCATGCAGAAAGTGCAGGCGAAATCAAAGAGAAGCAGATGATGCAGCACGGGAAGCAGCGCTGACAGGCAGCCGTATCCAATCCAAACCAAGGCGCATCCACATCCGTATGTAATGAGGAGCACTCTGGTACGCTGTCACAGTAATCGTGAGTATTCTTTTCTTCATGGTGGATAAAATAGGAGCAGCATACAACCAAATTGGTTTGTCAGAATGTTTTTTAAATAGGTCAAACTCTGCACGCACGCTGCGCTTCATCTCTCGAAGCCAGTGATTGTGGTGACCATCAGAATGCTGCGAGCTGCTGACATCATGGAACAAAAGACGCCGGGAGTGGCGGCGCTCAAAATCATACGCGAAGACTCAACTGAATATAGTTCAAGCGTCCCCCTTAGTGTATAGATCAGTCGTCACGCATGCAAGCAACAATGACCATGGTTCACCGCAACCTGGTCCATCTGCTGCCGACGGGAGTTCTTTTGATGCTAGGCGCGCGTGATTTTGTGCTATATGGGTATTTACAACCGTCGCGTATGTATACTAGCTTGGTTTCAACAACCTGCGCGCAACCTCGTAATGCTAGCTTGGTTGCAACAACCTGCGCGCAACCTCGTAACGCTTTTATTATCCTCTGTGCATTTCAGGAAGGTTCTTGTGCCCTGGGTGCCAGAAATGAAGGGCTTCGCAACTTCAGTGGTTCCAACCCTTTTTGATGAATAACTCATCTCGTCTCACCAGGATTCTTCGATTCTTCGAAGAGTTCTTTTTTTCCAGATACTGTTTTGTATAGGAAATATAACCCAAATGAAGCGTCAAAAATATTTCACCCACCAATGACGCAACATAATGTTTTCAGCGAAGCAGCTGAGTCGCAAGACATTGTGGCACAGCAAAGTATGCATTCAAGCATGGCAAGGCTGAGGGGTATGTTGCTATTACGACGCAAATTTAATAGTATGTATTTACACAGCGCATGTCTCAAATGAAAGACTGGGGTGAATTAGTGGCACCACGTATATCACGTGCACTTAGCTGTATGCGTGGAGCATATGCACGTGCATGCTAGGCCGGAAAAATGAAGATTACATGACTTGCCTACATGCTCATTGCCTGTTTTTGGTTTTATTCATTGGTATCACGCCGAAAGTCACGAGGGTGGCGTGGTGCTTCCCAACACAACATTAGTTGCTAGTTAGATCAATTGCAACGGCGGCCGTTTTTGTTCGTTTTTGCAACTAAAAGAATGCCCTTACGTCGCATTTGCGGCTCTCGCTTAATATCCTCGTATGATGTAATTGTAGCATGTAGGTTTGCCTTGTTGTGTAAGTGATCTTCAGTGCAAAAACAATGTTTGAAGTTTAGGTTAGCATGCCACAAACACTAAAATTTCAGTTAAAACAAATCTGTCGTATGTAACTGAGGCTGCTCTTTTTAAAGAGCTTATTAACTAAAGGAGAGATCTTTTTGCGTTCGTTAGCTGACTCACAGAAAGGGGGGTTCGTGGCAGAGGTCACTGCCACTGCCAGGAGCTCGCGAAGCTACATAAGATACGGTACGCCATCCATCGAGTCCATCCGGACAATACACAGCTCGTTCCCCCGCACCATTGTAATCCCGCCCAGCGCCACCCCTCCTTCCAGGGTTATACGTCGACCATGCGCGCAATTATTTGTCCTGAGATCTTTTCTATATGGTTGGCCGCAGAGAAAACGAGTAATCCGCGGCCAGATGCTTGTGGTTCGTCTTCGGACCTTTGGTGACCAAACAGAAAAGGTGAAATTCGTGGCCAGGCGCTTGCCGTTGTGTTCCGGCTTCCGCTCGCCAAATGAGAAACGATTACTACGTGACCAGACGCTTTTTGTTCATTATAACTTTGTTGAGCGCAGCAAAGAGAACAGAGGACGAGGGATAGAAGGACGAGCGCTACTTACAACTGAATTCCCACTGGACAGTGGGAATCTCGTTAATCCATTCATGCGCGTCACTAATTAGATGACGAGGCATTTGGCTATTTTTTTGTCCCTCCATCCCGTGTAGCTTAAGGCCAGCACGTAGACTGGATGGGAGATTTCCACTTTAGGTCTTAGCTAGGGAAGTGGTTCCCAGGTATTAGTTTATGAACACACCAGCGAGCGGGCCTAGCTTTCACCCGCCGTGGACGGTGATCATTCGTTGGTGAGGCACAAAGCTCCGATACCCCCCCCCTGCAGACACCTCATGGTTAGTAATTTAAAATCCCTTCGCGTGAAGCCCAAGTCCTGCAGCGACTTCACACTTTCACGGGCCCATACCCCTCTGTAAGACATGGTGACACTTGACACCACTGGACGGCCGTCGAGTTGTGCGAGGAAGTTTGGTTGCATGTATTTCGCAGTCTTTGTTGCGTGGAGGTCACTAAGCCTCTTCAGAGTTCCGACGACCTGGACGTCCAGCACCGTGACCTGCTCGTCCCTTTTAACGATTAGGTCAGGTACTAGTGTCCCTCCGGGCACCTTGAAGTGGGGCTCTTCGAGAACTTCATAGTCTTTCTCACGCAGAGGTTTCGCTATTGTCCTTGCTATGGCTGTTATGGCGTTCTATTCTCGTGTGGTGCGAGCGAATGCATTTCCTGAAGGATGTGCCCAGAGTTTCGTTCTTCCGGGCATCCTGCCCTGCATGTGGTGGGTACTTCTCTTCCCCTCTTTGTCCGGACGAGACTTGGCATTGCATTGATCCGTAGTTTGATTATGTTAATGAATTCTCGTCCAGGCAGCAGCTTTGTACTGTCGGTAATCCACGCACTTGAACCTGGTGCGACGGCGGCCTCTTTGAGGGCCCTGCCGTCAACACTCTGGTGGAGTTGCTTCTTCCAGAATGTTTGGTACCATTTCTTGGTGTCAACTTTTTTCCCCCCGGTACGTTGTGAGACATTCCGCTTTGCGGAAGAAACTCTTTCACGTACGGGGTGTTGGCTGCTTGTTTACAAATGGGGCTATCCGACTCTTTGAGTCTTTGGAGACGTTGTAGGCGCATCCATGGGATGGAAGTTCTCAGAGAGTAATTCCCATTCCACCTTCTTCATTTGGTGCATGGTAGAAGCCGAGAGGGGTGTCGTGCGGCAACCTGAGCCATTCTCTGACGTTAAGACGGATTTGTCGGTCCATCTTTAGAAGTATCTTGGCGGAAATCGGCTCGAAGACAAGTCGATGAAATAATCGTGGTATCATATAGAAACGTAGGATTGCTATTCTTTGCTGGGGCTTAAGTGGAGCTTTAGTTAATCGACGTAGGTATTCTTTGACTTCTTCGAGGACGGGAGACGTGGCTAAGCCGAAAGCCTTAAGTAAAGACCCAGATATCTCCATTTTGCAGATGTGTCCAGAACTGGGATGGCAGAGCCCGATATTTCGAAGACCCTGTCCGTTTCAATCTTCGTAATCTTGGTCTTAGCATTCGCCTGTAGTGAGAGGGTGACACATTTGTCTGGGTTTACCGAAAGCCCTCTTGCGGCCAAGAATTCCTCCAGAGAGTTAAGCTATTTTGTAGTCCATTTGGGGTTGCGGTCATGATGACGATGTCGTCTGCAAAGGCCATTGCGTTTACTTGCAGTGCTCCACTCTTGAAGCCTATTTGCGACGGTAAAGTGGCGAGCCATTCGTCGAGCATCATGTTAAACAGTAGAGGCGAAAGAGGGTCCCCCTGCCTGACTCCTATTCCTGGCCTCGCGAGCGCTGTATGTCCGTTAAACGTCAGACATCGTGGATGAAGTGTCGTAGAAATCGTTGATATAGGAGATGAAAGTCTCCGAAAGGCCTTTCCTGCGTGCTGCCATTCAGAATAGCTTGTTTCGTGACGCGGTCAAGTGCCTTTGCAATGTCTACCGACGCCATATACAGGGGCCGGAATCTCGTCTTGGCTTCGTGCAGAACAGAGGCCAGAATAGTAAGATTCTCGGCACAACCATCAGTGGGGATGAATGCCCTTTGGCGAAAGTCCAGGTCAACAAATAACATAATGCTTTTCGCCAAAACCTTGAGTAGCGTTCTGACCAAGATTGAAGCAACAGTTATCGGTCGGAAGTCTTTGCGTTTTGATGCTATGTTCTTTTTCGGAATAAATGTTGTCCTGGCTCCTTGTAAGCACGTTGGTAGGCGGCCTTGTAGAATTAGTAGATTGAGAACAACTTGTAAGACTATCATCGGGCAAGCTCTAAGATCTCGCCCTGTAAAGCCATCGGGCCCTGCCGCAGATCCAGCAGAGGGCAAGGATGCCTTAATGTCTTGGGAAGTAATTAGAACGAAGGGGTCTATCTCTTCCACTTGTGGGGGTCTTGCAGTTTCAGGGGTAACGTGGATGGTAAACGTCATTGTCTTCTTCCATTCATCAAGTAATTCTTGGGCGTTTTCTACCTTTACCTCTTTCCTCCCATCTAGGATCTCTCTCGCGCGGGCTCCCTGATGCTTCATAAAAGAGTTTTGAGTGCGGGCATATTCATGCCTACGCTGCGCCTTTTTACTTTTCTTTCTGTGCGGCGTGGCCCTAGGATCCTTCTTGTGCCTACTCATTGGAGAGTCCTTGTAGAAATTATCTCTGAGATAATTGTTCAGCTGTAGAGAGATGTTCCGTTCGTTCAGATAAGCCTTGGTAATCTCCATAAACGGGGCCCTTGAAAACCACGTGGTGGTTGCTTGGTCGTCAAAAGTTCAAGTTTTTTACATATGGTCTCCCGTTTGTTTCCGATGGTCTTATCCTGAGGGCTGCTGTCCTTTTGTTCAGTCTCATCAAGTAAGTCTTGGAGTCCTGTATTTTTGGTACCACTTCGTTGGTACTTTTCTCCGGAGAGATGTCTCCTTCTGGGATGGTGAGAAGTTTATGGACAAGGTCCTTGTAAGTCTTTGCCTTCCTATGAGATTTGATTGAACCAAAGCTTCTGAGGGGAAATTTCGCATGCGAGAGTTCGTTGATGTTTTTCTTGTTTCTTCTTATGAATTCAACTTCCATTTTCGCCAGGAGATAGTTCTCTTCCTCCGACCATCTAGGTTTCACCTTGGAAGTTACAATGTCCGCATTATATTCCCCAAAATGTCTATTCCGCCGGTGAAGGCTCATTCCTATCTTAGTTGTGAAGGCTCTGCCGCACTTGGGGCAGGTAGTGTGAGTCATACGTCCATATGTTCGGGGAATCTTTGGGTCAGAGTGAGTTGCTCTTTCGGAGTCTGACGAATCGGAGTCCGAAGCGTATAGCTCTCGCAATGTCCGGGCTCCTACCGAGGCCTTTGGTCGCTGGACCTGAACTGGCCTGATTGAACCCGTCTCAATTTCTTCCGCAGTAGTCCTTCGTCTCTCAGCCTCCTTATCCTGGTCGGGGTTTCGGGGTAGGGTTTGTCTCCTGTTCCTGCACTTGTTCCTATTACCTGGGAGTTTCTGTCTTCATCGCATTCTATATTAAAGGTGGTGTCGCTGCAGCACGAGTCCTTTCTCTCCTCAGGCCTCCAAGATGGGTCGGAGTCTTCCCCGGACGTAGAGCTGACCTCACTGTCTAAGTCCCTTAGTTGCAAAGCCAATCTAGTCTTTCTAGCCCTCATGGGCCTACTCGGTTGATCGCTTGTTGATCTCCTCTTCTGAGATTCTTGTTTCCGGCGCCCTCCCCGAGTCTGGACTTTCCCTCTCTTTCCCCCTCGCTATGGTTCCTCCATTCTCTTGCTCTCGCTCCCCTCTCCCTTCCCTCTAGTTCCCTCTCTCTGGGTATCCTTTCCTGTTCTGTATCTCTCTGCCCTGAGTGTCCTCTTCCCTTTTCCTCTTCCCCAATAGCCTCGAGTTACCCTCTGGAGGTTTCGTCGAGCCTATGGTCGTCAGACTCTTCCTTCTTGTAGATGTTTGTCGTTTACTTGGTGTAGAGTTTGATCTTGGTTCGTGATCTTCACCGGGAGCAGTCTCCTGTCGTTCATCTTCTTCTCTTGCCGAAGTTGTCTCGTTTCTGGACTTTGGACTTCTTCCGTGCCTCCTGCGTCTTCTCGGACTGCTTCCTCTCGTTCCTTGCCCCCACTTGTTTAATTTAGGTCCTCTTCCGTGATTGTCCTTATAATCTTCCACTTTTGGTTCTCTTTGTCCGTCTTCAGTGCTGTCCATTCTTCTTTGTGCTTGAGCGCCATGTGGACGCTTAGTCCTCTCGCTGTCATCCACGGACCTTGACAGAGTCCTCATTTGTGGTCTGCTTGGGGAGCCCCAGAGCTCCGCCGGTCACCAAGCCCTGACCCGCTCCCTGGCTGTCCTAAGCGGACTGGTGCAGCGGCCCTTTGGCCGCCGCTTTCTCTCTTTTGCAGTTTTCTGTACGGGCCAGCGAGTTTCAGAGACAGGGGATGGCAACCCCTGCCCCCAGTTTTGCCCCCACCTCGCAGCTTACGGACGTGTGGGGGACTTGTTCCCTAGCCGTTGCCCCGATGTTCTTGAAACCGGGCATAGGGACGCAGAAACCGGCGGCCTTGGCTTCTTGAAACGGGACTCAAGGCAGTACCCGTCGGCTCCCCAAAGACTTTAACCGGGCAGGGAGACGCAGCCCGGACCCTATTCTTGAACCGGGGGTAGGGCACACCCCGGCGGCCTACAGTACGACAACGGGCCAAGGGAGGCAACCCGTTGACGTTCGGACACTCTTAGCCTACTGGGACGCACAAGGCACCCAGCGTTTCCCGGCGGTACCACGAAGAGGTGGTGTCCGAGTGGTCTGGCTCTCCGGCTTCCTATTAGCTGGATTACAGGGGCGCGTAACCAACCCCCAGCCTGTCCCGAAGGACAGGAGAGCCATGCCACGAGTAACGTAGACCGCTCTGGCCAGCCTTTAATCTATCCGCCGGGGCGGAACATGAAAACTGGCGATCGCCGAAGCGACCGCCGCAGGCACGACTAACACAGACTCTTGTCGAACCGCTCCTGCTCGACCACGGCAAGTGCCGCCAGCAAGAGCCTCTATGTTTTATTTTCCATGTAGGTGGTATGCTGGAGTACATGAGGGCTGTAGCGCCGGAACCTTCATGTGTCGGGAGTGCACGGGGTGGAGGGCCTCTCATGTCGGGAGCTTCCACTGGGACTTTTCTTTTCAGGAAACGGATGCACCGGGACAGCGGCAGCCCTCAGGTAGCCTCTGTGCAAGAGATTGGAAAAAAAGAGAACAACAACAACAAAACCCACGAAACCGAAAGCACACAAACATAGAAAAAACATGCAAACAAAAAGCACAGACAACACAGCATCAGTTGGGCTGCAGTGATGGGGGCGACACACAACGCATCATGTGCAAGTGGCCAGTATGACAATCAGGTCCTGCCTCTATACCCCACCACGAGACTTCTCAGAGTCGAGAAAACATGCCGTGGATTTTACCACGAAGAGGAAAAGTGTCAAGGAGAAAACAAGGCACGGATAAAAAGAGAAAAAGAAATACCCCCACATAAGTAATGATGCTGAAAGATGAGTGATGAAGGGTGACAAGGAAGCATTCATAACCACATCCGCACACCAATCGCTAACCCATACACTCAGCACAGCCGTACAACCTCCATTTACACAACACTCACACACTAAAAAAATTGGAAAAAGACAGTAAAAAGGCCCAAAAGGGGGCCTGACCGCAAAAGCGGCCGCTAAAAGCGATAAAATAATATAAAATGAAAAGAAATAATAAAGCTACCGTGCCTTACAAGGAACACTGCCATGCCCCACACCTAAGCGGTGATTAATTTTGAAAAGCGATTAAGACATATTAGGCTGCCTACCATGGTCCGGGCCGCTAGCCAGCCCAGATCAGCGTCGGTTAAACCAATTTCATGGGCAGCCTTCCTTGTGCCAGCACACACGAGCCCGCGCGCACCGAAAGTGAGCCCCGAGACCTTAACGGGCTTGGGACCAAGTACAGGGGCTAAAGACGCGTACATGGTTCTCTTTACGGCATTCACGTGCTCGAAGGAACCGACGGTCGCGTCCCAAGCTACAGCCACATCAATCACGTGGACCCGGTCGGGCAGTTCGAGAACGATGTCAGGCCGAAGCCTGACACCGTCCCGATCTGTGATGAGGCGTTCACTGGTGACGGTTCGCGTCGGGGTGACGTTTCCGTAGCTTGTCAATCACTTGCGCTTCAATGAAATTATGACGTGAGCAGCGCGGCGCCTGAACGAAGGTGCACTCCTGAAGGATGTGGAAGGCCGTCTCCTCCTTGGTCCCGCAGCGCCTACAGAGGCGCGAGCGAGGGTCCGAGGCATGTCTGTTGGAGAGGGTACGAGTTGGAAACAGGTTGGTGCGAAGGCGAAGAGACCTAATAAAATCCCTGTCCCCCATGTACCTTGCACCTGGCCGAAGCCACCTGTTCCCCACCCTGTCCCTCTCAAAGGAGAAGAGACTTGCGTTGCTGTACCGGGCCTTCCAGGACATCCAGTGCACCTGTCGTGCCTCGTTCAGGGCCCTGTGGAGCTCGTCCGCATCCGCGATTCCCAGAGGCACCCCTAGGCTTTCGCTCAAGGACACCCGGGTCTCGAGGAGCGGACCATCCAGGATAGCGTCCACAATTGGAGAGCCAAGGCGCTGGAGCCTAGCGAATGCCTTGAGCTGGCATTCCGCTGCGACCCTTGACAGCTCCAGCACCCCCAAGCCGCCTGATCGATGTGGAAGATGAACCATGATGTCGGGGAAACTGTGCGGCAAGTGTAACGTTTTCTTGACAATCTGGCGCGTCTCGAGGTCGATTTTTTTGCTACCTGTTTAACTGCAAGAGAAGCGGAGGCCGAGTAAAGCAATTTAGGGATCACAAAGTGTTGATGCAATGAACCCTCTGAGTAGGTTTTAAGTGGGCCCCAGTAACTAAATCAATTGTTGCCGAATAAGATCCACTGAGACCCGAGGGGGTTTGTTGACAAAACTCTACGCCCAAGTACTTAATCGGTACGTTCCGGGCAATAGGAGAAACTGCTTCATCACCGAGCCGAAGCTTCGGGATGTCGTAGTTGAACCATTTTGCCCGGTGGCAATCGTACGTCCAACCAAAATACATGGTTTTCTTCTTATTTATTGCCAATCCAAGATTTTGAAGTGCTTTTCGGCGGTCCTCAGGTTCTCTTGCAATTCCTCGAGAGTCGAACCCACTAGAAGTAGGTCGTCAGCATAAGCCAGGGCCGCCACAGTTGTGCCATGTAACTGGTAGCCTAGGCCCGACGAGTTCAGGCTGTGCAGAAGGGGATCAAGACAAAGAATAAATAGAAAAAGAGACAAGGGGTCGCCCTGCTTGATCCCCCTCTGCACATAAACCCTGACACCGTCGGACACTCCGCGATAGGCAAACGTTGTGGTCTGCAGCGAATACAAGTCGACGTATGGTTGCCACATAGGCACCATGCGCCCCTCCCTCCTCAAGGGATGAGAGAAGTGCATCGGTGACTGACCGAATCGAAGGCTTTTCTTAAGTCTAGTGAAGCGGCATAAAAGGCACGGTTGCGCCGCTTTGCGTCTATCATTAGACCCTGTAACAGAAGTACATTTGACTGTGCGGCTCTATCCACCGAGAAACCGCTTTGTAATTCGTGAAAAGCATGCTCCTCCTGGAGCCGCCCCAACAGCAAGCGAGAGTACGTACGGACCAACAGCGAGGAGATAGTAATCGGCCGCAGCTCCGACGCAGAAGCTGCCTTCAGCGTGCTTGGGTATGAATACTGTGCGAGAGCTGCGGAGCTCGGCGGAAGCGAAGCAAACGAGAGCCAATTGTTAAAAAGAAGGACCAAGACATCCGCTGGAACTTTCCGCAACTCCCGCACTAGTGAGATCCGTCGGGACTGGGTGCCGTGCTGGCTGCAGGTTCTTTAAGGCCCAGGCGACCTCGCATTCCACAAACAACGGAGTATCTTCCCTGAGGGAGCCCGCCCGCACCCCCACACGCCGCATGGAGGGGGGAAGGGTCCGTCAGAATGGGGTCGAATATCTCATGGATTGCCTCCAGAGACACCAGGCCCCAATCCCCCGGACCCCGCCAATAGTTCCTCTAGGAGCACCTTAGGCCCTATCGAATAGAGCCGCCTGGTGCTCCTTATACATGCGACGCTTGAAGGAGCGGGCGGACTCCCGCCGGGGCCCTTGTCACCCGATCGCCTTCTTTTCTTGGTTTACCTGGGCCCTTCAGCATAACCCCGAAATGCCTGTTTATCCAACTCTTGCATCTGCAGCGGGCACCGACCCTAAGTTCTGAGCTAGGCCTGGAAGCTCCAGTTTGTACTTCTCTATCACCTTCTTTATGTCGCTAATGACAGGGAACTGGGTCCGTTGTGTCCGGTGGGGTACCGACCGCCTCAGGGCTTTCCGTCACTGGCAATAAATGTGGAATCTCATTGATAGTCGGTAGCCCGTCGAGATTCCTCCAGCTAGTATCTTTCGGTATCGATCGGTACGTCGTGTACTCTTAATTGAATCATAGCTTCTGGTTGGATAGAGTGGGTGCAGGGCTAGATTGATATTCTTTACATTCCCGGCACATGCAACTCTGCCCTGGCCAACAGCAAAAGTTGCTCGTTCGTCCATCTGTCGTAAGCACTTGCAGCTTCAACCGCCCGGCCGCGCAAGCGTTGCCCTGACTCGCACCATGTAGGTCAAAGTTGCCGCTAATGAGGTGGAGGACTCACCCCCTGTTGGCGGACTGGCGACCTCTGTTACGGTGCCCCGGTGCCGTGTCCGTCTCTCTTGGAGGAGGCGTGGACCCTAGCATGCAGGATGGCCTCGCCCGGACACCAGGTGTCCACAGCATCGCCAGCGCCACTGGGTTCTGTCTCCCCGTTCTGCGACGGCACCCTCCCCGGAGCCAAAGTCTCCGACGGCTAGGGGGGTGGTCGCGCCGGCCGCATGTGATCCCAGCGGTGGCGAGCCCCGTCCCTGACATTGTCCTGCCGTAAGGCTGTCTGCAGGAGAAGAATGGTGCCCACCCCGTGTATAGTCCTGTGGGGTGCTTCCCAACCCCGTGTGGTGGGGCAACGGCCCATCCACCTCCTCTTCAGCGTCATCCTCGGATGATGAGCTCAAGAATGCCCGAGATTGGGCACGCCGCCAGGCTGTACTTTTCCAGTGTGGCTTGGGCTCATATACAATATATTGAGGTGGGGCTACATAGGGACGGGCTCTCGTTGAACAGTAACGCCCGCGCTTCCGTGCGCTGTGCCCTCACCTTGCCCCGGGATCTCTACGTGATTGGACCACGTTTTGGGCGTGCACCCCGTCCCCTTTAAGGTGGCGTCTGCAGGAGCTCATTGGGGGGGAAGCCGGCCGGCCAGTTGTGGGGACCGAAGCGTCCTGGCGGTGTGGGAGGAACTTCTGGGGTGGCAAGGGTGCTGTCGCCTCCTGCGCGCGCCGGCCACCAAGCTCTCCCACCTATGGAAGACCTATGGGAGCAGTCATGGAGGGACCTCTCCTGCACCTTCTTTCAAAGTCTGGCGGCAGAGCTTAGTGCGTAGGATTCTAATTTATGGCCTGGACAGAGCGGGCGGGAAAGTGACGCTGAAGGTCTCTAGTAGGGACCCCCGGGCCCACCTTCAGGCGCAGAGATGCAAGCCTCTCTAGTTCCACCCTCGCCCCACACGGCAGAAGCAACCTGAGAAGACTGTCTAGTCGTCAGATACCCGTTGCAATCGCTGAGGAGCTCATCTCGGGCTCAACCTTTTCTGCCCTGGTGTAAAAAAGCCCAGGGTCAGAGCATGCCTCCACGGTTACATCAGCGGCTCTCCGCCGCTCTCCTCGAGCAGCGCGTGTAATGCGAAGAAACGGAACTAACCGTAGTATACTGAAACTGGTTGCAGCCAGAGCAGCCCCACACCACAACCTTTTCGTGGGCAACCCTGTAATGATCAGTGAGGGCAAACATCGGAAGACACCGACAAAACCACATGTGAGCACTTCTTATCACGGCGGGTATGGGACATTCACGGTGGCGGAGCCTGCCCGACCACAGGAAGCAGAGGACTATCACCATGTCACCCTGCGCCTGGCTGGGCGTCCTCTGGCATTTAACGAAATGCGAAGCCATTACCTTACTTTTTCACTTTCTAAGCCACAGGTACTGCAAACTCCACCTCGCATCTAAAAGAATGTATGGAACTGTAATGCTCGAGGAGAGCGATCGCGATCTCGCGATGACATCACACCTGGCACACTGCAGATCCCCTGGCGGGTAAGAGACAAGGAATTCTTTGGTGGCCATACTTGCACAAGCCAAACGGATGCACACGGACAAACGATCACCGAACTCAACCGCAAACACCGGCCGCCAAAGTACTGCTTAGCTAGCGTTCTGGCAACCGTGCAGTGGGGCTGAGATGAACCAATAGCAGGGAGAACGCACAGAAAGCAAGAGTCTCTGCACAACAAAAAGCAGATGGGGCCCCTAGAGCCATACCACACCAAGTGGGTGTCAGTACAGTGCAAACCCCCCTACACAAAAAAGGGAGACAGGGCGGGGGTCGAACCCTGTTCCACAGTTTCCTCAGGTCAGAGGGCCTAATCTTCACCTCTTGGGGGTGTTTGAAGCAAAGTCCCGAATTCTGTAGAGCGCTAGCCATTCTAAGAAGGCGTCATTGGGACCGCATTGCCAAGTTTCACGGCGGCAGTGAAGCAAGCTACTTGTAGCAAATTGAAGGAAAACTTTGGCACTGAAGTACAGTTATTTATTGTTAACCAGCAAAAGTTACGACCCCTTCCCCTGGGCATTTCCCGACAAAGTCGGGTAATTTCCCAAGCACTGGATCCCCTGTTCAGGAGGTGCTTGTACCAATTTTATACTGGTTGGTGCCCAGCGGTACCCAAAGCACCTACCACTTTCTTGTAACCCATGATACGGTACGGCGTGGTATTGTGGTTTCCAGGAAACCCCGAGGTAGGAGCCTATTCCCACTTTCAAAATGGTGGGTGGCCAGCGGCTGAAGTCGCGGAAGCAGCAGCCTCCCACGTATGCCGCAGTGGTAGAGCGGGTCCAAAGCCCTTTATCCCCTGCCAAGGCAGTACAGGGGGCGCTTGTACGCTTTTTACTGGTGGGTGCCCAGCGGTGTCTGACCCCCCGCGAAGATCCGTACCTCCCACATCGCCTCCCACGGCTGCTTGTGGTCAAGCTCCAAGCGTTAGTTTCCACCGTCGAGACAAGCTGCGGTACGGGGAACACTTGTACCATTTAAGAAACCGGTGGGTATCCGGCGGACCAGGATCGAACCTGGTACCTCCCCGCTTACGAGACGATTGTTTTACCACTCGACAATCGGCCGTCGGTTAGAAGTTCCTTGCGTTCCTGCAGCCGTCGCTTTCCATAGGGGCGATTTCCCGTGCAAGCCGGGTGAACTTCCCAAGCGTTGTAGTCCCACACAAGGGCCGAGCGCCAGGCCGGGGAGTCGCTTGTACCTATTTTACCGGTAGGGCCCTGGCGATCACCAAGGAACACGAATCACATGGTGCCTTCCACAGCCACGATGGACTGCTCAACTCGCAACCGCCTGTGGCAGGACTATGCCGCCAGACTCTTTCCACCGCCCGGCTAATGGCGCAACGCGGACATGATGGCCGGGAAGCCCCCCAGATGGACAAGGGTCAGGGGCCCCTCGATAGGGTAAAGGCAGCTTTCCAGGCGAGGATTCCCCTTTCAAGGGTCCGGACTAGCCAGGGATTCCTGTACCCATTAAAGAAAACCGGTGCGTTCCCGGCTGGTACCAGGGATTCGAACCCCAGTACCTCCCGAATACGAGGCGAGTGCTGTTACCTCTGAGCCATCGCTGCGGTACAAAAGTTCCTGCGATTTTGCAGCCGCGCCGCGATTTCCCGTGCAAGCCGGGTGAACTTCCCAAGCGTTGTAGTCCCACACTAGGGCCAAGCGCCAGGCTGGTGAGTCGCTTGCACCTATTTTACGGTAGCTGCCCGACGCCACCAAGGAACACGAATTTCACATGGTGCCTTCCACAGCCACGATGGACGCTCAACTCGCAACCGCCTGTGGCAGGACTCAGTTGTAAGTAGCGCTCGTCTTGTATCCCTCGTCCTGTGTTCTCTTTGCTGCGCTCAACAAAGTTATAATGGATTACCAATTTGCTCGTACCCACACGTTGCTTTTTGTTCGTCATCAGATGTTTCTAGGCCAAAGAGATAACGTACACTCCGTGTAAGTTGCCAAACAGACAACGCATACCCCACCATTTTGTGAATACTTCCCCACAAAACTCTTAGTTCGCAGGCAGCCTGCTCTAGCCGCAAAAAGCAAAGCACTGGCCTGGAAGTTATCGTAGAAATTGTCCTTTCTGACGCCCAATTTCTCAGCCCTGTACATTTCTAACGACGTTTTAGCTTCCATTTTTATCTCCATTTATTCGTTTCTATCTGCCTTGCCTCTGTTTTGGTTACCTTGGCTGTTTGGATTCTCCACTGTTCTTTCCGTATTTCATCGTTGGCCTTCTAGTATTCCTTAGCCTCTGCGTGTCCACGCTTTTCAAGTATAGGTACCTAAAATCCTTAGCTGCCCACCTACGTTGATTCATTGCTCTAAACCTCTTCTCAAAACATATTTTACTCTGCGCTCCTCGAACTTCAAACGACGCCCATCTTATACCTTCCTGCACTGCTTCATTAGTTGTTTTTCATGCGCGCCTAAGGCCAAACGGCCTACCGTTCCCTGGTTCACTTCAAGGCCTGCTAGAGCGTCTGATTTTAAGTAGAGTGTACAGCATTCGCGAATGTGAGACCCGGAACCATTACTCCTTTCCACATTCCTCTCACTACTTCATATTTGTTATACCCCACAGAGCTTTATGTTTCATTATAGCTGCGTTTCACTTTCCCTTACCCTCAAAGGGGTCCTGAAATACCTTCCGCCGATGCATGGATGTACATGTACCCAAATAAAGCAATGTATTTGCAATCTCCTCCCGCAAGAATTTGTTAAAGCGATGAGTATTAGCTGAGAAATCGTAAATCAAAAACCGCGCATTATCGTCGCTACGCGTTTCCTCCTCCTTTCGACTTACTCTCCGCTGTTGACGGCGCGCGAGCCTTGCCTCCCATGATGCTGCGCTCCGCAGCGGTGACGTACTTCCGCTATCGCGCTGCTCAGACTGTCGTCTGCTACGGGCAAGCTTTGTTGACACCATGAATCCCACACTCCGCTCAAGGCTGGAAAAGCGAACGAAAAATCTGGCCGCATGTATGCGGTGGCCTGGCCTTGCCCTTTCGCGGTGTACGTTGCTGGCGGCGCATGACTTTTATCGGCGGCGAACTCGCAGCCGCACGGGGAGGGTCGTGCGCTCGTTCCCTTGATGCACCGCGCACTGTTTATCCAAAAAGCGCCGTATCAGATGTGGCCCCACTGGTGCCGGGTCTTATTTTGCGGCGGTGGTAATTCCTGCCGGCGGCATGTGAAAAAGTCATATTAAACCGATACAGAACCCGTGCACAAAACGCTTCAATCATGTGACCAGTTCAGCTTGGGGCGACGCGTGGTGGAGAGCGGCAACGTTGGCAAAACATGCTCCGCCACGGCTCTGAGCTTTCTAGCGCTGGAGCGAGCGCCATTTCTTTGACAATATCAAACATCGGTTGCCCTGGCAACAAGGCACAAACCGCTCTAGAAGTCAGTTACGGTTGCGTGATCCCGGTTCAGTTTGGGGCCCCACCTCGCGACATATGGGCACTGCAGGCGTACCACTCACTCCCATTGGGAAGTGCGAGATGCGTTTGGCATTACAGGAAGCGATGTTGTGGACGCCTTTGTTTCGCGATGAAATGCGACGTTGTGCTTCTGCGGGTGGATAGTGCTTCCCATGGTCTGACTCAACCTCGCATGGGGTATGTGCAGTGTGCGTGGCTAAAAGCCATCGGCTTGTGCGCCAGAGTTAAGTGACTTGCTGTTCGTCCCCGCAAAGCGCGCGCGAGGTGAGTACCGAATTTACGACGGGCAGGAGGTAACCCATCCTCTGTCAATCGTGGTTCAGACTTTCAACGCATGTTGTGACGTTGTGTTCGTTAGAAACGCATCTCTGGATTGTTTTGAAGTTGAATAAAATGTATGCGTCAAACCCCGGCATTCGGCTCAGGGCGTCCTCTGCGATTGCACGAAAGAAGTGCCATGGGGCTTCAACGCTTTCTTTATGGAACGTACTCAGGTAACAGAATATCCATGTCGTGTTATGGCCGTGTTGCATTCAATACAAACGGTTTAAGCGTTTGTTTTACACTTGTTTCGTTTGTCGTTAAGATGCCCAAGCACTCCGACACTCCGCGCCAGATCAGCCGGCGAGCCGACGCTGAGCAGACGACCCATCTCTTTGCCGGAAGTGCGTGAAAAGCCGCCCAATAGCAGGATGTCTAGCTCATGACGAACATCTGGGAATCGATGATGTAGACATGTGAAGATGGCGGCCGTCCAAAAACACGAAGGAAAGGTTGAGAAAAAAACGACAAATTTTGCAACAAAGTTGTGAGCTTTCCGCTGCGCGTAAAAGAGTAATACTTGGCACAGAGGGACGTTGACGACCCGATCTAACGGTTGCGCTAGTTCATTTAGTGTGCTCAAAATGCCTTTCAGGGCCCCTTTAAGGGAATCGCGCGAGATCCGCCAGTTGTTGAGGGCGATGAGATTGCTTGCCGGCTGTGCGGCTGTGTAGATCGTAGACGCGCGGCTCACACACAGTGTGCACATCCGCCACATTGTCGGCCTCCACGATTGTCTTGCTGTCACCGGAGAGTGCCGCAGTCTTGCCGTGCGGGGTGACGGCAAGATCGGGGCTCGGGGCTCCAGTACTCTGAGCAGCAACTTGAGAAGGCACCGCGCGCCTTCGTGCGCGCGCATCGAGTACACTTTTTCGTGGAATCTAAAGCTAGTGAAAAAGTCAGCTTCGAACTCATCTAAATCGATGATCTCCTGGACGCGCTTGTCAAGGACCTTCATTTCCTCGTACTTGGTATTGACGGCGAGCAGGTGCGAGCGGATCTGCTCGGTCGGGCAGTCTGGATCCTCTAGCAACGATTCAATTGCAGCTACGCCCCTTGTGACGGCTTTCCTCACGAAGTCACAGCGGCGGCGTAGCTCCTCCATGACAGACGGCAGCGAAGACGGGCGACCGGGTGGCTCCGGCACGAGCACGAGCGGCGAGCAGCGTTCGAGGATGAGGCGTCTCAAATCAGCAGGACCCGAAGGAATCCCCAGCCTAGTGTACCCCGGCGCCTGCGCCGCGTCAAGTCGATTCTGCTCGTGGTTTGATCTCCCGGGTTTGACGGCACCAGAATGTCGCGGAAATCGACGGAGAAAAGAGCCAAGCAGCCGATCGCCCGATTCCTGGCCAGAACACAGCCAGAGCGCGAGGAGCGAGCTATGCCCGTGCCCCATGCCCGTGTGAGCCACCTCTTTATTATCATCAACAGCACATGCGACGTTCCACTGACGCAAGGGAATAGCAAGCGGGATCACTTTGGGTAGGGCTGAAAACGCTATACTAAAACTCTCTAATGTCAAAAGAATGAATATTTCGTAAAAATGGAAAATATTGAAAATCGCTGACCGTGGAAAACCTCCCTTTTCATAAAAAAACGTAATTGTGTCGAAGTAACGGAATGCACCAGCTAAAATGGTGCAATACATGGGCTATGTGTTTGACCCCAATGCAGTGGATTTTACTCTGCTATTATATGGCGTGTAGGAAAACTAGGGATTTTGTGATTTCTAGAGCATTCAACAGGGTGGCCAGGTGAATTATCCTAAAGTGCTCAAAAAAAGCTCAATGCACTTTCCTCATTAGCAGCACACTATATGTGGTGGTGAAGGCATTCACCTTTATCGGTGGGGTGGCTGCAGCTACTCTGTTTGCAGGCCTCCCATTGCCTTCTGCCGAGAGATTCCCAGCTGAGCCCACTGTCATGGAACCTCACCAGCGTCGCTGCAAAAGTAGGATGCAAACAAATTCCGAACTTCTGCAGCATCACTGGCGAAGTTCCACGAGTGTGTTGATTCCATGGGGAAGAAGTGCCGCATTGCATCATTCCCCTGCCCCCCCTGAAGGTTTTGGCGCCAGCGTCCTTCAACAACGTTGCCACACCTATCCTCACCGTCCATGTACGCTTGTGACTGCGTGTTCTCGTCATTGAGAAAATTGTGAAGGATGAAGGCTGCCTTAATGGTAATGCCGAAGGCATTTTCCACACACCTCCTTCAAACAAGGGCCACACATGCCAAAGAAAACTAGTTAGGTTTACTTGGAACTAAGAATTCTGTAATGAAGTGTCTCAGTTTATTAAGGAAACTTGCTGCATGGCTACAATATGGCACTCGCAAGCGATGAAGTTTAAGCGGACACCCAGCAGTAATGGAATATTTGCTTAATAAATACGATAAAGGGGCTTTATAGCGGTTATGCAGACAAAATACAAGTTTGTTTTATTCTAAAAGTTTCTGCTTTACAGTGCCCCCAGTGCTTGTCCGTACTCACTGCCATGGAAAAGGTCTGTGTCAGGAAATGAGCTAGTGGGTCGCACGGCCATTCCCTTTTTCCCTAATTACATAGGTTATTTAAGCGAAGTGTTCGTTAAAAGTGGTGTCAGAGTGATTCTAACGAGGCAATCTTTCGAATGTACCAAACTTATGTTCTGTCTGCATGGCCCCTTTAACTCTTTCGTGACCACGGCTGTTACAAATCCTTCAATTTTAACGATACCTTGGGAGCCCCTTTTTATAGCGTTCCAGGTGTTCCTGGAACAAGTAAAGCTACTTGGAATTAGCTCAGAAAACGTCCTTTCAAAATCAGTTTTGTTTTCACGTTTGCAACAAAAATGTGATTGTTGACACGCGTTTGCATCACCTTGGCTCGCAGTGCTGATCTTTTTATTGCGGAACAGCTACTCGGCCAAAGTTCGCAGGGCACAATTCTAGCGCACCGCAACTCATTCCTGAAAGCAAGGCTGCAGTAGTGAGCCAGCAAATGGTAAGAAAGCGGAACTATATGTTTTCAGAGATAACGGACCGTGAACGTAAACAAGCATCAACCACGGAATTCCGTTTTGAACTTCATGCATGTTTTTCCGCATCGGGTGCTTGTCCCAAATGCTGTGCTCGCCGTAAATGTAAAGTCAGTATTGACAAGATGTTTTAAGTGTGAATGCACTTCTTAGCGACCCTGAATCACGCGTCCACCGCCGTTCGTCCGTCCGCACCACATACCCACTTAGGGCGATTGGCCAAAAAGAGTTTTTAAGTGCGAAAGCAACCCCACCACATACCCACTTAGGGCGATTGGCCAAGAAGAGTTCCTTCGCAAAACGCTACCTCTGGCGCACTGCTTGTCATAAAGAGGAATCTGTTTTAAGTGCGAATGCACTTCTTAAGCGACCCTGAATCACGCGTCCACCGCCGTCCGTCCGTCCGCACCACATACCCACTTAGGGCGATTGGCCAAGAAGAGTTTTTAAGTGCGAAAGCGACCCCACCACATACCCACTTAGGGCGATTGGCCAAGAAGAGTTCCTTCGCATCACCCGTGCATTCGCACTTCCCCATGCTCCCCTTCGGGGAAATGCGGGTGAATTTTTTACGTTACGTGGGGCAAATTGGTGCCTCTAATAATGTCAAATCGGCAGATTTCTTCCAGGGAATTACCCGAAATTTCACATTTTGAAATGAATGTTGGGCTTGACTGAATGGCGCGAGCGCTCCGCGAGCTAACATTTTTTTTTAGCTGACAAAGTGCTCGGCGCAAGTCTACATTTTTTCTAGGGTGTGTTTTTGAAGTGTTTCCCTACTAAATGCATATACTAATTTTTTCTATTAGCGGTGGGTTGTTATACACAACTCCCTTTTATCATTTGTTCAACTTGACAAAACTTTGATTTTGACATTTTTTTGCAACTGTGATGTATGAAAACATTTAAAAAACTTGTTTTGCTTGGAAACACCTTTAATTATTCTGCATTTTGTGTTCCTGTTTTACTGACTAACCAATTTTTTTTGCCGAAAAAATGTTTTTTGGACCCCTCAAATCGGTCAATGTTCACACGGTCACGAAAGAGTTAAGCAAGTTCCTTCCACCACGAAATGGAGCAAGAGGATAACTTGCTTTTGGCACCTGCTGTGGTGGCACAGTGGGCAGAAGCGTTGGGCTGCTACACTTAAGTGATAGTGGTTCAACCTTTGCTGTGCTGGCTGTTTTTCTGACGGGGGTGAAAAAAGCTGAAAACGCCTATGTGCAGAGATGTAGGCGCATGTTACAGGTCCCCAGGCGGTCAAAATTGAACCGGCAATAGCCACTTTGGCACACATCGTAGCCTGGTGTATCTTGAGCGCATGAAGCCCCAAGATCTTATCACAGGGAGGGGAGGAGAAGCGTGTTGCTGTTTGTCAGTTCTTGGGGTGCCACACCGTGCGCGGCTAAGGCGATAATTGAAGATCCGTCTCTCGTCTCGTAGCTGCCACTGGTTGCCCAGAATGGGCGCATGAAATCTCTCCTCAGTTGGAACGCTTCGTCTCCAACAAATACGTAGGTGCAGTGGCTGCATTAGGCAGCTGCCCCAAAGCAGGTATGCCAAACTTCTCTTCATGGAGTGCCTGGCCGAAGTCCGAGTTTTTGAGGACACCGCCAGCGGTGTCCTCAAAAGACATCAATGAGGACATCCTTGTACTCGCTGTCCACAGCGGCCGTGAGAACTATGGCAAACCTGTGCTAAAAAAACGTTGTAACTTTATAGCTTTTAAATATGTTGGTAAGATAAGGCGATATGACGGGAGGGATGGCCTGGTAGGGTAGAAATCTGTTTGCTGCGAGGGTCCACGCGCAAAATGTTTCGGCTTCTCTTTAACAGCCAGCGATGCTTGTTTGGTGGGAATTAAATAATTTAGGCTAGCATTTTTCTTTGCTGTTTTTTATTTTTATTTGTTCACAACTTTGAAGGATATCTTGCAAAGTTCCCAAAGTGAGCTTGGGTACGATTCTACTTGATCGTCGCCACCTTCCACTAACGATGATAACACCCTGAATAATGACTTAGACAACATCTCCCTCTGGTGTAATAAATGGCACATGCCATTAAACTTAACGACAGTAAATCACTGTCATTCACACGGAAACATGTCACATCTCAGCACACCTATCATATCAACTCTGTTCCAATCAGCTCAGTACTTCATACAAATACCTCGGCGTGCTCTTGACCTCATCTCTAACTTGGGCGACGCGACGCATATCGATACCATTTGCTCGAAGCCTCTCGCACGCTCAGGTACCTTCGGCGCAATCTAAAACTTGCTTCTCCTGAAATAAAAAAAACTTGCTTACCGAACCTTCCTGCGACCGCAAACTGGAATACACCTCAACCATCTGGCGTCCATCACAAACATATGTAACCCTCGAAATTGAAGCCATTCAAGACCGCGCCGCACGTTTTATCACCTCGCAATATTCCAACCATATCAGTGTCACCCCGCTCAAGCTATCCCTCTCCCACCCGACTCTTCATTCGCGCCGCATCATTTCCGCTTATGCCTCATCCACAAATTCTTTCACTGGCCACAATCTAGGCACTCTTTACTGAGGCCTCCGCACAGAATTTCATCCCGTTTAAATCAGAGTCGTCCAATATCCCCCATTACCGGCAGTACATCAGCATTTAGCTATCCTTTTTTCCTAACGCTGTAACGCTATGGAACGCGTTACCCGGCGACATCGCCACATGCAATGATAATAAACGTTTTAGTTATAGATAAACTAGAAACAAATATTCTCACTCAAGATTAACCTTGAAGTTCGACTGCTGTAACACATATTTTGTGCAAGATGAATTGTTCAACCTAATCATTGTGCGCTGCTTTCACCTATTGTTAACTATGTAAAATTATGTACCACTTGTTTTGCGATGTTGCTACCTTAGCCAATGTTTCGAACTCCGGTGCTCTAGTGATTTTGTGTTTTGCATGTTTTGTTTTTGTTTTCAACAATATTTAGGTTCACTTGTACCTCTGTAAACAATGTTTCATGACCCCCCCCCTTATGTAATGCCTTCGGGCCTTTAATGGGATAATAAATTAAATGAAATAAAATGTGTGGCTTAGCAGTACGCAAAAACAGCCTAGTTTCGGCGACTTCTTTTCTGCTGTGTAATCAAGCAAAAACAGTCAGCTCTGAAATCAATTTACAGACACGTTTTTTATAGCAATCCCATCATTCACCGAAGGCGCGCGCATTTAAAATTATTAGTATGAAGTCGACATGATATCGAGTGGTTGAAAGTATTCAAGCTTTTCTCCTCCAGGTGCCACTAGCCGGCTGGGCATGGGGCTTCTAGGGCTCCTCCGTCAGGGTATCCAGTTCGTTTGATCCATTCACGGAGCTTCGGAGCAGCTCGAGCGGGACCGTCTCCGTTCCGGGTGTGACTGGGGTCGGTCCGTCCCACTCGTACAGGTAGACGCAGGTTAGCATCAAGTAACATGTAAACAGCAGTGCCACCACAACCACCATGGTGAGCTGCCGTTGACGTTCCTTGGTGTCTTTGTCCTGCGCGAAATACGAGCAGGTGGTTACGCGCATCAGCAGTTTTCACTTCACATCTTCTCGAACAAAAAAGTGTTATGTGCCAAGTCCTCCACAAACCCGACCTATAGTGTATCATGGAGGAATGATCACAAGAGGCTAGAGAGAATAGATTCCTAGCTACAACGGCCGAAGCCGATCTTTGCAGAGACGTATGTCGAGTGGGATAAAAACGATAGAAGTAAGGCCAATAATTCACGCCAGAATTGTCTAGCAACGTCATATTTGATTTGTTTGAAAAAGGAAGTGTCACTGAAACATTCGCTCTCCCCAACGCTGAATCTATAGGGCATTATAATACTGTGGATATAATAACGCCACCACTTCAAACGCAACAGCCTTCCGATGCTGTAATGAGGTAGCGAATTGGGCGAGTTTGAGTGCGTTCATGAGCGTCAGCGCAGACGAAAACCGTACAAGAAAAGTAAGGACGATACAAGCGCTGTATAGCAACTCAACTTTTATTAGAAAAACTACGTGTTATATGAGCAAAAAGTGGGATTAATAAACTACAAATGGCTAAAAAAACTTACGTCGCGCAACCACTCAAACACCAGGTTTTTCTGGGAAGACAATCTCATCATCTTCAAGCGAAATTGACGGATGGCTCACGGATGTGTCTCCGCTGATTGTAATATTATAAGCTTCGGCTATTTCTCGGGTGCGCTCGGTTTTCCTTCTCGTCATTACGACTGTCGGATTAAACTGCGTAGTGAAGCCGCACTCCTTGCAGAGGCGATACAAGGTGAGGATGGCACGCCCTTCAGTGACGCGGCCATGTTCTCTTAACCGGATGTTTAGGCATCGTCCCGTCTGGCCAATATACTTCCAACCATAGGGAAGCAGCGGAATAGAGTATACGACTCCAGAAACGCAGTTGGTGAAACGTGTTTCGTGCTTTATGGCGCACTTTTCACCCCCACTAGCTGCTGCTCCTTCGTGCAACCTTCTATCAATACCGGCACACACACTCGCCAGATTCTTGCCTGAACGAAAGACTACATGAACGTCATACTAGCTGGCAGTTGTTTTTCATGCGGTGCGAAACAATACAGATAAGGAATAACAACTTTTTCTTCGCCTATGTGATTGCGTTGCCGCTGCATTTTGACCAGAGATTTGTTCTTGCTTCGGTCGATGCAGCAACGGTTGCGACAGGGAAGGAAGAGCCAAGCGCGGGACACCTGCCGCTTCCAATCTGGCAATTTTGTTAGTAATATTTTCGTGCACAACATGAGCACAGGACTTTAGCGCTGAGCCAGGACACGAAGTGCCCAACCCGTTTTTGACAATCATGGAATGTGCAGAATGAACAATTGGCAAGGGTTTTACAGATGGGGCGGAGTATGACCAGCAAACATGATCCCTCTGAAACTGCAGAGACAGGTTTAGCAATTCTAGTACATCATTTCGTGGAACTTCAGACGTGAAAGTCAGGCATGTGCCCCTTGAAACATTTTCACAACCTCGATCACAGTCAGGGCAAACTGCAGGCGGTCCACAAACACAAAATAGTCATCCACATATCTAAATACATATCGTGCGAGGCATTCTAAGTCTATTTTAAAGGCTCTGTCAACGTGTTCCAGAAATGCGTTACTACGTGCTGGCAAACGTTGACAGAGCTTTAGAACTAGACTTCAAAGAGCTCGCACGACATGGGAGCATGGCCGGGCTCCCAGCGTGGCCAGCGCTCTACTGATATCGAAGATTAGCTGTACAACACCAACCGAGGTCCAGCGCGCTTCCACCGTTCCCGTCACCCTACCCAGCACCTCCGACAGATGTAACGAAGCCAAAGACGACGCTTTTGTCTTCAAGGAAAACAAGTTTATTGTAGCGAACTTGTGCTCCCCCCTAACAACCCAAAGAATACACAGGCGGCGAACCACCAGTCAACAAAGTGGCGTGCCCAGGCGAGCGTCGACGAGTAGAATACCGCGGAATCCGTTTGGCGGGCGTTTATATTTGGGAGCGAGTGTTCCTCGAACAATCTAATTACTTCCAGAACACTGTAGATCAAAGAAGATTATTCTAGACTGTTGACGTTAGTTCCAAGCGCTCTCCCTGTCAAAAGATGGGGCATAAAATGAAGAATGGAACACGCGGTTCGCTTGAGACACATAACAGAGCCGGCTGCAGCCGGCGGGTAAAAACAATGAAAACCCTCCAAGGCCACAACGACTCGCCGAAGACCATGATTCACGACATGCCCTCAGCCCGACGACCCGATCCAACCCGGACGTGACTCCCGAACACGACGACAACGACACGACGCGACGCGTACCCGACATGACAGAGCCCGCCGCTGAGAAGACGACGACAATAAGGACGCTTAGTACCCGACCGCCAACACGCACAAGCAGACCGCCAACACGCACCCAAAACTCCAGGAAAGCGCCGACCGACGTCCAGTTGTCCATCGACCGTTTTGACGTAGTCGACCTCATCGACATGGCGGGTGACTACTCAGTATTGAGCGGATCATTCGCGTCTAAGCAGAAGAACGTTACGACCAGATGGGATGGTCCGCACATACAAAGAACAGGAGGCCATCTCGTAACGACCAGTGGAACGCTTACATCCCGCGTCACCATAGACGGCACTACGTACCCTGCTGCGTTCGTCATTTTGCCTAACTGCTCCCGCGAGGTAATTCTTGGAATGGACTTTTTGACGGACAACGGTGCTATATAATGGATCTGCAGACAGGGTCAATAACGTTTTCCTCCGATCACTCCATGACGCCAGTACCGAAGCACGAAGGCTGTGCTGCTGTGAGAATCGCCGACGATCACGTCACCCGGCCATTCCGCGCAAGCTTGATGATCACTGTCTACTGCGAGGATGCTGCTCCTGACATCGACGTTATCGGAGAGAGTTTCCAAAGTTTGTTTCTCGACCACGGTGTCTCCATAGGAAGAGGCATTGCGCGTTTTAAACCATGCAAATCCCACGTTTTGGTCACTAATGTCACCGAGAAGTAACAGCATCTGAACAAGGGCGCTGCAATTGCGTTCCTTGAAGAAACGCAAGAAACAAGTCAACTGATCGCGGTCGCCAGCTTTGAACGCGCACGCGCAGATGGCTTCAGGCTGTCGCATCCTTTCGACGTGAACCCGGCGCTGCCGCGAGAAAAACCGGGACAAATTATTGGATTTGTTGCGTCGCTACAGCGAGTGTGTTTCGCCAAACTCAAAATTACGTCACACCTCTAGCGAAGCACCGTATTAAAACCGAAGATGGAGCCCGACCTACCCGACAGTCACCGTAACGCGTCTCTTCAAACGAGCGGGAAGCCATCCGGACCCAAGTCGAAGACATGCTCAGTGACGACATTATACAGCCATCTAAAAGCCCCCGGGCTGCTCCGGTCGTACTCGTGAAGAAAAAAGACGGCACATTAGGGTTCTGCGTTGACTACCGGCGACTGAGCAAAATCACCAAAAAGGACGTGTACTCCCTGCCACGAATTGACGACACCCTCGACCACCTCTGCCATGCGAAGTATTTCTCATCGATGGATCTGAAGACCGGCTACTGGCAAATTGAAGTGGACGAGAGAGACCGAGATAAGACCGCATTTATAACCCCGGACGACCTATACGAGTTCAAGGTGATGCCATTTGGGCTGTGTACGACACGAGAAACGTTTCAAAGAGTCATGGACTCTGTGCTAGCTGGCATAAAGTGGCGCACCTGCCTCGTATACCTCGATAATGTTGTGGTATTCGCCAGGACATTCGACGAACACCTTGCAAGGCTGGAGCCCGTACTCGAGGCCACTCGTACGTCGGGGTTAACGCTCAAGCCTGAAAAGTGCCGTTTCGCGTACGAGGAGCTCACGTTTTTGGGCCACGTCGTCAACACCGCGGGGGTCCTACCTGACCAGCAAAAACTTCAGCCATTGCGAACTTTCCAAGGCCGAAAGACAAGAAGGGCGTGCGAAGATTTTTCGCACTGTGCGCATACTACCGGCGCTTCGTCGCAAATTTCTCACGCATTGCACAGCCACTCACACGCTTGACGAAAGATAGCACCCCTTTGAGCTGGGAAATTGCCCAACAAAAAGCATTCGGCCAGCTTTAAAAACGCCTTCAAAGCTCGCCCGTGCTCGCTCACTTCGACGAAAGCGGCCGAAACGGAAATGCACACAGACGCCAGTGATTTAGGCGAGGTCGTCGTCCTCGTCCAAAAGCAGAGCGGTTGCGAAAAGGTAATCGCCTATGCCAGCCGTGGTCTGTCGAAGGAGGAGAAAAACTATTCTGCCTCCGAGAAAAAGTGTGTCGCTCTCATATGGGCGATTTCAAAATTCCGCCGATATGTGTATGGTAGACCGTTCGAGGTGGTGACAGATTACCATGCGCTGTGTTCGCTGGCCAATTTGAAGGACCCCTCTGGCCGTCTCGGTAGGTATAGCTTGCGCCTACAGCAATTCGACGTTACAATTGTCTATAAATCCGGCTGGAAACGCTAAGACACCGACTGTCGGTCCGCGCCCCCGTTGACCCACCACCTCAAGACTGCGACTGAAAGGATTGAAAAGCGCCGTAGCGTAAAGACACACGGTGCAACATTAGTATTTTTGTGTTTTGATTCCTTGCGTTTCTGCAGCGTTTTTAAATGTTCTTAGGTATGTACCAACTGATCCAAACAACAGTATTATTGGCCTATCTCTTTGGGCGTTCTGGCATTACAGAGCAATGAACACATTCATTGCTAGCGTAGGCTAAACGACGCGTACTGGGTTCCTTTCAGTCTTTCTACTATATTATTGATAGGCCCGCAGCAGTCCATGACTACGGAGCTACCGCATGTATAGTGCTGACAAGTTTTGCTTCAAGAAAAGAAGCAATAGAGGTTTACCAATCCGTAAAAAGACGGCGCAGCACTTGTGCCCGAGTACGCACGAGCAGTTGCCGTTCAAGACCGAAGTGTACGGCAATTTCCTTAGCACATTAAAACCACAGTGAAGGCAGGTGGTGTACACAATGATTGATGGATTCGCGGCTGACCACTGCAAAAAAACATACCTAATCAGCGCGCCGAGACCAAGAGCAGCCAGCGTTTGCAGGTCAAGAGCTGGAAAATATGCCGCACGTGCTCAGGCTGGATGCACTTCGTGCGGTGATGGCGCCAGTAGTGGCGCACGCAGTCCCTATATGAAACGAGCGCCGAAGTTTCGTGACCGGTAAAGCTTTGAAGGACTCTGCTACTATTCTGCGGGCCAAGCTGATAGTTAACTACAATGTTACCGTTTTGGGGTAAACTCGTTCGCAACTCTTATTTTGAAAATTTTACCATTTTACGAAATATTATGTCGTTTGAAGGGTTTCGATAAGTTTTTAACCCTGCCTATGAAAACGTCGCCTTCGTGGTGAACCTGTGCACCTATTGGCGGTGAGATCTTTGAGTGGCGCCCCCTGGCTCTGACGTCGGCTTAGGGATTCGCGCCGCTTGTCGTCTGCTTCACTCCGGTTGTGAGGGGCAACAGTGCCTGGGCTAGAAATCGCCCGCTTCGTTGCTGTAGTGCGTTAAAAAGCGTATTTCTAGCGACTCAGTATTTTGCCAGCTTCTGTGACGCATCTGAATAATTTGAAGCTGTATCCCCCACAAGTTTGCAACACACGAAGGGATAGAGAACAACTTTCTTCAGAGTATCGGTCAGAAGATCGTGTGTAACTCGTCCTTTCTTGCTTATTCGCGAGGATCAGCGATCAGAGCTTCTCGATAAGTATTCAAAAATGCGTAGGCTTCCCTGCAGTATTTTTGAGATGCTCTTATGAAGAAAGCAGCGGCCTCTGCACGCTCATCGCACGGCAGGAAATAAAGCGGCTTTCTTCTGTTTCTTTCGTTGTTGTCTTGTATCGATTAATGTTTCTTGCTTTTTTTTTCTGCCCAACGCATTAATTTTTCTGCGCCCGTCACCAACTTCTTATTAGGAGGTTTCGGGATTTTGGGAGCCTCACAAAGTCGTGTGGATATTTCCTTCATTTTGTATGGCATACATTCCCTTCTTCACCAAATTGTCTTTCATTACGGCTGCGTGCAACAAGGTGCCTATCCGCAGCGTGCTTTGTTTATTCACATGCAAATACAATGAGAAGGTATGTGCTACGCCACCGCGATCGCGCCCTAAACAACGTGGTCCACAGTACTCGAAGGCGGCTTTTGCGCTCCGAATTTTTATCGTAATTATATCTTTATCATAACGAACTGACTCTCAACTCGAACAATGATGACATGATTTACGGTGTTTGAAGGCATGATATACTCGCTAACTGACGTAATAAATAGTATACCTGCATATATTACAAGACTCGAAACCGAAGAATTCCAAGTAGCTCTTTATTGCTTTTCAACCCTTCCAGGCGCGAAGAACAAATCCTATTCTACTCGGGATGGCGTTGTATGATTTGAAGAAAATTACTTTTACTCTCTTGTCCTGGACTGAGGACCCCGGCCCACTAACCAGGTCGATTTAATTGGTAAACAAAATTTTCCCCTCCTCCTCTCACTCCTCTTCCTCCTTTTGAGTGCAGTTTTCCTATAACGCATATCCGAATATCGGGAAGATATGGCTGTGCAAATGTTCCGAAATATCCCTCCAGGTCTTAACAAACATATATGTGTTACTATAAATTTAACGAAGACGTGACTCGTTTTGCTCAATAAACCTCCATGCTGGTTAGATGCCTGGTATAGAATCAGCACGCGCGTATATACAACACTGGGTTATTTGGAACTCAACCTACAGTTTTTGCAGTCTATAGTGCATGTCGGCAAACTTTCATGCCTTGACAACGTAAAGTGATGTGACAAAAGGCGTTTGAGCGTTCGGGAAGGTTGCAAAAACTGTTTTACTTTACATATGATTACCGGGAGTCCGTGATGCCTTCTGCCAAAGCCGACAGCCCTGAAGGCCTAGAATTTGTTTTGCTCTTCCGTTTTCGTTGTTGTCGGTTATTAGCAGCTGACTGTTCCTTTTGTTCAAATGCTTACATGAGAAGCTGACGCCTAGCTCCGACTCTTCGCGCTCCGCACAGGACCGGCTTCGCAAGGAATGGGGTGGCGCCGGCAAGGTTTCTCCGTAGCGGTATCCAAAACTATAATTGACAACATGAGCTAGTGTATGCGATTTTAAACCTATTATTATGATAAAAAAGTTACCCACACGCCAATTCTGGTGCGGACAAGCATCAGACGTTGACCGAGCGCAAAGAAAACAGCAGGGGAGAGCGATCCTGAGTGAAGCAGACGACGAATGCGAGAATCCCCTAAGCTGACGTCATGGAGGCGCGCTTCGCAGCGCCGCCTGTTGTTCGCGCTCACCGCCAATAATGAGCTACAGTTTACAAAACATGTTGCAGAGCGAGTTCCTTCGCACTTGATGAAAACCCGCCGCGGGGCTCAGTGGCTGAGGCGAGTGCTGATAAGCACGAGGTCGCGGGTTCGATTCCCAGCCACGGCGGCCGCTTTTCTTATGGAGGCTAAAATCAAAAACGCCCGAGTGTACGAGATTTCAGCGCAGGATAAATATCCCCACGCGTTCAATATTAATTCGGAGCCTCCACTAGGCGCGCCTCATCGCCTGCGCTGAGTCGGCACGTTAAACCCTACAATCAATCAATCACACTTCATGAAAAGGAAGACGTGGCGTTAAGCAGTCGTGGCGAATCCGAGACAGGTCATATACAGGCGCCCTGGATCTGCGGTATCTATCTTGAATCGAAGCACGTTTGGTTTCTTTCTTTTCGTCAGCTACAACTTTCTCGGGGGCATATTTCCCGCCCAATCAATACGTTCTTTAGACTCCGGCATGACCAGCGCTAGGAATGATCACGCACAGCCTGCTTTTCAACGAACACAAAGTTGCCAGAGCTCACGGCTACCACTGACAGGAAGGATTTCGGCTACTTCGTAGCTCGTACACGTGTTAATGCACAGTGAAAAAATAAATCCCCAAAACCACTTAAGAATTCAGTTGTCATTCCAAACCCGAAGCATAAGTTTTGGTCTGCCTGTAACCCCCCACCATGACATGGATTCACAGGTGAAGTTTTTTCTCTAGTTGCTAAGCCAAAAACTCTATCGGAAAGAAAAAACGGAAGGCGTATCTGCTGCGAAGGGCAAATCACTCAGTGTCTCTCCCAGCTGCGAAAACTATAGCTCTTTTTAGTGCTTCCAGATGCGAAGGAAACCGTGAAAGTGTTTATCGGAAGTGTTGCTGTGTCCCTTTAAGGCTAGCAGAAGTGCCTCTCCTTTTTGCACTGCCTTTATTTACAAGGCCTCGCGCATTGCTGCAGCTGCCTCGAATAAAGATTGCTGTATCGATGGGAAATACCGAAAAGTGCAAAGTTTCCCACCAGTTGTTCCTGCTCTCGCCGTTGCGTCTCGAGGAGGAGCTCCCGCAGCGAAGGTTCTTCGCGGGCTTGCGAGGCTTTCGGGCGCAGCAGGCCGATGATCCGTAGCGGTGCCCATTTCAAGAACTGAAAAATAGACACCAACGTGTGCGATTACCGGCCTGACTTCTTATTTTCATATTTGAGCTAGATAACCGCACGTGGCAGCTCCAGGCTACTTCAACTTATGTACCATTCGAAGTGCGCGTATCTTGTTCTTTCGCATGCTGTACTGCGAAGCCTGAAAGGAAAAGGATGAAGGTTTTCGTTTCGTTCTAAGACCGTTTTGTTTTTGTTCTTAGCAACAGTGTTCTCGAACTACTGCGATGTTTCCAGAAACAAGACACGGTGTGGAAAGCAGACGCAGCGGCGTTGGGCTTGCCGATCTCGTATGTGCACGTCACTTTGTAGGCTGCTTCCTCACCGCTTCTATGGTTAAATTCTATGCAGAACACAAGTTTGCTCTAAAAAATGTTTATTCCTAGAAAAACGTCGCTTTCTCAACCTCACAAAACAGGCGATCAGCACAGAACTACCAGCTGCGATGAATACACTCGAGGATATTTTACCCGATGTAGGCGTCGAAGTACCCCAGGGAAAATGAATCTACTGGTTGTCGCCAACTCCAACGCAAGTTGTACACAAATGAAACCATTTTACATGTTGGCGGAAGGGCCATTGCGGCAGCAAACGGATCAGTTCTCCACTTAGACCCCCCCCCCCCTCTGTAGCAGTCGCAGTACCAAGGCCCGGATATGACAATTAAGAGAAGAAGATAGTAAAGACCTGCTCAATACAAGACAATGCACGTGCGCGCAAAACATGTGTTCACAAAACAAGTCCGTAAAAGTGGCCTGAAGCTTTTGAGCTTTCCCGCATTCAAACGGGAAAGAAAAAGGTTTCGACGTATTGGTTATTAGCCACACAGAAAACAAGCGCAGCAATTAGCAGCGGACGAGGCGAGGACTTGTCCTCGCCACTTGTTTTTGTTCTCGCATCGTTTGTCCTCGTCCTGTCCTGCCCTTGTCCTGTCCACACCCCGGCTTCTGTTTATTACTGCGCGTGTTTTCTGTGTCGCATTCAGGCGCTCAGCGTGAAATACACTTCGTACCTTCGGCAGGCTCAGAAGAGGCAGATTGGAAGGCCGCCTGCTGCGCTGGTGTTTTTGACGCCGGCTTCCTACACGAGGCCTGGCCATGGGCGCGGCGTCGGGGTGGCTCCCGCGTCTGGATCCCGCTGCTCCCGCCACGTCCCACCTCGAGGCGGTGCGTTGGGGTGCCAGAGGTCCGAGCGAGAGGGCCTGCTGTGCCATGCGGGCAGCCTCAGCATCGTGTGAAGGCCCTAGAAGATCTGCGGCCGAAGCGAAAGCGTCGCCTGAGGGCCGCCGGGAAGTTGTCGCCGGAGGTACGACGCTTCCGGAGGCCTGGCCATGGGGATTTTGGGGTGGTAGGGCGTGTAAAGGCGGGGCCGCCGTACGGGGCGAAGCTGGACGAGACATCACAGCGGTTGAGCTCTGGCGATGATGATCATGTGGCGGTGGTGGTGGTACCCGTGAAATGGCTTGTACCCACTCATGGGGATCGGCCAGGAAATGGGCGCCTTACCGAAAGAAATTATGTAATTTTGTAGGGAAAGAAAAATATTTAAATATATAGAATGGATTAGCAGTAGATGACTACAGAAATGAAGGTAAGAAGATTATAGAAAGAATTTAAAAAAGGTAAAAATGAACACCATTGAATGGAAATTGGCAGTACGAACCACGAGGAAAGATTGTGGTACAGAAAAGCAGTGAGCTAGGCGCGCCTATACTAGACAGAAGAATCTAGGAGGGCCAAATGATATCTACCACGGCAGACGGCCTGATTCCAACATGAATGAGTGCAACGTATGGAAGAAATTCCCGTGACAGAACCCCAGTTACTTCATTCCGAATGACTAAATCACTGCAGCCGACAGCGGGAGGTTTAGCCGGCTGCATGTGCTTTCTAATTATCTTCGTCTTGTAGAGGAGAGCCGTCGGCAGGAGAATGAGAAATGGTCTATCGTTTCTGTTTCATTGCAGAAAGCGCATAGTGTCGACGGGGCCAGATTTGAGGGGTGCAAGTAATATTTTAAATTCTGCACGCGACAGCGAAAGCTGGTGAGGGTGACTTCGCAAGCTCGCGACTGACTTGTGCTGCACTTTCATGAGTACCGGCGGTGCTCGAGCTCCGAGTCTTCGTAAGAAGAATCAGGCATACTTGAAGTAAGCACAGCCTACGAAAGCTAGCCGAAGTTATGAGTGTAATGGGTAGCAGAACCTCCCCTACTGGACCGCCCAATGTCATTCCCGCCAGAGCATTCGCCGATTCATTGAACGAGATACCGGCATGTCCAGTCACCCAGACCAAATGAAGTTCACGAAGGGAGGAAGGCGATAAAGAAGGAAGGGCTCGACGTTAGGGAGGGTGAGGTCGAGAAAGTAAGGGCAGAGCAAACAGAAAATGAATCTGTTAGAATTATTGCCTGTCGTTTCGAGGAACCAGGCTTACGATGGGCCAAGAATACTGCGAGAAATTCTTGCGTGGAAAGCTGTAGTAAATTTAGGCAGCCGGATGGAAAGGGCCCAATGTACACCTGGAGAAAAAATACCCACACCTGCCTTCTCTTTCCGGACAAAAGCATCGGTTGCAATAATGGACGTGGAAAGGGAAAACGTTCAGATGATCCTCTATGAGGCCTGTTAAAAGGTTCAGTGGGAGCAATTTCGCGCGAGTAATCTAATCGCGACACTCTGTCAAGTACGAAAGCCGACAAGAAGGCCACATTTAATGGGTCAACCAGAGATGGTTCGAAGACCCCCCGCACGGGGCACCTTGAGCAATCTTGGTGACGGTACTGGCGATACCGCGGACCCCGAGCCCCCAAACATACGCTGGATCCAACCGTGGCAATGTGTTTATAGGTGGAGGGTTAGAAACCACGAACGGTGGCCGTCGGAGCCCAGGTCAAGCTCCGGCGGATGGGCTCCCTGTCTGTTCACCAGGCAGGGAGCTCCGGGACCTCTTTGGCTACCAGGGTAAGGTCAAAGAAGAAAGTACCCCCGTCTCCCTGCTTTCCAATGTGTCATATGGCATTTTCCAAACCCCCCCCCAAACGTGATCGGCCCCCGAAAAGGGGCCGCACCGAAGTTTCGTACCCACCTCTTTCAACAACTGTCTTGTCAAGAACCTCGAATAATTATGCTCGTTTTCTTGTGATTGAGTCAGCTGACTCAGCACGACCTGTCGCTTCCATGTCTGTATTCTTGATATCTAAATTTCTGCAAAGCACCATAGGTGGCAAATATCAAGCTAAAAAGCTCAGGACCGGAGAAATCCTGGTAGAAGTCAATGCTGAACAACAAGCCCACACTCTTCTTGCACAAACCCGCATCCATGATCTGGACATCAGGGTCACGCCCCACAGGAGCCTAAACAGCTCCCAGGGTGTGATTTCTGAGACAGATCTCCTGACGGAAACAGATGCCGACCTTCTCGAAGGTCTAAAGGATCAGGGCGTCACAGCTGTGCGGCGCATCACGATGCGCAGGGATGACAAGATAATCCCCACCAAACACATTATCCTGACCTTTGACCGCTCGGCACTTCCACAATATATAAATGCAGGCTTCATTCGATGCTCCATTCGTCCTTACATTCCGAACCCGCGCCGTTGCTTCAAGTGCCAGCGGTTCGGGCACAGTACAACCTCTTGCCGCGGCAAAACAACGTGTGCGAAATGCGCCGCGCAGGACCACCCCACCGACAACTGTAATTCTGACATCCTCACTTGTGCAAACTGCAGGGGCCACATGCGGCCTACTCCAGGAAATGCGAAAAGTTCCAAATAGAAAAGAAAATAATCAATCTCAAGGTCACAGAAAACATCACCTTCCCAGAGGCGCGGAAGAGGTTCGCCTCTTTCCCTCTGGGGCGGAGGTACGCAGTCGACCACCGCAGGTTCTCCCCACCCAGCCGGGGGGCGGAGCGGCGTTTGGTTTCCACAGGGACCCAGTTCAGCGAGTCTGACCTGGTCCCTCCGCCCCCCCCCTGGTTGCCTCTGGCACCCCAACCCGCCACCACGCCGCTTGCTGAGGCAGCAGCGGTTGTGGTGGCAACCTCTTCCGTCGGGACCGGTGCCGCTCCCGTCCCTGCCTCCCCGTCCTCCAGTCCGTTGGAGAGTGCCATGGACACCACGGGCCCCGCACCGGCTCCCACCGCCACCGCACCGCCCGTGCCACCTCTGGCGCCCCGGACGCCCTCGGCGGTGGCGGCTCAAACGAAGGGCTCCCGAGGGGGGGCCAAGTCCGGGGGGCCCGGTCCGTCGGGCACCCCTCGGACATCCGACGACGACATGGATGTCGGGCCGTTCCTGCCTGCAACGCAGCGCAAGGAACGCGTCCCGACGCCAAAGCCTCCCGACAAGCCAAAAAAGGCGAGAGTCACAGCCCCGAAAGACGACACATAAACAAACACACACACTCCAGTAGCTCTCACACTAAATAATGGGAAGAGAAAACATAATTCAATGGAACTGTAGAGGCCTTCTTAAAAATCTTGACGATGTATACGAAATACTGCATGCTAATCAGCCAAGTGTAATGTGTGTTCAGGAAACACATTTGAATTCCAAGCACACAAATTTCTTGAATAGTTACATGGTCTTCAGAAAGGACAGGGATGGCTGCACACACTCTTCTGGCGGTGTGGCCATAATCGTCCGGAAATCCTTAGCATGCCACCCTGTCACTTTAAACACTATCCTTGAGGCTGTAGCAATACGCTTAATAATATTTAATAGGTTGATAACGGTATGCTCCATATACATTCCTCCTGATGTTACAGCTTTCGAGCTCTGACTTCGAGGCGCTGGTTGACCAGCTGCCCGAACCGTACATTCTAACAGGCGACCTTAATGCTCACAATTCTCTTTGGGGCTCTTCTCGTACGGATGCCCGGGGTCGCCTGATAGAGAGGTTTCTTACATCCTCTGGAGCATGCCTTTTCAACAATAAACAGCCTACATATCATAACATAGGACACAACACATACTCATGTCTTGACTTGGCTATTGGTTCCGCAATTCTCTTTCCATGTCTCGAGTGGGGTGTGGGCACTGACCCATATGGTAGTGACCATTTCCCCACTTCATTAACATACATAGGTAAAGGCCCAAGCAGTCCATCTTCCCATAAAAGGTTTAATGAAGCAAGAGCTACCTGGAATACATTTACAGAGACATCCAAACTACACCACACATCCATAGGACACCTACACGTTGAAGAAGCTACCCAACTCCTCACGGCGCACATCCTCGACGCCGCCGAAAAGTCCATTCCCCACGCCTCTGGTGCCCCGCGCAACCAGCGGAGGCCGTGGTGGAATGAGGACTGTAGGCGGGCGCGAGAGGCCCAGAACAAGGCGTGGGGTATCCTTCGTCGGTACCCCACGTCGGGTAACCTCCTCCTTTGTTCAAACGGGCCAAGGCGTTAGGAAAACGTGTGCGCCGTGAGGCAAAACGAGAGAGTTGGCGTACATTCATAACATCAATAAACTCCTACACAGACACAAGGAAAGTATGGACACGAATACGCAAACTCAAGGGACAACAAACACACAGCCTGCCTCTGGTCAGCACTGCAGGGGACACACTCGAAGACCAGGCTGACACACTCGCACAACACTTCCAACACGTGTCCAGTTCAGCACACTACACAAACACTTTCCTGAAACATAAAGCCTGTTGTGAAAAGAAGTCCCTACGCGACAACAACAAATCACAGACCTTCTTACAACTCCCTGTTTTCACTACATGAGCTGAGGGCTGCTCTAAGCACGTGTAAACCCTCAGCTCCAGGCCCAGACAACATTACATATACAATGATACAGCACTTACACGCAGACACTCTTGTAACACTCCTTCACCTTTACAACAAGATATTTCTTTCGGGGCACATTCCAAAGTCTTGGAGGGAGGCCATAGTTGTAGCATTCTTGAAAGAAGGGAAGGACCCTTCCTCTCCTGCTAGCTATCGACCCATTGCCCTGACCAGCTGCCTGTGCAAGCTTCTCGAGAAGATGATAAATCGCAGGCTCGTGTACTTCCTTGAGTACAACGGTCTTCTCGAGAGCTGCCAGGCAGGCTTCAGGGCGGGGCGATCAACGAACGATCAACTCGTAGCTCTTGAAACATATATAAAGGATGCCTTTGTGCATAAACAATTTTGTCTGACGGTGTTTTTCGACATAGAGAAAGCCTATGACACCGCTTGGCGGTACGGTATCCTCAGTGACCTAAAGTCAATCGGTGTTGCGGGCAACATGTTGAACATCCTTTGTAGTTATATGTCGGAGAGAACCTTTCGCGTCAGAGTTGGTTCTGCACTGTCAAAGTTCATGTGCAAGAAAATGGCGTGCCGCAAGGTGGAGTGTTGAGCTGCACTCTCTTCATAGCAAAAATGAACTCTCTTGGAAAGGCACTGCCACCTACAATCTCTTATTCCATGTATGTAGATGACGTGCAGATATCCTTTAAATCGTGTAACCTGTCCATCTGCGAACGTCAAGTCCAGCTCGGCATCAAGAAACTTGCCGGCTGGGCTGACAAGAATGGCTTTAATCTTAATCCCGCGAAGAGCTCTTGTGTTCTATTCTCCAGGAGGCGTGGCGTCCACCCGGACCCAGACATCACTCTTGCGAATGTGCCAATTCCTGTGAACAAGGAACACAAGTTTTTAGGTATTTTATTCGACGAAAAACTTACATTCATCCCACATATCAGACAGCTCAAATGCAAATGCTTAAAAACAATGAATATTCTTAAGGTCCTCTCACATCAATCTTATGGGGCCGACAAACAACTCCTGCTGCGCCTGTACACAGCGTTGGTGGGGTCTCGGCTCGACTACGGCAGTGTCGTGTATGGGTCGGCTACAAAAACAGCACTGAAAATGCTCGACCCAGTGCTGCATCTTGGCCTTCGCCTCTCATGTGGCGCATTCCGCACTAGCCCTGTTGAAAGTCTTTATGTCGAGTGCGACAAATGGTGCCTAGGGCATCAGCGGGAGTATGTTGACCTGTTGTATGCATCCAAGATCGTGTCTCTGACCAACCATCCTTTTAATCCCATCATGAACGATACATCAAATTTACAACTCTTTTTAAACAGGCCATCTATTCCCTTACCGTTCTCTCTCAGAGTTAGGGAAGAGGCTTCTGCACTCCATGTCCCCCTTTCAGACACGCACAAGACACCCATTCATAATTTCATCGCACCATGGCATCTTCGTCCTGTAACATGCGACCTGTCATTCATTCGTGTAGAAAAAAATAGGGTACCCAGGAATGCAATTCTGCAGCACTTCCTGTTCCTACAGGACAAGTACAGGTGCGCAGAATTCTATAGCGACGCGTCCAAAACTAATTCTACTGTCTCTTGTGCAGCGCATGGACCAAATTTTAGAGTTATCAAAACAATGAATTTTCACAGCAGTATTTACACGGCAGAAGCGTATGGCATTTTACTCGTGTTCAAATCACATCCTCGAACATAAGATTCCAAAGTCCATCGTCTACACAGATTCTCTAAGCGTCGTACAGGCACTGTCATTAGGAAGGTCATCTAAAAAACTATGTGATAAATGCTCTTTTCAAGGTACTAATGTCTGCATATGCCTCAAATCTTGAAATAACTATATGCTGGGTACCAGGGCATTGTGGAATCCCTGGCAATGAGGCCGCCGACCAAATGGCTGGTGATGCTGCTCTCATGACTACAGTTGACATTACAACAGTACCTTACACCGACCTAAAGACACACATCAGACGACAGCTTCGTAACACATGGCAATTACACTGGAGTCAACAAACAGACAACAAACTACACGTAATAAAACCACAACTGGGACGCTACATAACTGACTCACACAACAGATACACTGAAGTCGCCCTGGCTAGGCTGCGGATAGGCCACACACATGTTACGCACTCCCACCTGCTCACTGGAACTTCGGGACCCACGTGTAGCAGGTGTGGAATGGGCCTATCCGTAGTCCACATACTAATCACATGCAAGGCACTTGACACAACACGACACAAACATTTCCCTGAATTATACAGACGACACATTCCTTTGCACCCATCATACTTTTTAGCCGACGAACCAATGTTTTCTAGTCAACGTGTTTTTAAGTTTTTAGCTGAGGTAAACTTTCTGCAGCTCTTGTCATATCATGTGTAATCACCCTGGCCCTATACACCAGCCATCTCCATTGTCTTTTGTTTTGCATCACCTTTACTTTTAGTCGCATGTCTTAGTATGTACGGTCTCATCACATTCAGTAACTTCTTCTTTGGCGCTCTTTGCCCATAGTCGGCCTTGCGCCAATAAAACCCAACTATCATCATCATCATGGTTCGAAGACCGCCTGTGGTTGTTTGAACCACTGCCATGGACTACCGAAGAACAACGAAGGCCATGTAACGAAGGCTGTTTGCGGCATGGCTATGGGCGATTCCATAACTCGTAAATGCGGATCTACGGTGAGGTCATGCATACATTAGGCTAATTGAGGAATTCGGGCTTCCAGGTGTGAAACGTTAGGTGGCACATAACCAGGAAGACCCAGATATAACCTTATAGATTGTCTTTCGAGCATTGTCGTTCGAAACTTTAAGTGGCACATAACGAGGAAGACCGAGATATAACCTTATAGCTTGTTTTTCGAGCATTATCAATGGGCGAAGTTTGTATTGGAGACTTCCAGAGAACAGCACACATCCAAATTCTGGAATTGGCCCGACGTAAATTTTTCAATCATTAGTGGTTTGTCAAGGCGCATGCGCAATCTTTTGTGAGTTAGCCCTCTCAAGAATGACATGGCCCGAGCCCCTTTAGTAGTATTGTAATCTATGTGTGGACGCTAATTGAGGGTATTATCGTATAAAATCCCCAGATATTTTAAGGAACTGACCTGAAGAATAGCCTGTTGACGGTAACTGAGAAGATGAAGACTGGGCGTCTTGCAGAGAACCAGGTGCGTTTATGGTGGTGCACCAATGGCCCAGGTCCTTATGTCCACAAAGCACTTTGGTACAGAGCCTTTCTTTCTCCGTTGGGTGTAGCAATAAATCAGGTTATTCCATATATTGACAGGAGTTCTCCTCTTTCTATCAATTTCCAGAACATTTTCCCCAAAAATGCTAAACTTTTACCAGCCCGACTGCTCAATCGTCTTCTCGAAGGTTATTTGGCCTCCATGCAGCCAGGTGCTATAATATATGCAGATGCCTCTCAACGAGAAGAAAAATCCGGTATAGGAATATTTTCCCTTTCCCTTGACTGGTCCTTTTCAGTTCGTCTGGTTGCTTTTCTTTGCCTCCAGAATTTCATTCTTTGCCTCCGAATTCCCTATTTTGTCTCTGCATCCAGTAATTGACCTTCCTCTTTTTCTATAACCGTCTCTCGGTACTCCCTCTACCATCCTGGTAATCCACCGATTGTCATTTCGCATAACTACGTGGAATGCCCAAATCAATTGGTTTTTCTTTATTTGGACTAGGATATCTTCTACTACAGTTTATTTTCTGAGCCAGGAAGCTTGTTTTCTGTCTACGTGTTACACTGATCATTATTCGTTGCATGGCCCGTTGAGCCGACCTAAGTTTGCTTTTAAGTCATTTCGTAAGGCACCAAGTATCCGCTCCATACGTCATCGCTGTCTCGGATCGCTTCGTCCGCAGGCTTTCAAGTGTCTCAAAAGTGACCTCGTTAGTGCACGTTAGAACTCGCAGCAACTCCAAAGCCAACGCCCGCGCTACAAACGCAAAGGAAATGCTGCGCTCCGGGAATGCGATGATAGCTCAATCGAATAGATGGCGGATTCATAACGCGGTGTACCAAGGTTCGATTCAGAGCGCAGGAAGAGTTTTTATTTCTTTCCAATTGGCTGTACATGTTATAGTTCCCCACCACTGCTAACCCGCACTCCTAAGGCCTTTGGGGTGGCCCAGTGGTTAAATTGCTGGTTTCACGGCGTAAAAGTCCGAGGTCAGGTTCCCGGGACCTGCCTAACAACGTTTTTTTTCATAAGGCGTCGGCGTTCTTAGCTGCTACAGACAGATTTGTGTCGGCCTTATTGTTACGCGAGGAACTAACAGATGGCGCCTCGCAGTCAAGCCAGGAGCGTAGACGGCGGGACCCAACCCACGGTATATGTACGCCGCCAGTGAGAACAGCCCCCAACACGATGCCCCACGAGTTTGATTCCTCCCTACCTCCCAACGGCGGAGCGCGGTCAACCTTGAGCAGACGACGGCATCGAGTTACGCCCGCGCCCTGTCCGCCACTTCACTTTCTCTTCTGTGCTGCAGCCATGTAGTCGCTTGTATACACTTTCTTTCCCTACTTTATAATAAACCGAGTTACCCAATATAACCGAAGTTCCAGTGGTAATTCTGTATCAGAACCCACAACGGAACATGATGTCAGTAGTGTGAACGAGCTGTACCACAAGCGAAGAAATGGATGAGCTTCCAGCACCACCGAAATTTGACTCGGAGGGCAAAACAGTGGAACAATGGGGCGTCTACAAGGAAACCTTCACGCTGTATCTGAAAGCAACGGACACAGCCGGCGCCTCAGCAGAACGGCAAGAACCTCTTCTCTTGACCGTCGGAGGACCAGCATTGCTTCGTATACAACACTTTGGACTTTGGTGTACCTTCCCCTGCAAGAGCGAAACCAAAATTTGACATCGCTTACGTTATTAACCTTCTCGATACACACTTCCTACTGAAGCACAATGAACTGGATTTGCGCTACGTTTTCCGTTGCCGCATGCAGCAGCCAGACGAACAATTCGACAGTTTCCTGACGGTCTTGAAACTGAAAGCGCGCGATTGCAGATTTGGGGCCCAAAGAGACAGCTTGATCCGCGACCAAATCGCATGTGGAGTACATGACGAACATTCGAGTGCGGACATACCAGAGCTCGAGCAAACAACTCGACAGAAGGTTTTCAATATATCTTGCCTTGCTCCTGAAGCAACAAAATTCCAACTGAGAGTATTTAAAGAGGGAGCGACGAGCGATAGTCAAGTGCATGCAGTGAAAACGAATGCCCATCGAGCAAGTGGCAACGGCAGCCAGAACACCACTAAAGGAAGAGACGCACAGAAGCGTACTGTTCAGATATGCGAGCATTGCGGCGGCAGCCATGAACGCAAAAAGAAGGCTGCCCTGCATGGAAGCAAGTATACAGAAAATGCAGAAAGGAGAACCATTTTGCGGTCCTATGCAAAAGTCGCAAAGTAGCAGCTGGGTTAGAGATAGAAAGCGACCAACAAGAGGATATTCTTGTCGTCTTGTCGACAGCAAGAAAATGAGCGCATGCTCCACTTCTCTGGAAGTTAACGGAAAACCAGTGACCTTCCAAGTTGTGGGAGACAGTGTGGGGTTCCTCGGGGACCTCAGCCAGTCCTGGCGTAAGGCCACCACGCTAGCTCCCGGCGTGTCAACCACGCGGGCTCCCATGGCTACGGCAGCCCAGCGAGGTTCGCCGATACGAGAACACAGTAGACAGTAGTGCCGAAGCACAGCCGTTTATTTGGGAATCCCAAAGCATGCGAGCACAAGGCTCGACGGCGTTCACGAATCACGCCGTCTGGTCGTGACCGCGAACGGGAGGTGGGCACTCACGGCGCGCGACAAACAAAGCTCCCACCTGAGACACAAGTATCCATCACCGCCGCGTTCCGCCGATCTCGTCCCGACCGGGTCTCCGCCGAGACTCTCCCCGACTCCCGTGCGCGCACGCTCGTGCCGCCCGCGCCCGCGCGCCTATCCCCGCACACATCGGTGGCGCCATCTCTCGGGGGACGCCGAACGAACCAGCGGAGCGCCGGACCGGTTTCAGCAGCGCACAAGCGTCTCTCCCGAAGCGCGCGCTGGCTCGGGATCGCAGGTCGCGGTTCTCCACGATTCCCACAAAGTAGACAGCGGAGCAGCTATCGATGTCATCAGGAGCAGGCATGTCGCATGAGAGCAACTTGAACCATACGCAACAACTATGCGAACAGGGAATGGCGGCGCTGTTAAAGCAATCGGAATAGCGAAACTCGAAACGACAGCAAAGGATTGGACCAAGCACAAGGTGAAATTTGTAGTTGTTAAGAAGGACCTCACACAGCAGATTGGCAGAAAGACAGCAGAGAAGATGGGCCTCATAACAATAGGCTACAACTTTGTGGCCGGGATCGATGAAGTCTCAGAAGAAAACTTCACACGTCACATTGTGGAGAAATACCCTAATGTTTTTGGAGACTCTAGGAACACTTCCGGGAAAAGTTCACTTGGTGACCAAGGTGGCCAAAGCAATAAGAAGCTGCAGAGCTCCTGTGAACATACTACCGCAACTGAACACAGCCTTGGCGAACTTGGAGCAGAGGAAAGTAATAAGGAAAGTTTCGGAACCAACACAATGGGTGAGCAGAATGGTCATAGCAACAAAGAAGACCGGCTAAATAAGGATTTGCATCGACACACAGGCATTAATGAGGCTCTGGAAAGGGAACGTCACACACTGCCAATTTTGACGATGGGCTACCTGAACTGGCAAGAGCAAAAGTTTTCTCAAAACTTGACTTGCGAGAGGGCTTCTGGCAACGTTCGCTCGATGAAGAATCAAGCTTCATGACAACATTTCGAATACCTCAAGGACGTTATCGATGTCTTCGCCTACCATTTTGCCTTGCCGTGAACAGCAAAAGTTTTCAGAAGAGACTTCAGCTAGCACTTGAACGGCTCAGTGGAGTTATCTGTGTCGCAGACGACATCCTGGTGTTCGGGGTTGGCGAAACAGACTGCGAAGGCCATGACCGAAAATTTGGAAAGACTACTCCAAAGATGCCGGCAAATGGTAATACGCCTCAACGAAGAAAAGACGCATTTGAAGACGTCGACAACAGGGTTCCTGGGACACTTGTTAACGAAAGGACTGAAAGTCGACCCAGAGAAAGTCAAAGCAATTCAAGAAATGCCCAGACCAACAGATGAACAAGCACTACAGCGCTTCTGCGGAGTGGTCAACTACCTCGCCAGATTTCTGTAGAGAATATCGCGTGTGATGGAACCACTACAAAAGCTCACAATCAAAGAAGAACCATGGTACTGGGGAAAACCACAAGAACAAGCATTTCGAACTACTGATGAAGAAGTGACCAAAGCACCAGTACTTGCGCACTACGACGTGCTCAAACCACTGGAAATTCAGTGTGATGCAAGTGAGACGGAACTAGGAGCGGCTCTTCTCCGGAACGGACAGCCAGTGTCATTTGCAAGCCATGCGTTGACACCAACAGACATTCGTTGTGCGTAGATTGAGAAGGAGATGCTGGCAATCGTCTTCGCACTGAAGAAATTTCATCAGTACTCTTTGGGAAGAGCCACAACGATCACCACTGATCACAAGCCACTTCAGTCGATTCTCAAGAAACAACTCGATCAAGTACCGCGGCGACTGCAAGGAATGTTCTTCAAACCCGAAAGTACGACGTAAGCATCGAGTACCGACCAGGCAAATAATCTAATTTGGTCGACACGATGTGTCGTGCATTTCTGCCGAACGACAGCTGTGAGGAAGAACTTGAGAACATCCACGTCGTGAGTCGGCAGGACGTAAAGGAACGCAGGAAAAACATCCGAAATGCTACAAGAGACGACGACTAAATGCGAAGACTTAAAGCGATTATCCAATCAGGATTGCCGGAGGAAACAGACCAAGCACCTCAAGACATACGGATGTACTTTACCTTCAGAGATGAACACACCATCGTAGATGACATGATTTTCAAGGGAATGTGATTAGTCATCCCAACATCGCTGCGAGCCAAAATCCAACACAAGCTCCATGCGTCACACATGGGAACAGAAAGCTGCTTGCGACGTGCTCGAGACTGCGTCTTCTGGCCAGGACTCAATGCAGAACTGGAAGACTTGATGTGAAGATGTGAGATATGCCAAAAGTGTGCTATCTCTCATTAGCTAGAAACTGTGATTATGCACCCGGAACCAAGATATCCATCGGAACCAGTGAGATGCGACAGCTTTGAGTACAAGAATAAGAACTTTTTAGTCACCGTGGACTATTACAGAAATCGATGGGAAGTAGATCAACCGAAATCTTTGAGTTCAAGCTAAGTGACTCTGAAATTGAAAGCTCACTTCGCAGGCACGGACTTCCGCAAGTACTCATCACGGATAATGGGCCGCAGTTTTCATGTCTAGAATTCCAGAACATTACCAGGTGCTCAAGCTTTGAACACAAAACTTCGCATCCAGCCTATCCACATTCCAACGGCAAGGCCGAATCAGCAGTGAAAACGGCAAAAATGCTTATAAAGAAAGCTGAATATAGCAAATCAGACTTGCAGATGGCAATTGCGGACTTCAGAAACACTTCTTTGCAAGGCCTGAATGCAAGCCCAGCGCAACTGCTGATGGGCCGTCGTACAAGAACAACTCTACCGACAAAAGCACAACTGCTGCAAACAAGGATAGTAGATGTAACGGACAAGATGAAAGATACAAGAAGAAAGATGATTTCTTATCATGACAAATAAGCTAAGGATCTGCCAATCCTGAACGAGGGAGAAAGCGTGACAGTTCCACCACAGAAAGCCAAAACATGGGAGAAAGCAACTGTGACTGAACGGGTGGATGACAGGTGATACAAAATGAAATTTGGAAGCAGCATCCTGCGGAGAAATGACATCTTCATTAGGAGTACACCCATGCCTTCTGATGAGAGCCAGCCGGGAGGGAGAGAGAGAGAATAGTCTTTAATAATACTGGTGAGGTTAGCCTGGCCCAGGCGCCTAGCTTGCTACACTGCACCACACCTGACCTGCCTGCGAGTACGTCGAACAACGAAGCTTCGACAAGCCGAGCATCACCCAACACCTTGCCGACACAAGTCAACGGACCTATCAGCTCAAACGGAACAACAGCTGACCAGGGAGGCACTCGAGTCCGACCACAAAGAACCAGGATGTTCCCAAAGACGTTTCAAGACTTCTCCGTCGGATAAAGTGGACAGTTCTTTCATAGAAGGAAAGATGTTACGTGAGGAACTAATAGATGGCGCCACGCAGTCAAGCCACGAGAGTAGACAGCGGGACCCTACCCACGGTGTATGAAAGCCGACGAAAGAACAGTACTACCACTACGCCAGAATGCATGTTGCGAAAGCGTCAGAAATGGGGGCGGCAAAAAACTGGGAACATCAGAATAATTTTGGGGGTGAAGTAGTTTGTTCCTCCCCCCTACCCCCAGAACCGTCCGGCGGTGTTTTCTGCTTTGGAGAGAGAGAGAGAGAATAACTTTAATGAAAACCAGCGATGTTAGCCGAGCCGTCGGGCTGGCATGCTACCCTAGATGAGACAAGAAAAACAAAACGAAAAAAAGAGAGAAAAAAAATGTGAAAACCAAATGATGTCATTTGATGCGGCCAAAATTTTCAATCACAAAACTCTGTCCAGTTCTGTGCAGGCAGCTTGGTGCGGGACTTGAGCTGAGGGCTGTTTTGGGTCCATGGTCGCGTCCCAGTCAGGCTGCGCGTGCAATCAAAGCTCTTTTGGAGTTTTTTTTCTGCTTTGTTTCCTGCTCTCAAGCTCATCACCCATGGCACGAAATCTGCGCTCTCGCCTCTTTGGGGATTGTCGTGTTTATATAAAGTGTAATTACCATTCTCCTTTCACACCAGCATAGAAAAAAAAATCTTAAGACTACAGTTCAATAATGAAACAGAAAATAATTCACCATTAGGCTATAATGCGCCATCCCATAATGACGCCACGTAACATGCTCAAAAAATGGGCAGCCGCAAAAACAGTACGACGGCAGAAAGTACGGCTTACGAAGGGCTGGAAAGTATAAATGGTCAGAATATAAAGGCTTGCAAGGACAACGAAGAAATGAAGAAATAATAAGAAAACAGTTTCCTTCCGTTGGCATTGTCTAAGGCCCTGAGGAAGAGAAAAAGAAGAAGAAAACGACACCTAATTTTATGCGTTCTTTTTATAGGTTACTTTAATTCCGTAGAGAACCGGGCTAGTTGCTACAGATTCATTTTCGCAGCGCACAAATGAAAAAACAAATGGGAGGAAAACACTGGACAAGCGTTGATACTTTAATTCTCCAGCTATACTTTATATCGCCAGCATAGTTTCTTAGTCTCATGCATACTTTCTTTTTGACACCTAGTTCCTTTTTATAGGCAGTCCCTCCGAGTAGGTATGTATCATTGTTTCTTCTCCACTACCACCACCACCACTAAGAATGAATCCAGAGAACAAAAATACGTAAAGAGAAAGTGACTGAAAATGGTTACGAACGTACAACGAACGTACCTGTGGTAGCTATACTGCCATTAACTGAAGCGTCTTTCTCAGCTGCAGCTGCAATACAGAGACGAGCACGGACGCACGCTTCAAAGATAGATCGAAAACAACACAATAATGGTCCGCAGCCATTGGTCTTCTTTGTCTGCAGATAAAGTGGTGGACGATGTCTTCATGAATCGCGGCTACAAATTCAGCTTGTGCAATGCGCAGAAGTTCGGAGTAGGGCGACGGACAACGGAATGAACCCGAAAGCGCGGGAGTAGTATTAGTACACGGTTCTGTGCCCACCTCCCGAGGAAGGCCGCAAGGCGATGTCCGGGGAATTGAAAGAAGGCAGGGTGCACAGATTGGATTTCAACTGCAAGCACATTATTTTCGAGTGTTGGGTGATCGTACGCTTTCCCGGGAGAAGAAGTCTGTTGTGGCGTCAACAAGGCGGTCGTGCCGACAGTCCGGCAGCAGGTGGCAGTAACTGCATGAAGTCGGAGGCGATGTTTAGCTCGACTATGTGGGCGATGACGACATTCATGAAAACCTGCGGCGTTGCTTTTTGTGGTGATAGGTTGTTAAGACAGACAGAGAAGTATGTCTTAAAGCTGGCGCCGCACTGACATCGAAGACGTACAAGGACGTTTGTCGTCCAGAAAGGCTTTGCGTACAGCATCCAGGCACCATAAACGCGGTTGGGAGGAACCTCAGTCGACATGCTTTGAGGTGGCACAAATAGGAATACCTCCACGTTGGCAGCTCGCGACTGTCCCTACCAGCTGCCCTTGGCGTTTTTCCTGTCCGTTAGCCTGAACCAGGTGGTGATGTGCATGGGCCCTGTCCGAAAGGAAAATGGTACTAGCATTGACTATTTGTTGTTATGACGCTAGGAGTCACCGTTGCGGTCTTGGCTTTGAGACCGGTTTGCGAGGACCGACTGCGGGCGTTGATATGGGTGCATTTTAATCGAGTTCTGTCGGTATGTGATGTCGATACGACGCACGTGCTTTGGGGTGTGATGCGCACGGGCGCGACAGCGTGGACGGTGTTTTGGAAGTGATAGAAAGGGACTAGACGACGCGTTCTGCGGATCGAGCTGTCCTAGCGGTGTAGTAAAGAATAACCTGTAGATGGCCTGTACTTGTTAAACGTAGGCATAAGCAACGTGCTCTGGATTACGGATAACGGATTACGTCGTCGAAGCAAGTGTCACCCGTGAGGGGCATGCGTATTGAGCAAGAAGCTGAATGGCTTGCTGTCACCTACTTTCTGGACTGGAGGCAGGTGGCGCACTTTCTGTTTTTTTTAAAGTGAGTGGAACACAGATAATTCGGCCTTTTTGTGCAAGGTAACGGTCGTCAACCGCGGAACGTGCGAGTTTGTCGCAGAGTTAATTCGTGTATAAGGAGCCGAGATGACCGATGACGGAATCCTAGCGGGCCCGGTCCTGATTCGGGCCAGAAAAATTCTGCGTCGACTTACGCGAAACTATTCGTAGAGGAATCTGACCTAACGCGTTTGACGCAAACGCCGCAATTCATTGCAATCGCGTATGTAGCAGTACCGGTGTTGTAGGGCGACAGCTTCAGCGGGCCTTAATAAGAGGCGTGGTCCCTATCAAGACCGCGCGGAATCGTCGGGCAAGTGCGCCGCATTTCGGATGCAGCTCTGGTGTTCCTGAAGTTGCGCTGTTGGTGCAGGATGATCTGTTGCTGGGCATCCACTTGCTGTAAAGTTGTTGGACTTGTTGCTAAAGAACAACGGGGGCTCCTAAACCGGCCGTGGCGGTCCGGCACGTTCATGCCTCGGTCAGCAGACGTGAGAAGGCATCCATTGCTTTAGTAATCATCATCGTCATCATTAACACCAGACGATCTACGCCCAGTGAAGGGGAATGCATCTCCCATTAATCTCCAATTATCCCGATCCCATACCAAGTTATCCCTGCAAACTTATCGATCTCATCTCTCCATCTAACTTTCTGTCACCCCCACCCCGCAAGCTTTCCTTCTGTAAGGATCCACTCTGTTACCCTTAGTGACCAACGGTTATCTTGCCTTCGCATTGCATGCGTTGCCCACGTTCATTTCTTCTCAATTTCTACTAATATGTCCATAACACGCGTTTGTTCACTGACCCACTCCGCTCTCCTCTTGTCCCTTAACGTTACACCTATCATCTTCCGTTCTATTGCTCTCTGAGGCGTCCTCAGTTTAAGTTGAGCCCTCTTAGTGAGCCTCCAAGTTTCTGTCCCGTAGGTGAGTACCGGTAAAATGCAGCTGTCATATACTTTCTTCTTCAGGGACAATGACAGTCTGCCATTCATTATTTGATAATGCCTGCGGAATGCAATCTACCCCATACACATCCTTCTAATTATCTCTGCCTCATGGTTGGGATCCGGAGTGACAACTTGGCCTAAGTCAATTTATTCGCTTACCACTTCCACTGCTGGTTCCTATCTCGAGCCGCTGTGCTGTACCGAGGTTATTGATCATTACTTTAGTTTTCTGCATAAGATTTTTCAGGCCCACTGTTCTACTCTGTTTGTCCACTGCGGTAAGCATGCTTTGCAATTCGTCCCCCGAATTACTTAGCAAGGCAACGTAATCAGCAAATCTTAGGTTACTGAGGTATTCTCTATTAACCCTTACTTCTACGTGTTCCCAATCCAATGTTACTTCTGGTAAACATGCTGTGAATAACATTGGAGAGATTGTGTCTCCTTGTCTGACACCCTTCCTTATAGGTATTTTACTGCTCTATTTATGGAGGATGATGGTAGCTTTAGACCCATTGTAAATATCCTCTAGTATTCTTACATAATGATCGTCTACACCCGGGTTCGGTAATGCCTGAATGACTTCAGAGTTTTCGAGCGAGTCAAATGCTTTCTCATATTGTCTCAGTTCAGTATACTGGGTGGTGGTGGTGGGGGCGGATGGTGGCGGTTGTGGGTGGTGGTGGTGGTGGTGGTATACTGGGTTCAGTGTACTCCGCTCACTTGTCTATCGCCTGATTGATCGTATGAATATGGTCCATTGTGGAATAGCTTTAAGAAACCCTGCTTTTCTTTAGGTTGACCTAAATCTAAGGTGGCAGAAAATTCTGTTAGCGATGGCCTTGGTTAATACCTGTGAGACCGACTTATAGTAAGGTGATCGGCCTGTTGTTTTTCAAGCCCTTCATATCACCTTTTTTATGAGTTAGGATTATGTTTTGCGTCCGTCCAAGATTCCGGTACAACTCGCGCTCATTAGAATTGCGTGTACAGGCTTGCCAGTATTACTAGTACAATTTTTCCGCAATGCTTCAAGAGGTCTCCGGTTATCTGATCCTCCCTAGGTGCTTTGCCCCCTTTTATTTCTTTCAAAGCCTTTCTTACTTCTTCTGTCGTCACTGGTGGGATTTCTATCTCCTATGACTACATTCTCGTTGGCATTATCCTGGATGTCCTGGCTACTGTACAGATCTCTATAGAACACATTCGGCTACTATGAATATTTATCCCTATGTGTGATGACATTGCCTTGCTTTACGGTACCTGTCTTACGCTTATTGAATAACTTCGTAAGCTCCGCTAGTTCTATTCTGTCAGCTGAGGCGGAGATGTCGTTGTTGGCAGTTTCCCAGTTAGATCGTCGTCTCCTGGGAACGTTTTACCAGTATCCTGTCTATCCATCGTGCCCCCGACTTCTACTTTAGTACTTCCATACAATACGTTGAGTAACTGTAGCCACAACAAGTTGTGATCCTTTTCGCGGCACCCACACGACTATGTAGCATCGGTTGGCAAGTGGTTTCTTTGGATGCAGCGGCGCTCATGTTTCGAACCACCCTCGCGGCCAAACCCCGGTTTTCTTGTATAGGTGCCGTCAAAAGCAACTGTACCACGGTCTCGTACATTTACAGAAATTTACTCTTCCGCGCTCTGCCTGTCTGCATTGGTGTACGTTTAAATCAATCCTCCTTAATAGAAAAATCTTCCTGTACACCCGTAGTGGCTGTAACAAAGCCAGTAAGACAAGTAGTTTGTGATATTCGAAAATAATTGTTCCAACTACCTATGACGACACTTAGTCCCTTTGTATGAGACAAAGTAATCTACGCTTTGAAAAATGGTCAACGGAGGATGTCACTTCCAGACAAGTATTCCATATACATACGTACGAGTCCTACCATACAGTAAAGTTTTTCGGAAATGAAAGAAACGAAGTGTAATGATATTTATTCGTCGCTCATACCAGGTTTTATTGCGTACGCTTTTACAGCCGGGGAATCAAGGCTGCAATACTAAAATTATATAGGCTGGCTTTAGCTGCAGCATAAAAAAAAGCCTGCATTACAATGTTTCCTTCTTCTATTATCTTTCACGACATGCCGCCCAACTAAGAATGCGGTTACGTTTGTAAATATTAGGGGGGGGGGGCTGCAATTTACAAAAAAAAATAAAAGTGCAGGCGTGGGTGTTAAAGTTCCAAACGTGAAAATTGAAAAAAAAAACTCTGACCTTGTTATACAGCCGATAGTGATGAAGGCGCTCTTGTGCTAAAAACGACATCCTGGATGATTCACTAAAATTAGATTTATTTTCCGCGTATTGAGAGCCACTTTACAGCCAATAACAGTATGACGTTTTGGTTTCTCAGATTTCTCTAAGCCTCGTAGGCAGGCAAAAACGATTATCAACTCTGGTTCCGACCGGAATTCACGTTCAGCCGCAGGTCCCACCAAGCTGCTTCTATGCATTCATTTAGGTAGTCAATGAAAACTGCCCGCCGTCATTGATGTTGTTTTGGTGCCGTGCAAATGTTTAAGATCTTCATGCCTGCCGTGAGCATACTTTGGTCACTTTTGAATGATTAACATTTGTTATGGCCTAAAAATCTTGCTGTGAGGTAGAAAAGTTTTAGAACAATCGGACACTCTTCCCTTATAGGTGCCACGAGCTTCAGGTGGCACGCGCTTTCTATGTGTGTGTTCCTATGCAGTTGGCAAAATACACCCTAATTTCACGACATTTTTCTGCTGTGTAAGCCAGGAAAAGCAGTCAGTTCTGAAATCAATTTACAGACATACTTTTTTATTGAAATCGCATGATTTACAAAGGGGCGTGCATTGATAATTATTAGCATGAAGCGGAGATGATATGAAATGGTTGGAAATATTCAAGCTTTTCTCTTCCACAAGTGACGAGCCGGCTGTTCATAGGGCTTTTAGGGCTCGTCGGTCGGGACATCCAGTTCATTTGATCCATTCACGGAGCTTTGAAGCAGCTCCAGCATGACCTTCTCTGTTCCGGGTGTGACTGGGGCCGGTGCGTCCCACTCGTACAGATAGGCGCAGGTTACCGCCAGGTAAAATGTAAACAGCAGTGCCACCACCCACACCGCGGTGAGCTGGCCGTGGACGTTCCTTGGTGTCTTTGGTTCTGCGCCGAGATACGAGCAGGTGGTTACGCGCATCAGCAATTCCCACTTCACATCTTTCCCCAAAACGTGTTATGTGGCAAGTCCTCCACAAAAGCGAACTGTGGTGTATCATGCCGGGAAGGACTGGCAAGAACTAGAGAGAATGGCTTGTTTTGGAGACCTTATGTCAAGTTAGATATGACGATAGAAGGAAGGCCAAACCTTCTCGCCCGAATGCGTATAGCAAAGTGATTTCATTTGTTTGAAAAACGTAAGTATCATTGGAAACGTGCGCTCTTTCCCATGTTGAATCTAGAGCGCATTATAAATACTGCTGATATAATAGCGCTACCACTTCAGGACGCAACAGCCTCCCGGTGCTCTCTCACATTCCACGCTCTGATTCTCACATTCAGGTCTTTACGTTAAACCTGGCACACGGTTCCCCTGAATCCTCGCCACAGATTTCAAAACTGTGTCTTGTCAGCCAGCCTTACTGCGAAATTGGCAAGGAAGGCAATACCAGTTAAATGGCACTTGTGAAGTTTTTTGAGATAATCTATTTAGATAGCTCGTACCGAGCGAGGCATAAGTCACGCTCTGTACTTACATGCTCATACAATGGCCGGTGACCACCGCTGCCTTCAGTGCAGATTTAAAGACAAGCACTATCTTTTGTAATGGATCAACTCTCCGTTCAAATGCGCTCAGTCGACACTACATAATTACACATGCAATCCCCTAGATGTATATGACAATGCTGTATCCATGTCGAACTTCCCTGTCTTGGTGGTTGTAGAATAACCATTTTGGCCCCAAGAAACACTGCGCGATTCGACCAGTAATGTTGTTTCAATGACCGCCAGTTTTGATCTTTTGGCGCGGTCAAAATTAATCCGGAGCCCTCCACTACGGCGTGCCTCATCGCCTGCGTAATGACGCCGAGTTAAACGCCATAATCAATTCAACTAATAACTTTCTTTTTGAGGAATATTTTTGTTGCATAAGTGCATTTCGTCAGGTTAATTTTGTCCAGGCTCATCATAAAATTGCTCGCAAGGGCTGGAAATTCATTTTATCAAACATTGCTTCCCCGCCTCATATTGTTAGCAGCTGTAGCCACCAGATAGCGCGTCTTATAAACACGCGTATTTGTGCACAGCAGCGTTCACTTTACGGCTCCGATGCTCCATCACTGCAAAAGCGCAGGTGCCCATCCGAAAATCTGTTTAATATGTTTATGCGGTAGAAAGCGAATTTAACATGAAGCTGTTACTCGTACATTCACGTAAATGTTTCCATGAGTGAAGGCGCAGCAGTAGCAGGCTCCTGCCTCCAACAGTATAATATATGTAAAAAGAGGGTCTGAAAAGAGAACTGGCCAAGCAAAATACAATCGCAACCTCCGCGGGCGCTAGCCAGACTTCAACAAAGAAATTGAAGACTACGCCTAATCACTTGGCACAACAGACGGGCACAACAGATGTGACAAGATGGGACAGGCAAATGGGGCTAGCAAAGCACCTAGGAACACACTCAGGTATCTGATAGACCCTCCAAAAGAGCAAAACAACTTAGAAGCAGAATCTAAGCAAAATCATTCACAAATTCGAAGGCTCAGACGAGGAGCTCGTAAGAGATATCCGAAACAGATACCTGGGCAATGACCCCCGCGTGAAACTCAGGGATTACGAGGGACCTTCGAACCCTAAGTTAGATGAACCCATAACGCTCACCGAGGTGCGCGGAGCCATGCAGGCGCTGCGTACAAAGTCGGCTCCGGGTCCCGACGGAGTGACAAACAAGATGCTCCGGAACCTGGACGACGACTCGCTAGAAGCCCTTACTCGGTACTTTAACTGGTGTTGGGAATGCGGCGAGATACCCGCACAGTGGAAAGACGCAAAGATTGTAATGATTCCGAAGCCTGGAAAAAAACTTCTCCTAGAGAATCTAAGACCCATTTCACTAACGTCGTGTATGGGCAAATTGTTTGAACACGTAGTCCTAAACAGACTTCACGCGCTCATGGACAGAAGAGATCTTTTCCCCCATACCATGAGCGGCTTTAGACCGGGCTTGTCCACTCAAGACGTGATGTTGAGACTCAAGCATAAAATCCTCGACGGAGAAGGGTGCTCGCGGTTAGACACCAGAGCCATTCTTCGCCTAGACCGGACGAAGGCATTTGATAGCGTCAAGCACGAGGCAATTATGGAGAGTGTAGAGGGCCTGGGGGTCGGCACCAGGACTTACAACTACGTAGGGACTTTCTGTCCAACAGAACGGCACGCCTGGTCGTGGGCGGAGCAGAATCGGATGTCATAGAGATAGGGAGCAGGGGCGCGCCTCAGGGCTCCGTCCTGTCCCCGTTTCTCTTCAATGCAGTTATGATCGGGCTTCCGATAATTTTAGATTCCATAGAGGGGCTCGAAAACAGCCTGTATGCAAACGACATTACCATCTGGTCGTCCGGAGGCGGTAGCGATGGAGATACCGGAGCGACTGCAGAGAGCCGCGGACGCGGTGGTAGAATACGCTGCCCCCAAGGGTCTGCGTTGCTCGCCGCAGAAGTCAGAGCTTCTATTATATATTCCTAGAAGGCAAACAAAAAGCGCGATGGAAGCAGCTAAGCGAAGCCCTCCGATTGAGCTCTGGGCCGAGGGACTAAGGATTCTCGTGGTCCACAGCATCAGAGTTCTGGGGCTCAGGATCCAAGCGAACGGGCGCAACATGGACGCTACCAAAGCGCCGGAGGGTAGCGTGCACCAGGCAACCCGACTCATCTCTCGCATAGCCAATCGGCATCGGGGAATGAAGGACGAGAATCTCCTTAGGCTCCTACAAGCCTTCGTCGTGGGCGGCGTGGTGTACGTGAGGCCATTCCTGAATATGCTCACAAGTGAGAGAGAGAAAATAGATAGGTTGATGAGAAGAAGCTACAAACTGGCCTTGGGCATACCAATCACGACATCGACCGAAACTTTTGCGGCCATGGGGCTGCACAACTCGGTTGACGAATTGATAGAAGCGCAACGCATAGCGCAAGCGGAGAGACTCTCGAGGAGCCGGACGGGCAGACACATTTTAACTTCTCTCGGTATCCGCTACGAGTCGCAGTTTGGAAATAAGCACTCTCTCCCGATTGCTACGAGAGCCGTGCTGAAGATTCCCCCTCTCACGGCAAACATGCACACGCAGAGGGACGTGGCGAGAAGAACGGCCAGAGCGGCAGCTCTTAAGAGGCAGCTCGAGCCCAACGCGGGCACGACAAATGTAAACAGAATTTACTACGTGGATGCTGCGGACTATCAAATCACGCGAATATCGCAGAGCAGATACGGCGCAATGGCTGCTGCGGTGGCGGATCATGAGGGGAACCTGGTCGCTTCCGGCTCGGTCTGGACGACAAGCACCGAGGTAGGCGAGGAGGTGGCAGTCGCACTGGCAATCAGAGCTGCAGTCGCCGACGGGCATCTCGAGGACGACACACCGCTGCAACTCACGCTCGAGACCGCCACCACCAGTGCTCCAGTATGGTCAATAGGGGAGAAGGATGCTACAGCTCGCATTGACAGGGTCGTGATTGTCAGTGACTCGAAAGCGGCGATTAGGAACTTCGCCAAAGGCCGCGTGTCGCTTGAGGCTACACAGGTACTCGTCTTCTCTATCGGAGAGCACAATCAGTAGACTGAACAAAAGAATCCCATTACTTTGCTATGGGCGAACGGAACACTCTAGGCCTCCCTGGCAACGAACGCGCTCACGAAGTATCTCGAGCATTAACGATCCGAGCTCGCGTCTGTGAGTCCGCGTGTATCCGTGCACACGGAGACGGCAGAACAGAGGAGCCTTCGTCGCCGACTGGGTCGGAGGGAACCGCACAGGCTGACGGCGGAGTCAATATGCCCTAGAACCCCTGGCCTTCCGGGAGCGGTCGATTGGTAACTTATAGGGAAATATTGGACCATTACGAAGCTCCCTGACTCAAATACCCGCCGGCAGATAAAATACTAGAAAGAGGGCAGGCGGTGGCATGGCGACCCTTCAGGCGAACAGGTATGCAAATCCGGCGTTATACAACCGGTGCTACCCCGGAATGTACTATGCACATTCTAAATGGTGTGTAAAGAAGCCAAGGCGGATCTCGCACATATGCTCTGGGCCTGCTCGGGCCCTACCGACAGCGTGTGTGTGAAAGCGTTGTCTTCGTCTTGAGCAGGTGCGCCGACCGCCAGCAACAGTTTAACAAAACTTGTTGCTGAGCGAGTTGGTTCGTACTTGAAAAAAAAATAGCGCCAATCCACCATGTGAATGGGTCGGAAAGCAAAGCTGTAAACGGCACCCACAACGATTACCCTTGCGACGTCACAAAAAGTCACTCACGTAGTGAAGCCAGAAAGAAGTGAAAGCACACCCTCTGGTACTTTAAAGAGATATTCTTGGCAATGTTAAATTAATGATGATGCATGAACGGTGGTTGGTTGAGTTATGGTGGTGTAGCACATGAGTGAAACTATTTTTTATAAAATAAAGCTCAAACCTGGTGTTAGACGGTCTCACTTCTCCGTCTCTGCCGTTGCGAATGGAGGTGACCATATCGGCGGCCGAGGCGATGGAGGAGCAGAAGGAGATGGAGAGGGAGGGGAATGAAGAAATACTTCTATTCAGATTTCCGAACGGCCCAGACTGCGGCCCAGGGAGTGGTTCCTTCTTTACTGGAGCCCATATGCGGTCCGCGCTGTCTGTGCTCTGTCCACCAGCTGAAGCTGGGTAGGCAGAGACAGAGAGGGGCTGTACAGCAGCATCTCCCATTGCTCTTGTTGGATAGTTGACAGAAAGAGAGAAGTAGCTCAGGGCTGAAGTCGCACACCCCGGTTATGTGGTGGAGTGTTCCAACTGAGCAAAGTTTACATTCAGCGTCCTAGCGATTCGGGAGCGTTAAGTGAAGACGCGTGGGGTGTGGGAAGGAGCCTGATTTTATGAGGCGTAGCCGTAGGGGTAGTTGTTTTCTGGAAAGGTCAAGGTAAGGCGAAGGTATGGTCCGTCTCTGAAGGTGATAATCCTGGGTTATCTCCCTGAACGTGACAAGCGGGTGACTGTCCTCGTGCAGCTCCATAGCACGGCGGGTAAAAGCGCAGGCTTGTTGGTGGGCGTGTACTTTGCCCTCCACGGAAGCTTGACCGGGTGTCCAGATGAACTGATTGGAACCGTTTTGGGAGTGGGGTTTTAGCGCATGCAGTGCAGGTAGGGCCACCCAACCCGACTGGTTATTCCGGTAAGCTTGTTGGGAATCGGTGACTACCTTCCGAACCACTGGCTAAGTGAGAGCCAAGACGATGGCTGCCTCTTCTGCTGCCGTCATGTCTTGGCTCTTCAGTGAGGTACAGGCAAGGAGGTTGGTTCTGGAGATGGCCACGATGATGGCGTACTGCTGCCCTCGATGTTGGGAGGCGTCTGTGCAGATAACTGTATGATCCCCACTGAGGGTGGTGTAGAACGCTCGAGCCCGTGCTTGTCGGCGGCCCTCGTCGTGTGAAAGGGTTATATTTTTAAGGAAAGGGAGCATCTTCTTTGGTTCTTGTCGCCAAACTTCCAGGAGTACATAAAACGGAGTGACATTCTGCGCTTCCTAGCCAATCTGGTGAAGGATGCGGTGACCCCCCGCAGTTCTGCTCATCCGGAGCTTCTGGATAGAAATATGGCCCTCTATCAGCTCTTTCACCGTGTTGTAGAGCCACGTGCTAAGCAGCCTCTCTGTGGACGCACTCATGGGAAGACCAATGGTGGCTCAACCACTTTTCTAATCATTATATAAAGCATCTTTATGTCATCCTTGCCGATAAGAAGACAGGGGCATGACCCAAGGGATTCTCGAGAGGGCAAAAGTTTGAACAAATCGAAAGGTATCGGATTCCTTGACGCCTCGCTTTCTCGGTGGCAACTGGCCTGATCATTTGTATGACTTTATTGATGCTGTGTTTGAGGCGCTGCAAGGATACATCACTCTTGGTGTTGGCCTAAGATGTATGCCCAGGATCTTGATGCTGGGGCTAGAGTGACGGCCTGGCCATCAAGGAGTATTTGATTGTGTTCCTTGAGGTGTCGTTTGGCCTGAGGGTGGACGACAAGGAGCTGCGATTTTTATGTGAACACTGGAAGGCACAGGCTTTAGCACATTGGCGTTCTAAAGTGAGGTGCCACAGGTTGGTGTGAGCATCCTCTTCGCTATCGCGTGGCATTCAGCGAGAATACACTGGCTAAACCCGTAGATCTGCATGGTGAGTGTACCACTTGGTCTTCCCCGTGTCCGCGTGGGCTCGTAGGTAATTCGGTAAGGCAACGGGCTCTGGCTTTGTTACTCTATTAGTTCCAGGTTCTATTCCCGGTGGTGCCAGTTAATTCTTTTATTTCTTCGCGGGAGGTTTCTGTTGACACCAACGGTCACGAAAGAACCCTGAGGGGTAGAGGTAAAAAGCTTTGCCCTAAGAAGAAACCGTGGTGGTTAACACTCGTGGACTATCACAAGACAAGTCGGATACAGGCGCCCGTATCTGTAGTATCTTCTCTTCGTCGAAATGCGCTTGTTTTTTCTTTGTTTACTCGCCGGTGGCAATATTTACCGCCCAGTCATACGTTCCTTCGACTTCAGAATGACCAGTGTTAGGTAGGATCACGCACCGCCTGCTTTTTCAGCGAACACGCAGTTGCCAGGGCTCCCAGTTACCACAGGACAGGCAGGATTAAAGGGACACTGAAGCGAATTTTTCAAGCTCTAGTTTTTGCTTTCACTGCGTAGACTGGCTCAGCTTAAAACACTTTTCATCGTTTATCCGGTTGATAAGTCCGTAATTATTTATAAATCGCGAAAGAAGAAAAACTACCATGCGCAGTCTGCGGTGGCCGTACCAACTAAACGCTGTGACGTCGGGAGGAGATGCACCGTCATTGGACGATGCCCAAGGATAGCATTCAAGCAGGTTTCGGTTTTGTTTCTGTAAAGCAACATGCTTGAGATCCGATGTTAGCCGATGGGCATTCTCGATATCTCAGTAATCGTCATACCACGCTTCGGCCATGTTGTCGGCTGTAAAATCCCTAAGATAAGCCTCCCAGGACGGCTTAGAATTGTAGCAATCTCTAGCCGAGGCCTACGCAGTGGATGAACGCCCTCCGCGTCACCGCAGACGCTCAAATGCCATGCGCCCCCCCCCTCCCCCACATTTGGAGCTTGCCTCACTCATGCCTGTATCGTAAAAAGCCTGTTAGCAACATGCCAAGGGTCTGCGGATTCTGGCCTGTGCCCACTGCCCGCCAGCATTCGGTGCTTATGGCAACAGCACGCCAACGAGAACTGGCGAGCGCGTCAGTGGCAGCCTGCGCGCTTTCAGCGAACTCGTTCATGGATCAGTGAACGTTACGGCACAAAAATGGTGAACTCAGTATAGAAACCATCGGCCGAAAATGAAAAAATCAACTTACAAAAAAAAAGAATGTGTCCTCGGAGATTCGAACTTATATTCGAAGCCTAGCGTTCCAGACCACTCGGCCATGGGCCAGCACGGTCGGCGATGGAAATATGACGTACATTTCATTTTATTTTATCTTTGTTTCCTTAATCGGACACTGAAGTGATCTGTAACACGCTGCGGGATTGCTAGCGCGAATTGTAGTCCCGAGTCCATAGGCCATGTTTCGACCACGGTCAGTGCATTTACGTGAATTTATTTAGTAGAAAAATTTATTCGAAAATGCTGTCCTCCTCTCTGCATCCTCGCCCATTGTCTGTGTCGTTTTCGTGTGACGTCAGGAGGAGATGACTTGGCTTGACCGCGCTACTGCACGGCTCGCCGACCTTCCGACAGAGTCAGTCCGCCCAGAGTTTAGTCCGCCGGCCGCCGACGAGTGGTCGCAATTTCTTAGCTCAGTTGAAACTAAGCCACGACACGTTTGTGAATGGAAGAATGCGCGTTTGTTTAGTTTGTACACTGTATCAAGCTCCAAGTGCAGGTAGCAGCACATAAGGCGCTGCGCAAGCGCACATGCGACGCTTCGCTGACTGGTGCGCTAGAAGGAAAATCTATGGCCACTTGAAGGCGGGAGAAGTCAGCGAAGTCAACATAGGTACTAAGAAAATAGAATCAACTGACACTTTTACCGTACAGCGTAAATATAGGGAGCAGGAAGCACTTTTTTACGCTGGGTGAACAACCACATGGTGAGCAGAACGACTACGCATCTGCGAACGCTTTTCCGTCTAAGAAATGCAATTGCTAGACATCAGATATTGTGGAAATTTGGCGGACGCTTACTGCACGAGATCTATATAACAAAAAGTCACGTATGCTGTTATAAATGCTAAAACTAAACAAAAGTGTAAACTGATTATACATTACATACGTCATATCTCCGACGTCGGGAGCCCTTCCCGTGGCCAAGTGATCTGGAGCGCTGTGTGTGTTTTGCAAGTCGCAAGTTGCAGTCTCCAGTGGCGCGTTCTTTTTTTTTTTTGTAGGCGGGCTTTTTTGTTTTCGGCCGATATTTAATATACTGAGTTTGCCATTTTGGGCTGTAACCTTCACTGCTCCACCATGGCCTCCGCGATTTGCTGCCGGCGGCGCGCCGTTGCTCCGGCCGTCCTATTCGGCGCGGAAGCAGGGGAGCGGTGTAATTTTGCTAACTCCGACACACGCCGCGAGGCAGCGCCGTTAGCCTAAGGTTGAAGAGAGGCTCGTCTGGCCGACGCTGCCTGCGCTTTGAGTTGTACATCAGCCTTCGTTGTCGCGTCTTCGCGATATAAAACTCTCAGTGGTATTCTCAATGGTACTCTATGTATTTTGACTCGATCCTACAAGTGCAAAGTTTTTTGTTTAATGTACGTTGTTTAACACCCACGATTGCCTTTGCACGCAGCTTTAGTGGTCGTTTGCTTGAAAGGCGAATGCCATAGCCCAGGGTTCTGTCATCTCGGGTAGAGTGAACGCCAGTGTGCTGAATTCTTTTTTCGCTGTTACATCATTTTCGCGCGATATCGCTGCGCGAAAATATGCTTTTTTTTTCTTTTAAGTTGTTTCGAACGCTCTGGGTATCCGTTGTGTGTGTGTGTGGTGTGTGTGTGTGTGTGTGTGTGTGTGTGTGTGTGTGTGTGTGTGTGTGTGCTGTGTGTGTGTGTGTGTGGTGCGTGCGTGCGTGGTGCGTGTGTGTGTGTGTGCGTGTGCACGTGTGTACGTGTGTCCGCGCGTGTGCGTGCGTGCGTGCGCGAAAACAGCGTAATACCTATAAGCTCTCATGTATTGTTTATAGGCACTCAACTACGATAGTCAAATAATCTGTTAGGCTTCCACGGGTACGAATCAATGATATTTTTGCGCGTTATTTAATATGCTTAGGGGTTTCAAGTACCTACTGCAATCACGCTACCAGATTATTTGCCGTGAGTGAAAATGTCATGGTATTCCGCGATGCCTTCATATCGCTATCGACTCTACATATGTATTTTTTCGAAGACTGTTTCTGAATTTCTAGATTTGCTGGAGTAATATATTCTGCACATAATTTGTTGTCATGACATATTAAGGGCAATATTTTTTTCGGTGAGCACTTAAGCTGATCACTAATATCTGTATGCACAACATCGGCTGTAAGTAAGTTGTTCGGGATATTAGTGAATAAACACATCAAATGGAGAACTATACCAATCGTAACTCGGGTAAAGATTTTTATTACATTACTTAGACCACGTCCATTTATGGTAGACTGGAAGTCTCTCTGTACGTTTGTATATGCAGCATGCATGCCAATAAACGGCACCAGCACGCTTACCCTGCCGATTGCGGAAGAAATACCGATAGCCATTTGGACGGTATACAATTCAGATGGTGAAGTATGCGACGTCTCTGTTAATAGTATCGCTGTAAACGTTACGCCAAACGTTTCAAGTAGTGTTGCCATGTCATCTACTTTATCTGTCAACGACCGCACGTTTAAAGGAGAAAAAAGGAAACGACATAGGGAGTATTTTGCTGTTTACTAATGGTTGATTTCGGTCGGTTGAATTCCCATAATTTGGTTCTTGGTCGAAACGCACGGAATATGCGTTCCGTGCGTTCCAACATGTACCAGATTTTCAGAAATAAACCGGAAAACGTGTTGTGTTTTGGCAACCATGCGTGACAACAAAAAAGAATACTGCTGTGCAATGAATTCACTTATGCATCACCCCGGGCATATTCTACGTCAAAACTTCAACGCACCAGTAACTACCCTAGTGGCACCAGTAACTACTTCTACCTTTCACCTGCATTGGTGTGCGGTAACGTTTTTTATTAAACGTCGCACACAGGCTGCGAAGGCCGAGTTTTCGTGCTCTGCACCCGCCCCCACCAGGGAAAAGGACCTTAGGCTACGCGCGCCACGGTTCGTCCGAAAATGCGACCACGCCCCCTTTCAAGTTACGCTCTCTCCGGGCGATTGGAACGGCCGGAGCAACGGCGCGCCGCCGGTAGCCGATCGCGGAGGCCGCGGCTCCACCATAGTGTTCCTTACAATATACACTAGAGAGGAATCTCCCGCTAGCGTCTATGCGGCTCACGTCAAGGCCGTCTGTGTCGTCATGGGCCGCCATTATACATCCCGTTCGCCTTAGTTTTCACCATTGGCTTAGATTGAAACGTTTTAGTGACCGCAAATTTAAACAAAGTGTCACAAGAACGCGAAGAATAGTGTGCAATTATGTATGTGGAAAATAAAAACAGGCTATTGTAAAGTAAGGAAAAAGGAAGTTAAGCGTATTTTGCCGGGGCGGTTGTGCCTGCTATTCCGCAGGCCAAGGTTGTAGTTACGAACAATGTTAATATTTATGGGGGGGGGGGAAATCATTAGAGACAATGATTTTATTATTTTACCATTATTTCAAATAATAGGGTTGTTTGAAGAGTTTGGAAAAGTTTTTTTTTGCGTGCCATATGAAAACTTTGCCTTCGCGTGTGAACCGGTGCACCGACCGTCAGCTAGTTTAACAAAAAAAAAAAAAAAGAAAACGCGGCGTTAGACAGTCGTGCACGATCACAAGACAGGACGTGTACTAGCGCCCGTATCTATCGCATCCCCGTGGTCGTATCTTGTCTTCGTCAAAGTACGCTTTGTTTCTTCTTTTCGGTCGGCTACAAATTTCGCGGTGGCTATTACACCGCTCAGTCATGCGTCCTTCGACTGCGGCATGGGCAAACGTCAGTGCCGATCACGCATCGCCTGCTGTTTTCACTGAACACGGCTACCACAGAAAAGGGACGATTTCGGCTTCCTTGTAGCTCGTAAACGTGTTAATGCATAGTGAAGAAAGCACATCCCCAAAACCGCTTTAGAATCCAATTCCCAAGCCGAAAAGAAGGTATTCTCAGGAACCCTCACGACGACATGGCTCACCAGGCGCAGTTTCCTCTCTAGTATACTTACTAAGAAACTCTACGGGCTCCACGAACGGCTTCGCAGAACGTGCGCAGGCTGGCACTGATGCGCTTGCGAGTTCTCGTTGGCATGCTGTTGCAATAAGCACCGACTGCTTGCGGGCAGTGGGCACAGGCCAGAATCAGCAGACCCTTGGCCTGGTACGAACAAGCTTTTTACGATACGGGGATGAGTGAGGCTAGTTTCCAAATATAGGGGGAAAGCGCATGGCATTTGAGCGTCTGCGGGGACGCCGAGGGCGTTCAACCACTGCGTAGGCCTCGGCTAATGATTGCTACGATTCCAAGCCGTCCTGGGATGCTCATCTTAGCCCTTTTACGCCGACAATCTGGCAGAAGAGCGGTACGGGTATTACTGAGATATCGAGAATTCCCATCCAACAATTCAATCGGATGTCAAGCATGTTTTTTACAGAACCGAAACCAAAACTTGTTTCATTGCTCATCTTGGACATCGTCCAATCACGGTGCATCTCCTCCCGTCGTCAGAGCCTTTAGTTGGTACGGCCGCCGCAGGCGGTGCATGGTAGTTTTTCTTTCGCGCTTTATAAAATAATTAGCGACTGATCAACCGGATACACGAAGAAAAGTGTGTTACTTTGAGCCAGTCTACGCAGTGCAAGCAAAAACACAAGCGTGACAAATTCAGTTCATTGTCCGTTTCCTGACCCCACTTGGGGGGGGGGGGGGGTATCACATAAGGGGTGGATACTCAGGAGAAGAAAACATTTGAACTCATTAATTTTCGAAACACAGGTGATTTGTAACATTTGCTATGAAGAATGATGGGCAGGTGGTTGAACCAATGGAAGATGGAAGGTCGTTCCAATCCTTGGGTGCGGGGAAAAAAAGGAGGCGGAAAAAAATTGCGCGAATCCACACTGTGAATGTGGTTGGAAAGCAAAGCTGTAAACGGCACCCACAACGACTTCCCTTGCGACGTCACACATTCACTGACGTAGTGAAACCAAAAAGAACTGAAACCACACCCGCTGTTACTTCAAAGAGATATTCTTGACAAGGTTAAATTAATGCATAATGCAGGAACGGTTGAGTTGTATTGGTGTAGCACATGAGTGAGGACTCTTTTTTATAAAATAAAGCTCAAACCTGGTGTTAGACGGTCACACTTCTCCGTCTCTTCCGTCGCGAATGGAGGTGACGAGATCGGCGGCCGAGACGAAGGAGGAGCAGGAGGAGATGGAGAGGGAGGGGAATGAGGACATACTTCTATTCAGATTTCCGAACAGCCCAGATTGCGGCCCTGGAGAGTGGTTCCTTCTTTACTGGAGCCCATATGCGGTCCGCGCCGCCTGTGCTCTGTCCACGAGCTGAAGCTGGGTAGGCAGAGAGGGCCCGTACAGCAGCATTTCAATTGCTCTTGTTGTGTAGTTCAGAGAAAGGGAGAAGGGGCTCCGGGCTAAAGTCGCACACCCCGATTATTTGGCGGAGTGTTCCTACTTCTGAGCAAATTTTACATTCAGCGTCCTAGCGATTCGGGTGCACTAAGTGAAGACGCGTGGGGTATGGGAAGGAGCCGGATTGTATGAGCCGTTAGCCGCAGGGGTATTTCGTTGTTTTCTGGGAAAGGTCAGGGTAAGGCGAAGGTATGGTCTGTCTCAGAAGGCGATAATGCTGGGTTATCTCCCTGAACGTGACAAGCGGGTGACTGTCCTCGTGCAGCTCCATAGCACGGGAGTGGTAAAAGCGCAGGCTTTTTATTGTTGCCCAGGCAAAAAAGCGCAGGCTTTTATTTGTCGCTATTTGTTGCCCTCCATTGAAGCGTGAGGGGGTGTCCAGATGTGCTGATGGAAACGTTTGGGGAGTGGTTTTTTAGTACGCGCAGTGCAGGTAGGAACACTCAACCCGACTGGTAATTCCGGTACGCTTGTTGGGAATCGGTGACTGCCTTCCGAGCCCCTGGTTGAGTGAGAGCCAAGATAATGGCTGCCTCTTCTGCTGCCGTCATGTCTTGGGTCTTCAGGGAGGTACAAGCAAGGAGGTTGGTTCTTGAGGTGGCCACGATGATGTACAACTGCCCTCGATGTTGGGAGGCGTCTGTGTAGAAAACTGTATGATCTCCACTGAGGGTGGGGTTGAGCGCTTGAGCCCGTGCTTCTGGGCGACCCTCGTCTTGTGAGGGGTTCATATTTCTAAGCAAAGGGAGCATCTTCAGTTTTTATCGCCAAAAGTCGGGGAGAACATCGATCGGAGTCATATTCTGTACTGCAGAGCCTATCTGGGGAAGGATGCGTTGACCGGCTGAAGTTCTGCTCATTCGGAGCTTCTGGATAGAAATATGGTCCTGTATGAGTGGTGATAAACCGCATTGGGCTTTCAAGGATAAAACGATGATGTATTACGTGTACAGTGAGTGAATGAATCGAACGGGGCGATTTTGGATAGATTCTAGGTGTTAATGAGATATGTTTTGGATGGGTTCCATATGGGGGAGGCATATTCGCGCTTCGATCTGATGAGGGACTGAGATGAGAGCAACTTTACATGTTTGGGTGCATGATGGAGGTGACGCTTCAAGAAGCCCAGTGCTTTATTTGCCGATGAAACTAGGTTAGTGATATCCGCATTCCAAGTGTAATCGCAAGACAATGTGACACCTAGATACTTGAAGGATGATTGTGACTCTGCAGGCACGTTCGGGATATATGAAAAAACGAAATAATTTTGCTGCAGGAAAATGAAACAAAAAAAAGTTTGCATTTGTTAGGGTTCAGAGAAAAAACCCAATTATCGCACCATTCTTGAATGTGGTTACGGTATTTCTGGAGAAGCGTTTGATCGTGAGTGTTAGTTACCATTTGGATAGATTACGCAGTCATATGCAAACATGCAGATTTTACAGGATACGCTGAGGGGTAAGTGTTTAATATATATTATAAACAGGTGGGGGCCAAAAACCGAACCTTGAGGTACACCTGATGTTACTTTGAGATACTCGAAAGATTTGTAATTGACATGAACAAATGGAGAATGGTTAGTTAGAAATGCTTCGATCATATTGACTAGATTTGGGTCTCAGTTTAACTGGAATAATTTTAGCATTATTATTTGGTGGGGTACTGTTTCGAATGCCTTTGCGTAATCTAGTAAGATTGCGTCAGTTTGTAAGCTGTTGTCAGGGTTAGCATGCAGGTCATGAATATTGTTAGTTGTGTTTCTCAGGAGAATCCCTGTCCTAAAACCATGCTGGCTGGGGTTAAAGAAGTTGAGTGTAGATGACATGTTCCAAGATTTTGCACGGGACGCTTGTAAATGAAATGGGACGGTAGTTCAATGGACAGTTTTTATCACCTGATTTGTAAATGGGAACGACCTCTCCCCTTTTCCAATCATCTGCAAGAATGCCTGCGGTGAGCGACTGCGCGTCCATCAAGCACATAAATGGGGCGATGGTGTCATAAATGTTTTTAACACTTTTGAGTTAATATCATCGACGCGACCTGATGAGTATAACTTCATATTTTGAATAGCACATGAAATACCGTCTCCGCAAAAAACAATTGAACACATACTGGATAACAACAGCACGTGGTTGATGGGAAGGTACGCCAGATTCGCTAGTAAATACCGACGAGAACAACGTGTCAAAAGCATCGGCGCATTGATTATCTGAAAGCACGTGACCGGATTGATTAGTAAGGTGGATGGTGCTGGTAGACCGAAGGTTAACGATTTTCCAATATTTTCGTGTGTTATCAGTTATCATGCCTGGCAAATCCTTGTTCAAAAACGTGTATTTCACGTTACAAATAGCGGTAGTATATTCTTTTTCGGCTGTGTTGTGTTTCGCCCAAGCTTCAGGTGTTCCTTTGCTTTCGCTTTTCGACAAAGGCGGTTTTTTCTATTTGCTAATATCTTCAATTTGTAAATCAGGGTTTTGCGGCATGCTACAGAATGATACTGTGGGGACAAATTCACCAGTTAATTCATTCATCGTACCTTTAAAAATCACCCAGTTATCGTGCAGAGATCGGGTATAAAAGCTATTTTTGAAGACAGGACACAAGTTTTCGAGCTCGTTGTTTATGGCTTCATAATTTCCTTTATCGTATAACGTAATTGTTTTCTTGAGTTTGTCGCGCCGCTCAAGAGGAAAGAAAAAATCTCCATGTATTACTTTGTGGTCACTAATTTCGGGTAGGTATGAAATTGACGATAAGGAATCCGGATGGTCGGTTCGTATAAAATCTAGGATGTTAGCACAACCGCCTGCTATGCGCGTTGGCTCTGACACTAGTTGAGCTAAGTTAAAAGTCAAACAAACATCTATAAAATCTCTCGTTTCAACATCGTATGCCGACGAGAGTGTTGTGTTATGCCAATCAAATTTTTATAATTAAAGTCACCAAAAAGTAAGATGTGAGCGTTCAGGTATGTGGTCGTGCGTGTGCTAATCATATTGTTTAAATCCCGTGAAAAACCTGTATTGGTGTTCGGTGGCCTGTAGCACACCCCGAGTAGGAATGTTTCAGGGGAATCGTGGTAAATCAGCCATAAAATTTCAAGGTCAGATTTAACGTCGACAACAGAACAGGGTATTTCTGGGCCAACAGCCATTGGTACACCACCTCCACGGCCCCGTTTGCGGTCGGTGCGGAATAACTGAAAATCTGGTAAATCTGAGAGCACTTCGGCGTCAGTAACTTCATCGGCTAACCAAGTTTCTGTTAGTACCAAAATATTGGTGTTGGTAGACGCTACTACGTTAGGCACGAGCTCACGCTTAAACAAGAGGCTACGAATATTAGTAAAGATAACAGAAAAAGAAAATTCTTTTCGCGATTGGATATGGTGGTGGTGCGGTTTAGTCTGCGGGCGCGGTGATCGCTATGCGATTTCTATTACTGATTGTGATGCGTGGTCAAAAATGTACCGTTCGTAGCCTATGTGCAACGCTTTGAAGTGTATCTGGAACTCTTCTGATTTCTGCATGGCGAAAGCAACCACATTATGACGGGCAGTGCGAACCGAGAGGGAATAATCTTCGCCACTTCTGAAATCTGTCCCCTTCAACTTTTGGGCAGTTGCAATCCGATGCGTTTTCTTTGGTTTTGTAGAACGTAAACATGACAATTATCGGGCGGGAGCGGCCATTTGTTTGGCGTCCGAGGCGGTGCGCTCTGTCTATTTCTTTTGGGTCTATTATCATTTTGAGAGGTTCAAGACAGTGGATAATATTAAGTTCTTCTGTTTCAATTTTTGTTTCTGTGGCGTTAGTATCTGAAAGGTTATAGAAAATTAGGTTATTGCCCCGTGACCGGTTTTCTGCGTCATCCAGCCGTTTTTAAGTTCAGAAACAAAGTGGGTGGTTGTGGTAGCGTCGGCTTAAATTGCGGCGATATCAGCTCGTAGGGGCAAAATATTCTGGTAATGTTCAGTTATTCGCTTCCCGAGATGCGACAATGTTTTGTCGGTTGTTAGGAGCTGCTTCTTTACTTCTTCAAAATCGGATATCAGTGTGTTTTGTCCAGCGCTAATTTTTCCGAGTTCTGCGAGGATTTTGTCCATTTCCGGAGCAAGGTTAGTTTCATAATCGCCGGATAACAACAGCAGTACACAGGAAACAGCATGGGAACACTCGGGAAGCATAGCGACAAGACACTGTGGGCCTGGAAGCTGCACTAGAAAGTAATCACTTGATTTTTCGCGTAGAGACTGCTGTGCTTACTAACCTGCATTGTTGGGATGAAAGGGTAAGCGAACTGCATTTAACACAGCTGCCAAGGCCACAAGGTGACGCCTGTGGTCGTTCGCAATATGTAGATGTATAACCAGTTTACACTTTTATTTAGTTCTAGCATTTCAAGTAGCTTAGGTGGCTATTTGTTGTAAAGCGCTCCTGCAGTAAGCGTCTCCCAAACTTCCACAATATCTCACGTCTGGCAATAGCATTTCTGAGACGGAATAGCGTTCGCAGATGTGTGGTCGTGCAGCTGACCGCTGTGCGTGTTCACACAGCGCCAAAACGTGCTTCCTGCTCCCTAGTTTTACGCTGTACGGTAAAAGTTTCAATTCGACTTTATTTTCCTTCGTAATTATATCGACTTCGCGGACTCTTCTCCCGCCTTCAAGTGGCCTTAGATTTTCCTACTATGGGGCAATCAGTGAAGCTTCGCATGTGCACTTGTGCAGCGCTTGCGTGGAGCGACAGTGTCTTGGAACTTGATACAGTGTACAAACTAACCAACTAACTAAACGCACATTATTCCGTTCACAAACGTGTCAATGGCTTCGTTTCAACTGAACGTACGAATTGCGACGACCCGTCGGGGGCCGGCGGAATAAACGCTGGACTACTGACTCTGCTGTAAGGTCGGCGAGCCGTGCCGTGGCGCAATCAAGCCCAGTCATTTCCTCCTGACGTTACACGAAAACGCCACAGAAAATGAGAGAGGATGCAAAGAGAAGGACAGCATTTTCGAATTGATTTTTCTACTAAATAAATTCGCGTAAACGTCCTCAGAGTGGTCGAAACATGGCCTATGGACTCCGGACTACAAATTGCGCTAGTAATCCCGCATTGTTTACAAATCACTTCAATGTCCCTTTAAGGCTAATTTGTAGCTCGTATACGTATTAATGCATAGCGAAGAAAGCCAAAACTCACTTAAGCATCTAATTATCATGCCAAGCTAAGCCAGAAGCCATGGTCTTCCCATACCCCTTCTACCTCCCGACGACATGGATTCCAAAAGCAGTTTCCCCTCCAAAGTACTTAATAAGAACCTCTATGGGAAAGCAAAAATGGAAGGCGTATCTGCTAGGAAGGACAAATCACGTAGTGACGGTCCAAGCTTGTGAAATGATAGCTTTCGGGGTGCTTACAGGCGCGAAGGAAAAGTGAAAGCGTTTATTGGAAGTGTCCGGAGTCCCTTTAAACTAGCAGGCATACATCTCTCTTTTTCACGGCCTTTATGCACGAAGACACGATCATTCCTGCAACTGCCTCGAATACAGATTTCTGTGCACATACGAAATATACAAAACCGCAAAGTTGCCAACCAGTTGTTCCTGCTCTCGCTTTCGGATCTCGAGCAGGAGCTCCCGCAGCGAAGGTTCTTTGCGGGCGTGCGACGCTTTCGGGCGCAGCAGACCGATGATCCGTAGCGGCGACCATTTCATGAACTGGAAATACAGACCAACGTGTGAGAATATTACTGGCCTGCCTTCTTATTTGCATGCTTTAAGCTAGTTAAAAGCACGTGGCCGTAGCTCGGTTACTTTATCTTATGTATCATACGAAGTGCGCGTATCCTAGTTCTTTCCCGTGCTGTATTGCGAAGCCTGAACAAAAGGGTGAAGCTTTTCGGTCACTTTCATGGACTGCGTTTTTTGTATTTATAGCCACGGTGTTCTTGACCTCGACCTAATCCGATGTTTCTAGAAACGAGAAACGTGGCTGAAAGCAGACACAGCGGCGTGCGTTCGCCGATCTCGTATGTGCAGGTTCCTTCGTGGGCAGGTTCTTCGACGCTTGTATTGTCATTAAATTCTTTTCAGAACACAAGCTTGCTCCGGAAAATGCTCTACTTTCTACAGAAACCTCGCTTTCTCTACCTCACAAAACAGGCGATGAGTACAGAACTACCACTTGCGGTGAGCACACTAGAAGATATTTTGCCCGATCTTAGCCCTTGAACTAGCCCCATAGAAAACGGAGCTAGAAGCTGTAAGCCAACTCCAACGCAAGCGCGTACACCGATGATGCCATTTCTGCGTGTTTGCGGAAGAGTCATTGAGGCAGAGAGAGGATCAGTTCTCCTCCTTGGCCTCCCCCTCTGTAAGCAGTGCCAGTCTCAAGGCCCGGCCATCAGAATTAGGACAAAGAGAAGAGAGTAAAGATCTCCTCAATACAAGACATCGCACGTGTGCGCAAAACGTGTGTTCAGAAAACATGCCGTTAAAAGTGGCCAGAAGCTGTTGCGTGTTCCGCAGTCAAACAGGAAGGGAAATGGTTTGGACGTGTCAGTTTATAGCTACACTGAAAAACAAGCGCAGTAACAAGCAGAGGACGAGGCGAGGACTTGTCCTCGCCGGTGTTCTTGTCATAAACGGCGTTAGTAGCGGTGGCTAAAACAACTGAACAACAGCTGAAATTCAAAAACAGCGCACAAAGACGGGACAAGAAACGACGACACACAGCGCTCTTTTGTAATTTCAGTTGTTGTTGTCCTCGTATCGTTTGTCCGTCGTCCTGTCCCTGCCCTGTGCTGTCCTCGTCCCTTCTTTTGTTTATTACTGCGCGTATTTTCTGTGTCGCATGCAGAAGTACCAAGTAAATACACGTCGTACCTCCGGCAGTCTCAGAATAGGCAGGTTGGAAGGCCTCCTGCTGTGCTGGTGTTTTTCCACGCCGGCTTCCTAGACGAGGCCTGGCCATGGGAGCGACGTCAGGGTGGCTGCCGCGTCTGGATCCCGCTGCTCCCGCCACGTCCCGCCTCGATGCGGTGCGTTGGGGTGCCGGAGGCCCGAGCGAGGGGGACGTGCTGTGCCATGCGTGCAGCCTCAGCGTCGCGTGAAGGCCCTGGAAGATCTGCGGCCGAAGCGAAAGCGTCGCCTGAGGGCCGCCGGGAACTTGTCGCCGGAGGTACGACGCTTCCGCAGGCTTGGCCATGGGGATTTTGGGGCGGCAGGGCGTATAAGGCGGGGCCGCCGTACGGGGCCCCGCCGGACGAGACATCCCAGGAGTTCAGCTCCCGCGACGATGACGACGACTATGATGATGATGATGATAGATAATGCCCTTTAATGTTTTTGGCACGTTTCCACCAGTAGGGATTGGTCAGGGCTAAATATGTTACTGTAATTCATGGAGCTCTAGTTTATCTCTGGAAATACAAAGGTCGTAAAATGAAAGTTCTTCATGATTAAAACCCTAATGCCGCAATAATTAGTATCTTCAGCAATGCAATCGACCTGAAGCAAAAAGAAAAGCTTGAATGCAATTATATGTATGCCTTTTGCGTTCCGCAAATTTGTTGCTCGAATATATAATATAACTGGAACAGATAGAGTCAACCCCAAGCGCTCAATAGGGTCCTTCGAAAGCAGTTGTCTTGCTGCCGAGAAGTGGTGCCAGGCGACAAATAGATGTTCGATTGTTTCACGGACCTGGCACCGCACACATAGTTCCATAGGTGAAAGCCCTGTTCTATACAGATAGAAAGTTAATCTCAGAATTCTGCAGCGCAGCTCGGTGAAGGCAACTTCTGCATTGCCGAGAACCAGAAAACTGAACATTCCAACTTAAATTTAAATGTTGATACTCTTCAAAGCATAGGAGTGCAACAGAACGTGCAGCGTCTAAATGCCGAAATGGTGTTAATCTTGAAGGAAAAAGAGCTAGATTAGGTACGCTGACCTGAAGGGGCGCTGTGACAGCGAGATTATCTAAATGGTCCGCTAGTCGTTGCCTCAGATATCCGCATGGCCAGGGATCCAAGCCAAACGTACCTCTTTCACGTGCCTTGGAGCAAAAAACATATAGTGTGCGTTATAGGAGGGAGTCGAAGAAGGAAGTTAGATTGGTTTTGGTTTGTTGGTGCCAAGAGAATGGCTCATACCCACTCCCGGGGGATTGGCTGAGGAATTGTGAGCTGAGCGAAAAATAAACTGGGCTTGGAATAAAAGAAATAATAATGATTGCTAAAGTACTCGTTTAGGGAAAAAAGTGTATAAAAACGGGAATTTAAAAAGATAACAAGTGGACGGCTAGAAAATTGAGGTAGGGCATCAGAGAGAACACAACAACTATACATTGAACTGTAATTAATAAGGAAAGGATAGAAAACCTCCGATGAATACGCCAATTAACCCACGCCCCTTAGTCTGCAGTGGCTGTGAAGCAACTGACCACGGCGGTGGTCGACCTGTGACGACGCAGCAGTGCTAAGATCCCCCGAGGCCGTACGGGCCGCTGTTGGAACCCTGAACCTGGGCAACGTTTAGCGCGAGAATTAATCTAGGGAATCGAATCTAGAGGTGTGTTCGAGGAAGCTAGAGGGCAATAAATGTGATGTATAAGGCTAGTGAGGTTAGGAGGACAGGTGAAGCCCCTGCGGTGCTGAAAAATGCACACATCCTTGGTTACCGTGGTCTAGTGGACAGAAGAGAACTGGGAGTGGGAGTTCTAGTCAATTAAAAGCATAGCTGGCAACATGAGCGAATACTATAGTATTAACCAAAGGGTAGCTGGTCTTGTAATTAGGCTTAATAACAGGTACAAAGTCAAGGTGGTACAGGGTCTACGGTCCCTACAATTCAGCCATCGACGACCAGCTAGTTGTCTGCTTCTATGGAGATGTGGAATTGGCAATGGCTAAAGTAAAAAACACGTATACCAGTAGTTATGGGAGACTTCAATTGCTAAGGTAGGGAAGCATCAGGCTAGAGACAAGGCAGTTAGGATATATGGTCTGCGCTGTAAAAATAGCAGGGGGGACCTACAAGTCGAGTTCGCAGAACGGAATAACCTACGCATAATGAATGCTGTTGCAAGACCACGTAACAATACCTTCTTCTGCAAACGGGAGAGCCTGAAGGGGACGTGAAGGAGCCCGTATGGGGAGAATAAAAATGAAATAGACTTTATATTATGCGATAACAATGGTGTCGTGAAGGATGTGGAAGTGCTCGGAAGGGTATGGTGTAGTGAGTACCGTATGGTAAGATCTACAATTAGGCTAGATTTGAGCAGAGACCGTTACAAGCTAGTACAAAAAAAGCCGATTAATGAGCTAACAGTAAGACGTAAAGTGGAAGAATCCAGGATTGAGCTGCAGAACCGATATTCAGCTCTGACCGAGGAAGCATGGCTTACGACACAGGAAGCCAGAGACAATCTTGCACGCAATAGCACGGAGCGTGCAGTAGAAGTCGGGGGCACGATGGCTAGACAGGATACTGGGAAACTTTCCCAGAAAACGAAAGATCTAATTAAGAAACGCCAAATCATGACAATGTCAATCGCAGCTGACAGAATAGAAGCAAGCGGAGCTTTCTAAGTTAATAAACAAGCGTAACACAGCTTACATACGGAAGTATAATATGGAGAGGATGGAATATGCTGTAAAGAACTGAGGAAGCCTGAAAGCATAAAATATCATAGCAGCCGAGGAGTTCTATAGAGATCTGTACAGATTTACAGAGCCAGGACATCTAGGATAATGCTGAACGAGAAGGTTGTTCAGAGGAGATAGACATCCGATCAGTAACGACACAAGAAGTAAGGAAGGCTTTGAAAGAAATGAAAGGGGGCAAAGCACCTGGCGAAGATCAGATAACAGCAGACCTCTTGAAGGATGGCGGGCAAATTGTAGTAGTAATACTGGCCAACCTGTACACGCAATGCCTAATGACAGCGAGTGTACCGGAATCTTGGAAGAACGCGAACGTCATCCTAATCCGCAAGAAAGGTGACATGAAGGACTTGAAAAATTACAGGCCGATCAGCTTACTGTCATTCGTGTACAAATGTACTTACCAACGTAATCGGTAACAGAATATTCTGCCACCGTAAACTTCAGTCAAACTAAAGAACAAGCCGGGTTTCGTAAAGGCATTCAACAATGAACCTTGTTCACACGATCAATCAGGTGATATAGAAGTGCGCGGAGTATACTCAATAACTATTGACGGTGAGATGTTTGAGTGGACGCCCCCTGGCTATGACGTCGGCTTAGGAAGTCGCACCGCTGTCTCCTGCTGTACTCGCGCCGCAGCAGTGCCCGTGCTAGAAATCTCCCGCTTTGATGCTTTAGAGCAGTAAAAAAAGTATTTCCTGCAATTCCGTTGTTTTGCCGGCTTCTGACTTCTCAGAATAATTTCAAGCTCTATCCCGCACAAGTTTGCAACACACGAGGAGCGAGAGAACAACTTTCCTGGAGCATCGCTCAGAACGTAGCGTGCAAGTCGTCCTTTCTAGATTATTTGCGAGGTTCAGTGCTCAGAGATCTTCAATAAGTATTAAAAATGCGTAGGCTTCCCTAAAGTATTTTTGAGATCCTCTTGTTATATAGTGGTGCGCTCCAAGAATAGGGTCGCCACGCGCGCATCGCACCGCAGGAACTAAAACGGCTGTCTTGTATTTCTTTCGTTTTCTTGTATTAGATAAATGTTTTTTCTGTGCCCAACGCAATAATTTTTCTGCATTGTCACAAACGTCTTATTAGGAGGTTTTGGTGTGTTTGGTAGGCTCACAACTTTCGTGTGGATATTTTCTTCGCGCTGTAAGGCATATGCTCCCTTCTTCAGAAACAGGATTTGTCACGGCTGCATACAAGAAGGTTCGCAGCATGCGTTGTTTATTCACACTAAAATGTAATGACAAGGTTCATGCTACGCCACCGTGATAGCACCCCAGATAACGTTGTCGAGTAGTGGAAGGCGGCTTTAGCGCCCCGAATTTCTATTGTAACCATCGCTATCGTAACGAATTGAATCTCGACCCGAACAGTTAAGACATGTGTAACAAAAACAATACTGAGACAAAAATTCTTAAAAATAGAAAAATTACACCATCTGGAATCAAGATTTCTTAAGGCAAGTTCCCCTGAAAAGTAGCTATTAAGTCCATCATTTTGGAATGTCGTAATCACAGATCTCATAAACACCGAATTCCTTAGGTATGTATACGTGAGGGCTTTTGCTAGCGATATGATCTTATTTATCAAAGGCAAGTCAAAAGCTAATTTTAATCGACTGCAAACCAGGTAATCAAAATGATACAAAGAAGAAATGAAAGAAGAAAACGTAGTTTAACACAAGAAAATAAAAGTTCACCTAATTACTAACCAGCAGAGTAAAATACCTCTACTATCAAACCTGGACAAAAAATGTGAAATTCTGTGCAGAAATCAAAATATTTGGCGTTTTTATATGAAACATTTCTTTGTTTAATAAGAGCGCTAGGACAGGACACAGAGTGTGCTGTCCTTGTGTTAAGTTCGGGCCCCTCACTTAATTATTAAAACCACCGAGCCATTAGATATCTTCCGCTGGGGGTTAGCTTGTTTACGTGTATTGTGCTTGTTTCCCCACCGGCCGAGCTGAGTTAGGCGCAAAGGTCGTAAGGAAGAACCGCGGAGCCTTCATTGTTATTCGCTGCGCTTTCGTGTCCACCCGGCGAGCGGGTCCGGAGACGACGCATACAAACGCGGTGCCCACTCCATAACAGCTGAAAGCGATGTAAGCTTTCGAAGAAGGATTACCGCCACGAGAATCCCCGAAGCGGACGGGAGCTGAAGGTCGGATCAAGGGGTCAAACATTGCGTCAGACTTAGGAAGAAGTCACCAGACGTTCAGTCTGGGACAGTCGCACTTCTCAGAGTTTACTGGGCGAAGTTTCAGTTCGTCACGCACCTGAGCCTGGCGACTCGGGGGCTGGGGTGCCTCAATGGGTAGAAGACCAGGCTTTGTTAGGCGCTTCACGTATTAACAAAGGAAAGTAATTCTGGCGGCACGGAGCACAAAGGTAGGCGTGCAGGGTATGACAATACTTTAAGACGTGTCGCCCGAGAGCCGATTGCCGGAGCTGGGTCGGCTTTTAGTTGACTGGTTTTCATTTGTTATGTTTGTGTTTTGCGGAATACCTTTGGGTTTCTGTATGAGAGCGAGGGAGGTGGGTCACGTGGCTATTTTGTGCCCCATCGCTTTGTTTGTCACGGTGGACAATCAGTGGCTTAATGTGGTGCAATGAATGAGACATCCTCACTCTCAAGTTGTGACGTCCCGTTTGTGGGTGGGGTTTTGTTGGTAAAACCGACGAGTTTGATGTTCGGGGGACGGTTGAACAGAGACAGGAAGTGCAGAGTGGCGAGCCCGCTCGACGAAGGCCTTGCCCGACCTCTTGTTTGCGATCACGAGCCGTGGGTTGTAAATAAGTAATGTAAATAAAGTGTTTATACTGTACATTTTCAGTTTGCTTGGAGTACACCGTCGTCGGCTATGTGCCGTCGGCCAACAAGCCAGCGAGCCGTCGTCCATCGGATCATCGCATCGGTCATCGACGTCGGTGATTGATCCACACAGTTTCGTATTTATCTGGTGCCGTGGCCAGGATCGGTCGACATGACTTTCGGTGGACGACGGGGAGGCTACTCCAAGGCTGAAGCGACATCCTGGTGACAGGCTTCAGGGAGCAGACGCCCCAGGCTGCAGCGGTGACATCTTGGCGAGAGACCCCGGGGTACAGAAGCATCAGGCTGTAGCGGTGAGGAAGACCTCGATCGAGAACGGGCAGAGGGCTGCACTTCGTGAGGCAGCACAGGGTGTCGGCGCGGCGACCGAGAACGGGAGAGACCTCCACTTTGTGAGGCAGCACCAGGCATCAGCGCGACGATCGAGAACGGGAGAAAGCTGCACTTCGTGAGGCAGCACCCGGCGTCGGCGCGGTGATCGAGAACGGGAGTGAGCTGCACTTCGTGAGGCAGCACCCGGCGTCATCGCGGCGATCGAGAACGGGAGTGAGCTGCACTTCGTGAGGCAGCACCCGGCGTCGGCGCGGCGATCGAGAACGGGAGAGGGCTGCACTTCGTGAGGCAGCACCCGGCGGCAGTGCGGCGATCTAGAACGGGAGAGAGCTGCACTTCGTGAGGCAGCACCCGGCGTCATCGCGGCGATCGAGAACGGGAGAGAGCTGCACTTCGTGAGGCAGCACCCGGCGTCATCGCGGCGATCGAGAACGGGAGAGAGCTGCACTTCGTGAGGCAGCACCCGGCGTCATCGCGGCGATCGAGAACGGGAGTGAGCTGCACTTCGTGAGGCAGCACCCGGCGTCATCGCGGCGATCGAGAACGGGAGAGAGCTGCACTTCGTGAGGCAGCACCCGGCGTCATCGCGGCGATCGAGAACGGGAGTGAGCTGCACTTCGTGAGGCAGCACCCGGCGTCATCGCGGCGATCGAGAACGGGAGTGAGCTGCACTTCGTGAGGCAGCACCCGGCGTCGGCGCGGCGATCGAGAACGGGAGAGAGCTGCACTTCGTGAGGCAGCACCCGGCGTCATCGCGGCGATCGAGAACGGGAGAGAGCTGCACTTCGTGAGGCAGCACCCGGCGTCATCGCGGCGATCGAGAACGGGAGAGAGCTGCACTTCGTGAGTCAGCACCCGGCGTCATCGCGGCGATCGAGAACGGGAGAGAGCTGCACTTCGTGAGGCAGCACCCGGCGTCATCGCGGCGATCGAGAACGGGAGAGAGCTGCACTTCGTGAGGCAGCACCCGGCGTCATCGCGGCGATCGAGAACGGGAGTGAGCTGCACTTCGTGAGGCAGCACCCGGCGTCATCGCGGCGATCGAGAACGGGAGAGAGCTGCACTTCGTGAGGCAGCACCCGGCGTCATCGCGGCGATCGAGAACGGGAGAGAGCTGCACTTCGTGAGGCAGCACCCGGCGTCATCGCGGCGATCGAGAACGGGAGAGAGCTGCACTTCGTGAGGCAGCACCCGGCGTCATCGCGGCGATCGAGAACGGGAGAGAGCTGCACTTCGTGAGGCAGCACCCGGCGTCAGTCGCGGCGATCGAGAACGGGAGAGAGCTGCACTTCGTGAGGCAGCACCCGGCGTCATCGCGGCGATCGAGAACGGGAGAGAGCTGCACTTCGTGAGGCAGCACCCGGCGTCATCGCGGCGATCGAGAACGGGAGTGAGCTGCACTTCGTGAGGCAGCACCCGGCGTCATCGCGGCGATCGAGAACGGGAGAGAGCTGCACTTCGTGAGGCAGCACCCGGCGTCATCGCGGCGATCGAGAACGGGAGAGAGCTGCACTTCGTGAGGCAGCACCCGGCGTCATGCGCGGCGATCGAGAACGGGAGAGAGCTGCACTTCGTGAGGCAGCACCCGGCGTCATCGCGGCGATCGAGAACGGGAGAGAGCTGCACTTCGTGAGGCAGCACCCGGCGTCATCGCGGCGATCGAGAACGGGAGTGAGCTGCACTTCGTGAGGCAGCACCCGGCGTCATCGCGGCGATCGAGAACGGGAGAGAGCTGCACTTCGTGAGGCAGCACCCGGCGTCATCGCGGCGATCGAGAACGGGAGAGAGCTGCACTTCGTGAGGCAGCACCCGGCGTCATCGCGGCGATCGAGAACGGGAGTGAGCTGCACTTCGTGAGGCAGCACCCGGCGTCATCGCGGCGATCGAGAACGGGAGAGAGCTGCACTTCGTGAGGCAGCACCCGGCGTCAGCGCGGCGATCGAGAACGGGAGAGAGCTGCACTTCGTGAGGCAGCACCCGGCGTCATAGCGGCGATCGAGAACGGGAGAGAGCTGCACTTCGTGAGGCAGCACCCGGCGTCATCGCGGCGATCGAGAACGGGAGTGAGCTGCACTTCGTGAGGCAGCACCCGGCGTCATCGCGGCGATCGAGAACGGGAGAGAGCTGCACTTCGTGAGGCAGCACCCGGCGTCATCGCGGCGATCGAGAACGGGAGAGAGCTGCACTTCGTGAGGCAGCACCCGGCGTCGGCGCGGCGATCGAGAACGGGAGTGAGCTGCACTTCGTGAGGCAGCACCCGGCGTCATGCGGCGATCGAGAACGGGAGTGAGCTGCACTTCGTGAGGCAGCACCCGGCGTCGTCGCGGCGATCGAGAACGGGAGAGAGCTGCACTTCGTGAGGCAGCACCCGGCGTCATCGCGGGCGATCGAGAACGGGAGAGAGCTGCACTTCGTGAGGCAGCACCCGGCGTCAGCGCGGCGATCGAGAACGGGAGAGAGCTGCACTTCGTGAGGCAGCACCGGGGGCGTCAGCGCGGCGAGAGAACGGGAGAGAGCTGCACTTCGTGAGGCAGCACCCGGCGTCAGTGCGGTGATCGAGAACGGGAGAGAGCTGCACTTCGTGAGGCAGCACCCGGCGTCAGTCAGCGCGGCGATCGAGAACGGGAGAGAGCTGCACTTCGTGAGGCAGCACCCGGCGTCGGCGCGGCGATCGAGAACGGGAGAGAGCTGCACTTCGTGAGGCAGCACCCGGCGTCATCGCGGCGATCGAGAACGGGAGAGAGCTGCACTTCGTGAGGCAGCACCCGGCGTCGGCGCGGCGATCGAGAACGGGAGAGAGCTGCACTTCGTGAGGCAGCACCCGGCGTCAGTGCGGTGATCGAGAACGGGAGAGAGCTGCACTTCGTGAGGCAGGACCCGGCGTCGGCGCGGCGATTGAGAACGGGAGAGCGCTGCAGTTCGTGAGCAGCACCCGGCGGCAGTGCGTGAGGCAGCACCCGGCGTCGGCGACGGTAAGAGTTCGAGAGTCCGAGCCGGAGTTCGGAGGCTGGGGCGAGATCTTGGCGAGAGGCCCCAGGGAGCAGACGCTCCACACCAGCGAGGCGTCGTCAGGACCGGGAGAGAGCTGCACTCACTGAGACAGCACCTGGATCCAGCGGCGAGAGTGGCGCAGCGTACCCACGAGCGAGCGCATCGGCAACACTGCTACCGGCCGAGCGGACCCGGAGTGCGAACAGGTGGGCCCTGATTTGTTTTCTCCGGGTTCACCATGGCCACTGTGCTAGCGGGATGTCGGGGCACAGACCCGAAGGTTAGTGCCACTGTGCTTGAGATTGAGGATCTGAGACCTGAGTTAGCTCTCAAAAATGCTCAGCACGCTTAAGAAAAAGCAAGTCTAGCTGTAGCCGGGGCGCGGGTAGCCCGTCCGAAGGGACGGCTGAGGAGTCTAGCGCTGTACTAGCTCTACGAAGAGCCGATATTGCCTATAAGAAGCGAAGCTTCGTTGAGCAAATCCACCCGTAGAAAATGCCCGAAGGTCTGTCGCAATCTTCACTGTTCGCTGCGTCATGGACGTTTAGAGCACCTCGAGATAAGGAGCGTGAGAAGGCGGTTGATGTAGCTGAAGCCAGTCCAGTTATTGAACAGACCCTTAATGTTCCCGCTGAGACGGATGAGATAAAAGAATCTAAGGAGACAGATGCCCTAGATTCTGCAATTCCTCCTGTGGAGGCGGATAATGTACAGCTGTCTGTTGCAGAGGCAGAACAAGCAAGAGTTGAGGGTAGAACCGCACCGTGCGCCGAAATATAGTCCGCGGCTGACCGCGAAGAGCCTCGCGTAAATGAGAGGGTGCAGAGATAGAGCGAAGCTGTAGAAAGCCGTGCCGTCTCGGAGGAGGCGGAAGTGGCGCACGGCTCGTGTGAGGGCAGCGGAACGGTGCACCTAATTGTTGAGCTTGCGGGCGGAAAGCATGAATACGCAGGCGGCCCGCGGCGTCTTGCGTGTGGGTCTATTGCTACGGGCCGGAGCTCGCGGAAGTCGGCGGCGGGGCAGGTGCGACTACTTCGTACGCGTTACCCCCGGGCAGGGTGCTCCTTTTTTTCTCCTGGGAAAACAGGACACCGCGAGCTACACCAGAATTTGTTTAGAATCAGCTGGTGGTGCGTGAAACGGAATCAGCTTCCGTGCGAGAGTCGGTGCGTGACGCCGTGGAAACGGGTGTTTGCGGTGAACAGTGGGCAGTGCTCTAAAGGAAGGGTCAGTGTTGTTTTTGCGCACACTTAGCTATGAGCCTGTTTTGCTTTGTGTGTGTTAGGATCGCTAAGGTGAGGATTATTGTTAGTTCTACCAGTGCTCTCGATCTCCGCTTTGTTGTTATTTTTGTGTGTGTGTGCATGTGTTTGTTGCGTTCAGCTGTGGTAAGGCGAGTGATTTGCGAGTAGCGAAGATGGGCGCTTTTAACGCTGCCTTCTCGAGACGTAGAGCTGCTAGTACAGCACAGTAGAGAGCACACCTTCGGGTACGAGGACGAGTGGCTCCCGTTATTAGCACTCGTTGGCCTGTGGTCATGGAATGTACGAGCGGGGCCCTACCCGTGTGGTGTTTGTGCGTGAGACAGTGATTGCTTGCTCCGGAAACCGAAGTGAACTTTGAGTACGCTGCAAGCGCACGGCGTGTGAACCACCGTAGGGATGAACACTCTTGAATTTTGGTTGTGTATTCTGAAGGAACATTCTTCCCCGAGTGCGCGAACAGACGATGCGAACTTTCTTAGACATGTTGGTATTGCCTACAGAAGTAGCCGTATTTCGTTACTTGTTGGTGTGTTTGAGTGTCTTTTTCTCTTGTAAGAGCGAACGAATTATTCTGCGTGCGTTTGTAGCGGTATTGTAGTTTACCTTATTACTAATGTGGTATTTTCCAGTGTGAACACCCTTCATGGGGTTAGTTGCCTCTAAGTGTTGATAGGAAAGGGTTCTTACGCGTGTTGGGTGTAAAGCGATCTCGCTTTTGTGTGTCAAGTTGTTGACAGATTTCGCCTTTTTGGAGGCTAGAGGGGAGTTTCTTGGACGTTTTCTTTCTTGGTTTAATGTGTTCTTTGGGACAGTTTGAAGTTTACATTCTGTGTGGTTCAGTTTCGTTTAGTGTTTGATTTTGCGGAAGGCACACCGCTTTTCTTGAGGATAATGAGTTAGTTGTCGTATTTTCTTTTCTGTGTTACAAGTGTCTTTTGGGACAATTAGGATTTTACGTTTTTTTTCTGCTTAGCGTCGAGACTACAGTGCGTCAGGGAGTATTGCGTACTGTCCATTATGTAGCGATTGCTACGAGTGAATATCTGTGTTGTTTAAATTGGGTTTTTGAAAACCACAGCCAGTGTTTATGTTGTACGTACAGCTAGTGTACGGACAACATTCTTGGTGGGGAGGTGATAAGTTCTTGCCCCTCACTTAATAGTAAAACCGCCCGCCAATTAGATATCTTCTGCTGTGGCTAGCTTGTTTACTTGTCATGTGTTTTTTTCCGCACAGGCCGAGCTACGTTAAGCGCGAGGGGCGTAAGGAGAACCGCGGAGGCTTCTTTGTAATTCAGTGCGCTTTCGTGTCCACCGGGCGAGCGGGTCCGGAGACGACGCGTACAAACTCGTCGGTCACTCCATAACAGCTGAAGGCGAAGTTAGCTTTCGATGAAGGATTACCGCCACGAGAATCCCCGAGCGGACGGGAGCTCAAGATCGGTCAAGGGGTCAAACATTGCGTCAGACTTAGGAAGAAGTCACCAGACGTTCAGTCTGGGACAGTTGCACTTCTCAGAGTTACTGGGCGAATTTTCAGTTCGTCACGCACCTGAGATTGGCGACTCGGCGGCTGGGGTGCCTTAAATGGGTTAGAAGACCAGGCTTTGTTAGGCGCTCCACGCGTTAACAAAGTAAACTAATTCTGGTGGCGCGGAGCACAAAGGTAGGCGTGCAGGGTATGACAATACTTCAAGACGTGTCGCCCGAGAGCCGATTGCCGGAGTAGGGTCAGCTTTTAGTTGACTGGTTTTCATTTGTTATATTTGTGTTTTGCTTAATACCTTTGGGTTTCTGTATGAGAGTGAGAGAGGTGGGTCACGTGGCTATTTTGTGCCCCCTCGCTTTGTTTGTCACGGTGGCCAATCAGTGGCCTAATGTGGTGTAATGAATGAGCCATCTTCACTCTCAAGTTGTGACGTCCCGCTTGTGTTCGTGGTTTTGTTGGTAAAACCTGGGAGTTTGATGTTCGGGGTACGGTTGAACAGAGACAGGGTGTGTAGAGCGGCGAGCCCCGGTCAACGCTGGCTTGCCCGACATCTTGTTTGCGATCACGAGCCATTGATTGTAAATGAGTAATGTAAAGAAAGTGTACATATTGTACATTTTCAGTTTACTTGGAGTAGACCATCGGCTATGTGCCGTCGGCCAACGAGCCAGTGAGTCGTCGTTCATCGGATCATCGCATCGGTGGTCGATGTCAGCGACCGATCCACACTACTTTTGAATTTTAACTCCCAGTCTCGTGTTGCCTCCTTTGTGTCCTGTCCTAAGGCTGTTATCAAGTATTTTTTAGTTACAGGAAACGATGTGAGTTATATACCTCCTATTTATTATATACACGAAAAATAACAACGAAAAATTCTTGCAAAGAGTTACAGCCTACTACTTCAACCAAACCCGCAAACACCTCAAAAACTTGCATTTCAAAATTATAAAGAATTATATTATATGGTCATCCCATTTGGTACAAGAAACATGTTTAAAAAAAGCAAAAACATACGAATACTCAAAAAACAGGCCTTAATTAAATTGCCCTACCACTGAAAACAGCATCCAACACGGCCACATTATACAGTGCGCACCGGAAATTCAGTGAACGATGTGAAATGAAATGGAGACATTTGGCGTATTCTCGGCAGGACAGATGTTCCCCCTGGTACACTGCGTTTTCTAAGGAGACTATATCAGCAATAAGGCGCATATGTGTGTGTATACAGCGGAAGAATAGACATACTTGAGATAATTTGCAAAATCATATTTGCAGGCACACTTCACAGCTCTTACAGATGAGTCGCAAGATAAAGATACCGGACCCGCTTTCATAACGTAAGGTAAAGCAGCTAACTTAACAACAACGAACACAAACTTTCTGACTACAACTTTGGGACGACAGAAATCACTATTTCGAAAGCACATAAATAACTCCAAAGAACCACAAACGGACAATTGCTTAACGGTAGTGTAGCAACATTCGAAAAACATTCAGCAACCCCAATCTCCGAAACCCTATTACAATAACAATTAAGGAGAAGTTATTCATTATTTCAGTGGCATGAGTGACATTACAAGTATCCGTAACACGACATGAAACCACATATCACCTCGTGACAGTCTAGATGCACAGACGCGTGCCCCGGCGTGACGGAGTGTGACTCGCCAGGACCGAGAACTCACCGCTGCTGCCGCCTTCACTGCGAACTTCAAAGCTGTACGACAATGCACTACAGCCGTCACTTTCACAGCAAACGACGAGTGCATCACAATCATCAGGGACTGTCAAGCAGCGTAAAGTTATTGCCTCATCGGAAGCATTTAAACACAAGGTATTCGAATTATTTGACTAAATACATTCCGTCGGCGAGACAAATACAAAACCGCTGGACCCCTTCTTCTCTCTTACTATAGCTAACTAAAGGAGAACTTAGTGAATGGGTTGTGGTCCTGGAATCAGAAAGCTTAGACATACGTACTATTACTAAAGAATACATTTGGCCCTATTAACCGCACAAGTACCGATTTGATTGCTAATCACGCGTTCCCACTTATACCGTACATTTAGTCTTAAGAAAAAGACTCGGACAATCCTCGCAGTCAGTTACCGAGGAAGCAAACGTCTCCAAGGGAAAAGGGTGAAGATGATGATGAGGAGACGCGTGCAGGTCCCTGGATATGTGCCACTGGCGCACCGCGGCTTGTTGGCAGTTAATAAAGACGGTAGTGACGCGAAAGAGTTCTGAAATTTATTTTTTGAATTACAGAAACACGTTGGATCGATTTTTAGGAAAGCAAAGAAGAAAGCAGCGCGATAAAAAGCAGCGTCAATGAATCGCGCCTATTCCCAAAAGATTCTCTCTAAAGAAAACTTGATCATGGCCGTTGCATTAGGGGAGGAAAATAACATGAGGTGTGGAACGGTGAAGCAGCCGACTAGGTGCTTTTCAGGTGTGGCTGAAGGCTCATCATTGGAACATATGGTCACCAAAAGAAGCCGACAACGGCAGTCATCGCCTTCCTCTGGGATAGCAAAAGTAGGGCTTAATTGAACTCTTTCATCTCACCTGGAATGTACTCAAAAGTTTCAGGTCTCTAGGTGCAAATTAGGAGCTCAATGTTTATATCACGTGTTAGGCCTTTTCTGTGCGTGTAAGGTTTGATTTCAAAATTCCTTCTCGCCCATTTACGGGGCGCTTAGGGCGGAAATGTTGTGCAACGAGATGATTAAAATTTATTAGCAAATCGCGATTTGGCATAGCATTCAGTTGAACACGGAAAACGCGTTATTAAAGGCACATTCACACCATCGAGGCTGGTTGGGCAAAAAAAAAGCTTAAAAGTAATTTTTAGAGAGTTCGGCAAACATACATTATCGATAATACTCGGTGATCTGAACGGTCGATCAGGATACTTATGAATTAGCGAAAATTTAATTTCCCCTCCTTCCCCTATTCATGATATTCGGAAACGTACCCTGAGTGAGCCGAAGCATACACGTGATAAAAATATACCTTCGGAATTTCAAGTGTCTAGGTGACGCAGTCCCGACTAAGCGTGTGCCTCCTATTCTTGTCCTGCGTCCTGTTCGCTCATATAACATTTAACATAACTCGATGTATCTATTAAAACAATTCCCTTTGGGCGAGCGAAGTAACATCAATGAATAAATAATATATACAGAATTATACTGAAATCCATTGTCATCATCATTAACAGTCTACTCGCTTGCTCTCGTAGGTTAGTTCCACTGCAGAACGAAAACCGCTTTTTTTTTTTTACTTTCAAGCCTCCCTTAGTAATACCAACCGCTCCCGTCCTGCGCTGCACGAGTCCAGTCTTTGCCCCCGAATGTTCTTATTTCATGCCTCCATCGTGTCATTGGCCTTACCCTTCTAGTCACGTCTCTCGGTATCCACTGGGTACCCTAATGGTTCCCCAGTTATCGGTTCATCTCACGACGTGGCCAGGCCAAGTCCTTTTTTTCTTTGTTCCATGAATGATATCTAATCGAGCTTGTTCCCTGATCCAGGAAGGTGGTTTCGTGTCCTCTAAGTTTTACTCCTACGATTCTTCGTTCCACGGCCGCTTAAGCTGACGTATGTTTGCTTTCCAGTTGCTAAGCTAGGATCCACATTTTCGCTCTATATGTCATCAAGAGCACTATGCATAGCTTGTATATTCTGGTTTATGTTATAGAAATGGCTTATTTTTCATTATTTAGGAGTGCTTGCCGAGCGCACCTCCGTCCATACATATTCTGCGCCGGATTTCTCTCTCGTGGTCGGGGTGCAATACTGACCCAGCCTGTCCGAGGTAGTTATATTCTTGTACTTTCCTACAAGAGTGTTAATTTTGCCACAGGGCATAGATGAGGGGGGATGAGTTGATGATTACGAAAGTGTATTAAATTAAAGTGACGACCAGGGCGTGACATCATAGAGCACCTGTATACCCTGTAAAAACTAATTGCACATTCGACTATTGTTTACCAACTTGAAAAATAAACATTCATCTTCAGATATTTGCTGGCTATTCGGAAGCCCACATTTCCATGTTGTAGTGAGAGGAATGTGTTGCTTTGGTGTGAGACACATGGGGGTAATTGTATAAGCAACTTAAAAGACTGATATACTACCTAATAGCGTCAGCATTGCAGGGCTCAGACATCGGCATACTACGTAGAAAGTAGTCTGAAACCCAAGCGTTCAGCGTTTGAGGTTACCCCCGACAGGAGATAAGCAGGTTCGCTCGCAGGATTGCAAAGCCTGGAAGCGGTTGGTGCCCGTCAGGCAGCGGTGCGTTCGAATGACGTTGCGCGTAGCCGGACGGCAGCGCAAGCCTGTTCCCTTACGCCCCGCCGTCCTTGTAGCGAAGTAAGGAAACTTTCTCTGCTTCAGGGTGCACCCTTCTGCACTGGGAGTGAAGCATGCGACAGCTGAATCCGAGCCCCTGTCACCACAGACGCTGGCGCAGTCGCTGTAGTTTGCAAACAGGTGTCCGTCGGGCGCGGCACACATTCCTCCGGGGAGATGCCACGGGCGACAGGCGTAGCCATCGAAGATCCATGGATTGAACTTGACGTCGTTGCTGCGCGAAATGCGGGAAAAAAGGCTTTTCTGTAAGCTCAATAACTGTAGGGAACATTGCTCGGCATCATGTGCAGGTATTGCCATACAAGTAGGCTGCAATTAGCAAACCACGGAATGACTAGGCTGTTGCCGCGACTTTTGCTAACCCATATTCAAACATACTTCAATATAATTGTGGCAGCATTACTACGGTGATCAGAAGAATGATGACGCGCTTTTGACAACATAGACAAAAACGTCCCGACTCCGAATATTTGCCCCATCGTAGCCAGTGGCAGAAGGCGCCCTAGGTAATTTTTTAAGATATACTGTTTTTAGCACCCGATTACTGTCCTCGAAGGACTTCTGTGAGCTTCCTTTTGAATATAGTTGCAATAGAGCCTCATCTATGTTCTGTTGTTCGGGCAAAATGGGTGCACTACTGTATTTTGGAAACTTCCGCAATTGTAATTAAGTGTTCACAGAATTATTGGCTGTGCCTTATTTCTTTTATCTAGTAAGCTAATTATTCAGTAAAGCACAATGAGATCTCCCTTAGTTTACAATTGAAAAAAATTTCTACTTCGCTTCCGGTTATTCGGACAAGTTTGAGTATGAACACTGTTATACTGTTGGATTTGGCGTTTTATGCCTATGGTTACCCGACATTTGACCATCAAGTAACGACACCTCGTCACAGATAGTCGGGAGGACTATTTGGTGTCTACAGACTAAGCCCAATCGGGACACTTACCTGCCGCACTTGGAAAACAGGAGCCTGTGGAAGCAATTCCCGTGAGGGCGCTCCGTGCGTACGCAAGCTTTCTCGCAGGCCGCCTTGGTGGTGAATCTATTGGGACTATGGTTGCAAAGTTCCATGGTGTGGTGAGTAGTTCGAAGGCAAGTCCCTTTTAGCTGGTCGAACAAGAACTCGCGTCTTGGTTTTTCGCAGTACGAGTACACCACTGTGTCGCACGAATGTTGTTCCTGCACAAATGCACAAGTGGTAACATCAAAGTCTTGAAAGGTGAGTGACAGTAAATCCGGGAAAAGGAAAAACGTCTCGCTTGAGTCTTCAACGTTGTTTAATGCTCTTTTCTCTCTAGCCGAGCCGCAGTTTGAACGGGACATGCAAAGGAAACTCAGCCAGACGGCATCCGCGCTTAGATGGTAAGATTACAATTCGAGCTTCTCTAACTTTGCAGCAGTTCCCGTCCCTAATGTGACAAACGCACAACTCAACAGCGGCTTCCAAAATATAGGGACCGATGAGTAATTATTAGTGCACGACGTACACGAAGTCAAGACTACATATTTCCGCACGAATCATAGTCTCGCGGTCATAAGGAATCACGAAAAAATCAAGCACCACTTCGTCTAACCACGACAATCGTTGAACGCAAAGCTTTCTCGTAAGGAAATCCATGGTTGTGCCGTCTAAGATTAAACTTTGACTACCAGATGGTTTGTACTTTGGCTATTATTTTTTTCTGTTTCGCACGCAGTTCGCACTTTTGATGGCAGCGGCGTTGAATATGACCCTTTGCCACTTGATTTCATACAAAGCAAGCTTCGCGTTCAACTGTACTCTTCGCGTGACGGAGAGGTGAATGATTTTTCTCTTTGTTGCATGTCCATGCACTCCTTTCCAAATCTAAACTGCTTTGTCGGTGTCCCAATGGCGGAATAGTACAGACGTCGGCGTCATACCAGAAGGACCCAGTTCGTTTACCGACCACGGGAAGCGCTTTTTACCTTTCGGTTCACCTACTATACTCATCATGATCATCATCATGCAAAAAGGGTTACTTTCCTGAAGTGCGTTTTGGACGTAATTGACGCCATCGGTGTGAGAGAGAGAAAGCTTCGGTTTAACAATGTAAGCTGACCGCTAATTTGCTCTCATGAGTCGCATGGGCCACAAGTAGTCCCCTGATATATTAACTTAAATTGGGATTAAATGTACGAGCCAGTTGCCTGATTCTCCCGCCGTACCTTACGGGCTATGCCCCAGTATTTCTGATACCGGTAACATTATGTAAGCAATGTCGCGTTGATCTGTGAATGCAGGGAGTTGCAAGACTCGATGGATCAACACACGGAGTGACCGAAAAAGGAAAGAAGGGTAGAGTGGAGACAGCACGAGAGAATCCTTCTGTAATAGGGCGAGCTGCTTTCGCGACGCTGTAAGCGGTTCTAGGGTGACGACGAGTCGAAGTGCGGCTCACCACCAGCCTCTACGGACGTCCAAGTTCGGTCCACCGTCATCTCTACGTGTGCCTTGACTTTCGCCACTACGCGCTGTAAAAACCAGTCTGAGACGGTTCGGAAGGCGAAAGAGGAACAGACGGGAACGATGCCACGAAATGCAGAAGTTGGTGGAAAAGAAAAGAAAAGACAAAAAACTATTACCACTGCTAAAGTGAGTGAACGTAACCTGCGGGTTGGTTAGATCCTTAATAAGCACAAATTGCGTGGCGTAGGAGGGACTAACGAGACACGCGGCGTTGTGATCTTCCGAAGCCAGGTCACTAAGAGCGCATTGTGCCGAGCCCCGACTTCGCGAGAGAGAGGCGAATCTTACTGATCTTTAACGAACCAGTAACGAGTATTCAACAATTGAATAATTCGAGTATTCAATAGCTCAAATCACCCAGTCATAAAAAAGTATGCATGGCATGTTTTCATAACGTGCTAAGTCATAACATAAATATTTTTTTATTCTAACATATGGGCCGCGCGTTAGGATAACAGCGTTAGGATACCGCTTTGCCAGCACATTTCTTTTTTAGATTTGCATCTACCGCTGCGTGCTTGTGAGTTCCCAGCTGTATAAATAACCAACTTCTCTCGGTCCTGATAGAAATGACTGCATGCTCCAGAAGGCTTGCTGTTCTTTTTTCACACCAGATGATTCAGAAAGAGACGTTGTGTCATTAAAGTGTGTGAACTGCTATTGCACTCCATTTTATGACACTTGCGGTTCATCGTTGCGCCGCCTGCCTGGTGACAGTGCACTTACCTCCGACTCATCAGCAGTTCCGGTTAGCTGTGGCAAGGGTACACTGGCGCCTCTATTCGCAACTGAAATTTTTGACCAGTTTCTTTGTTCCGCAAATAATGTTCTGGTCTTTGCTTGGGCCACAGCGGTGGACCATGCTGCGGCACCGTCGACACCAGCGGAGAGTGGTTCCGGGTCCTCTTCAGACGGCCGCGTCGCATCTATGCCCGATACCGACAACAGGGTCGGGACTGCTGTTGAAGCCATAAGTAGGCCGCCCAATGTAACGATCAGAACGTAAGGGCAAGTAGCCGACCATCCTGCCGCTTGCTTGCGGTGTGATTTCTCCACGGTGCCCGTCCGCGGATCATTCAACTCCAGCTCCTCTACGTCAAGGTTCGGATGGAAAGAAAGGAAGCGCGCAGCTGTCTCTCGTCCGTCGCCATGTCTTACTGGCGGCCACATCTGCTTCCTCAAAGCGGCATCGGTGGCCGTGCTCGCATGCTTCCTTGAGGTAAATTCCCCAGCACGAAAGATTTCGTTCGGTGTTCTCCGAGAGCGACGCATGAGATGCAGCCCCGCGTTGAAGATGACGGTGGCTGGTTCGGGGGTCCATGTTCTTGTTGTTGGTGTTCCTTATATTTATGGCGCATACCCAATCAGGGGATCGGCCAAGTATCAGTCGTTAAACCGAAAGAGATTACTGACTAGGTACATTACTCGAAAAAAATTAGAAAAATTTGAAAGCTTTTTTTATCTTGTGTTTGAGGAATCGAGTTTGAAAATGAGTCATTAATAAAATAATGCCAAAAAAGGGAAATAAATAAATAAATATAGAATAAGAAGAAGAAGAAGAAGAGGAAGAAGAAGAAAAAGTAGGTGCAGGAGGAGCAGAAGGAGGAGAGGGGGGAGAAGAAAATAAGAAAAATAATCAGAAATGAAGACATTTGGAGGGCTTTGGTGAGGTGCCAGAATAAGAATCCAATGATGTTGTGAATCTGTTGGAATTTTAAATGAAGCGCAGAAGAGTAGAACTCTAGTGGCGCGCACCTCATCTTCTAGCAGCGCCACTATCATCTGCGTTATCCCACCATCATCATCAGCGGTGCTTGCCCGGCCAGCGTCAGCAGAGACCGCTCCCACTCCTGGCCGGGCTTACGCTCTCTCCAATAAAATGTAGGAGGCCACCGCACCCTACTGAGTCTGCTTCCTACAAGTGTTGACCCGGACGTTCGTACAAGTGGTGACCCGGACGCTCCCTGCAAGTGGTGACCCGGAGGTTCCGCGCCATATACCCGGCCAGCGGCACACCGACATGGCGACGCGGGGGACCCGCCGATACCGGTGTTCGACGGACGCCACGTCAGAGGATGGTTCTTCAAGTTCCAGGCTACCCTCTGGCTCACCCACGTCAGTGTACAGCCTCTGAAGCACTCCATCCTCTGGGAGACGCTTCCGCTAGAGCTCCGCTGCGTCCTCGTCCTCCCACCGCCCAGTGCCACCCCCTACGATGACCTTCACGCTGCCGTTCTCGCGCACTACGGCTTCGGGGACGCCTGTTTTAGGCCTGCAGCAGATGAGGTACCGACACGGTCCGCGCACGCTTCGCCGCCGCCTGTAGCACACGAGGCATCCGCACGGCTTGCACACACTACGCCGCCCCACACGGTACCCTCCGTGCCACCCAGCCCGCTGATGTCCTCCACCACCGAGGCCGACGACCTGCTCTCCATCTGCAGCCCTGCAGCCCCACATTCACCGACCGGACTTGAACACGACGACATTGCACGCGCTCACCGACCATCTCCCGCCTCGTCCGCTGCTAACATACCGCGAGAAGGTGCGGGTGAGCCACAGAGCACCGGGGCAGCGACCTCCATTCCTCCTCGGATGACAGCGCCGCCTATACCTACACCCACGTAAAGCTATTTTCCGACGTCACCCCACAACCAGTCCACCGCAACGCTGCCCCCTCCCAGCCAGCCTACATGGCAGGCACTGCGGGCCACCGGTAAGACACACATCGACGCACCCACCATCTGTCGTTGTGACATTGCGTGTCCTGTCTCGGCGAAAACAGAAGAGCAGCATGAGTCGTCCGCGCACGACTTCCTCAGCCGCACAGACATTATGGACGAAGCTGCCATCCCTCGGAGTGACCTGCTTGGCAGTCAGGAACCGAGTGAGCTGGAGGACACTGAACGAGCACACGTGACCATACCACAGCTGGCTCAAAACTTTGGAGACTCAACTACCGCTTGTAAAGACCAAACCCCACTCTTGCCTGTTCCTTCGCGAAACGACGCCACATGTGCTCGGAAACGCCGTAGCGGCAAGCGAACCTTGCGGCCGAGTCGTCGTTCTGCAACACCCAGCCCCTTTAACGACATTGCCGACGTCGCGCGCACTGCTGAGAAAACTTTTGACCCTCCATCATCGGCAACAGCAGCGTCGCGTCCGACAGACATTGATCACTCGTCTACGTGCTTCAGGCTTATGTTCCTTCAGACGTAAGATGAGTCATTCGAAGAAGCAAGCCCGGATGGTTATGTCACTTCGCCAGTCTCCTATCCCTAGGCGACTACGGACGACACTTTGCCCCTCACACGGTGCACGTTATCGTGCCCCTGGTAACCATAGAGGTGCCCACACAACGGAGCCATCGAACACCCGCAAGCCTTCTCCGCCTCGTTCCTTGGACCGCTTTTCGGACCCCACGATGCACCCGAGCCCTTCTAGACCTCTCCTGTGCCTCAGAGTGCGCCTGTTTGATTTCGCATCAGAAGACGTACGTTGCAGCCTGCGTCCCCAACGCCACTCCCAGGCTAGGCCACCGGAGGTCTGACCACGCCCCGGACGCTCTCACCCGACAGACCAGGAGTGCTGTCTCAACTCGAATGCGGACAAACCTCGATCACTGCTCGTGTCGTACCTACCTGTACATAGTCTTTGCCTACTACATCGTACATGTTACCACACTCATCTTAACGCGCCCCTGCGCTAGGAGGGGAGCCATATAGTGGCGCGCACCTCATCTTCTAGCAGCTCGCCACTATCATCTGCATTATCCCACCATCATCATCAGCGGTGCTCGCTCGACCAGCGTCATCAGAGCCACGCGACACAGATCGAACCCGACCGAGCGCCTGGGCGGCCGCATGTCCGCACCGCTCCCACTCCTGGCCGGGCCTACGCTCTCTCCAATAAAATGTAGGAGGCCACCGCACCCTACCGAGTCTGCTTCCTACAGAACAAACATCCCGGGGGCAATATCCCGTTTCTGAAGCCCCATATGATAATAGAGCCGGCACTGATAATGCCAATCCCAGCCTATGAAGCGGCACCTGAAGGAGCTGGCGTCTGAGGCTTGAAAATCGTCGACAGGACAAAAGGAAATGGTCGACAGACTCTTCTTCATTAGAGTAACTGCACATAGCAGACTGCGCCAGACGAGACCTGTGGAGGTATCTATTCAACTGGGGCACACGACATCGAAGGCTCGTTACGATCACCTCGAAGTCGCGTGAAGGACACCAATTCGGTTTCAGGAGACTTTTAGTTGACAAAAATCTCCCAACGACAATAAAACTGATTCGTGCTGCCCTTGCAGCTGCAACAATCTACGGAAGCTTGCTGCGGTTAATTAAAGTCTTTTAAGTGCGAATGCACTTTATAAGCGACCCTGAATTCCGTTGACCGCCGTCCGTCCACATAGCAACAGCTGCGGGTGCGCGCGCTCCTCGTCTTCCTTGGCAACGGGGGGAGATGGGCGCGCGCTGCCTGGCCGCTGACATGGCACATACCCACGTGGGGGATTTGCCAGGAATCTCCTCGTCTTCCTTGGCAACGGGGGGAGATGGGCGCGCGCTGCCTGGCCGCTGACATGGCACATACCCACGTGGGGGATTTGCCAGGAATCGGGCGTGAGAAGGGCTAATGCACCCGCTTAAAGGAGTACTGACACGAAATTTCAGAATCCGGTGACGAACATATGGGGTATTGGCCAGGAATCTCTAATGCACCCGCTTAAAGGAGTACTGACACGAAATTTCAAAGCTGAGATCCGCTCTAGCAATCAAGTACAACGACAACACAAATAGGTGTCTGTGAATAAATGCATCTTTCTTTCTTTGTAGTTGTGTGTGTGTGTGTGTGTGATCTCTCTTTCGCGAACATTACCGAACCGCGCAAATTCAACTCCTGCATTCGCACTTTCACATTCTTCCCCTCGGGGAAATGCGGGGAAATTTTTTTAGCAGGCATAGCGCGACTCAGATCGGCCGATACCATGAATGCTTCAGTCCGCAGAAAACTGCGAGAAATTTCTCATAGGTAGACATAAAAAGGGAGCAAAGAAAAAAAATTACACCATCTTCCCGTGGGGAACCCTGATGAGGATGCGAAGCATCGTGGCGGTTCCGTGTGGTTCCATTGTGTTGCCGTTATGTTGAGTGATCTGGTTTTTACTAGCGCCAGAGGGAATTCCGCGTCCGGGTCCACAGCGGTGGCAAAGGCACGCAAGTGCTGTTGTGTTACGGTGAGTAGGCGGTGGTTCTCGAGGCGCCGAAACTCGTCCATCATGTTCTTGTCGATGTTGTCTGTGGTAGAATCGGTAGTATCCGTCAGCTTTGGTGAGGTAAAGGTAGTTGACATTGGTGCACCGGCTGAGAGCAATGTACACGTCGTCCTGTTCGCAGCTTTGTTGTTGTTGTTTTTGTTGTTGATCCTGATAATTAATGGCGGATACCCAATCAGGGGATCGGCCAAACAACAGAGGATTGTAAAAATGAATGGTATTCTTATCAATTCACGAGACGCCTAGGAAAGATAATTTAGATCAGTTGGTTTTGAGAAGAAAAAAAACTGGAAAATCATAGCGAGGATGGCCAATCTCAATCATAAAGAGAATCGTTTAGAATTTTCAATGTAGCCCAGGAGAGCAGAGCATACATCCCGGCGGCAGAACCCCGTTTCGGATGCCCCGAACGATAGTATAGCCGGTCCTGTTAGTGATATCCCCAAACTGCAAAGCGGCACCTCCAGGGACTGACATCTCAGTCGGGAAAAACGTCGGCATGTCAACAGGTAGTGTTCGACAGACTCGTCTTCGTTGCAATAGCTGCACAGACCTGTTGGCGCCAGACGAGACCTGTGCAAGTACCTATTTAACTGGGGTACTCGACAACGTAAGGCTGTGATAACCACCTCTAAGTTGCGTGAAGGGCACCATTAAGGTTTCCATGAGAATTTAAGATGATTAAAATCACTTAATGACAGTAAAACCGATTCTTGCTGTTCTCGGAGTTTCAGCATCGTACGGTACCTAGCTGCTGTTATTAAAGGTGTCGGCTCTACGACGTCTACTACAGGACCAGAAAGTGCTATCCTTGCTAGAGAGTCGGCTGTCTCGTTGAATGTGATCCCCGCATGACCAGGAACCCAAAGAAGGTTAATTTCAGTGAAGTGAGGTAGCAGGAGTCACCCAAACGTCCGCAGAAGAGGAGTGTCTTTAGGGGAAGAAAGGGCTAAGCATACAGAAAAAGAATCAGAAATTATGCTTTGTCTTCCCGTTCTTCTTCTTCTTCGGCGGTTCCCCTACGGAAAGATGACGACGGTGGTTGAACGCGAAGCTATCTCGTGATGAATTCTTTGTTTGGCCAATCCCTAGGGGCATCCTGCCACAATCAGCATCAGAGGCGCTGCGGACGGTGCTGGTTGAGCTACAAGGCGCGTGGCGCTTCCCGTCACAGCTTTCCCACGGGAAATTCAGCATCTCCCTCTAACGTTTTCAGTTCGTCGTTTCCGTTGACGTTCAGCTTCGCGTGCCTTCGTTGTATCAGTAGCTTCTTGACGTAGTTTGAATGAGTCAAGGACATAAGGCGCGTTCGTAGCACTTGCTCCTGTCCCGGATTTGTAGCGTAGTGGGAAGAGCACCGCGTACCTCCCGTTGCTACCAGAGAGTCGTGGGATCGAAACCGTGCGCCGCTATTTCTTTTTTTATAGCGTAGTCTCGCAGGACTGTGGGTGTAAGGAGGAGAGCTGCGCATGCGCAGTGAGAGTGTGGACGGCGCCGCCATCCACGACGCAGGACCAGGCGAGCCTAAGAAATGCTCCGCATTAAAAAAAAAAACTATTGTTTGAATGGCGAAAAATCGAAAGACGAATCCAATGATTGTTAAGTGTAAAATGAAACAGAAACAATACAACTTGTGTTTCGCGTTGTTGCGGTGCTCTGCATTCGAGCAAAACGAAGCGACATCGGCGGCAGAAAAAATAGGAGAGAAGCGTTTCTTATTTCTCTTTCTGCTTTTTTTAACCTATAAATTTGTTTTCGCTGATTAGTCAACCTTTGATGTCTTGGCCAATGTGCCCGCATAGGTATGCACCAATCGGAATAATGCGAAGGCCAAGGAAAACGCTCTATAGAAGGCGACATGGCACACAGCAAGAGCATTTTTCGTCAAATCACAATAATTAAACTTGCAGCTACGTTGTATCATCACTCTGCGTAAAAAATAAGAACATGGTTTCAATTAGACGACTTTACGTTATGACAGCGAAGTCGAGTACCGCGTGGGGTGACCACTTTAGGCACACTCTAAGTGTGAGTGAGAACTGTTAACGCGAGTTTCCTATAACTAGCCCATAGAACAAAACATTTATATCGCGGAAAAACGAACGACGGACGAAGAAATACGTCAGAAGGACAACCTCTAACTTCTTACTGAAGACCACTAGGGAAAACGCGTTTAAATAGAGCGCATAGGCTGACCTGCGCGAAACAAGCATGGGATTCGCAGATACTGCACACTATGAAGAGCCACCGCAGAAAACTTAAATTAGTGAAGAAACGTCACAATGAAAGTGGTCGCGTAATCTAGCGAGTTGGAGACGCCGCCAAAAGAGAACAAATACACTAGTTCCTTCCGTGAACAAATACACTAGTTTCTTATATGGGACTATGCAGGCATTGGAATCCGAGGCACCGACACAACACTTACGATGCGCCCCGAAAATTATCAAGACTGCAAGAAACCGCCTTCCGGCAACATAGAAAAGGTTGCCAATAAAGCCTTAGAATACCTTTTTTCCTTTTTCAAGCGTATCTTGTATTGGCTGCTTCGTGTCGTCGTCGGTGTTGCCGGCAGCGTACGCTAGAACCTTCCTCCTCTTTCCGCCATCACCTCTCAACACTGCATTGCACGCCCGAAGCTTGCGATAGTTTCCAAAAGTGGCGCCACTGATCCCACCACGCTGTCAGCCAATCGCAGGGGCTCTGTCCCTCCGGCGAAGAGAAAGAAAGGTTAGCTGGCTCAGCGCACGCCCTTTTCTCGCCAGTTCAAGGGCACCTGCGCCATGGGTATGCCGCTTGGCCCGCTCCTCAGGAACGCGGGCAGCCCTGAAAAAACGAAAACGGACGCGGCCCCATAAACCATCCATTTCTGAGCGACATACTCCTAAGTTTCCGCCGTCGGGAATATAAGTGAGACGACAGCTGTGGGCCGCTGAAGGGGCTCGGCAAGCAGAAGGAGCAGCCGAACCACATCATCACTATCACCAGTTCTCTTTGTTCAAACAACTATGTCTTTTTAATGCGTCCCAACCCTCAATTCAGCACTCGAACACGTTTTGACAAGCTTTGCGTCAGTGCCCTTACCGGTAGAGAACGGATTCAATTTTGTTTGCAGGGTGTTCGCGCTAATTCAAGGGGCGCCATGGTAGAACCAGCCAATAATATCACGAAGCTTCAGAACAACCACTGTCTTCACTCGGCGTCGAAATTCTGGGTCTTCGAATATGCTTCACAGCATACATAAAGAACTTTCCCACACTGCCTGATGTGAGGGGTTTCGCAGTGCTAAACCGCGAGCGAGTGCTATTCGTTGTCATCCGAGCTGGCCAAGCGAAACTGAAACAACTCGTATGGGTGACACCGAGGATCCGATGCGTTGTACTGTTGAATCTGAAAATCGCTAAAGAATTGCGTGTATGCTTGACCACTACTTTCTAGGTGTTACGCCCTATGAATACGATGTGACAAGCTTCTAGATTCGGTATACTTCACGTCGTACTGCTGTGCCTTTTCATACCATGAATTGAAGCCCGCTACAAGAGAAGGGCAAGTGTCAGACATAGTTTTTGTGCTCATGTGAATGGTCCATGGTTTCACTGCAATGGCAGCTGCGGTAAGAAAAGCATTCCTCGTTTATGATAGCTATGTAGACATGTTACGCTAGCATGCTTTCGTGGTTTGCATGGTTTCCAGTAATAACAAATACCTGACGTTCCACAGTCGAGTTTTCTTTACTTGGTATCGTGGAACAGGTATGCTAACTCAAAGTGTACCTGGCACTATGCTTGAGCAGACTCTGCGCATCATATTACATGTTCCGTACCCTTGGTCGGAGATACAAGGCTTTTGAAGGGACACTAAAGGGTAAATACAACTAGGCTTGTATTAATAACTGCGGATCCGAGTATTATGGTGCCTAATAATCGATTACGGTGCCTGTATACACCATTCTCGTGACTAGCGGTCGTTTGATAAGGCGAAAAACACCGTAACATGAAAACAGGCGCCACATACCCCTGCACTTTATGGTACTATGTTTTGTGACGTGACGAATGTTGTGAATAGCGAGAGCTTATCGGAGAAGGATAAACAGTTTCAGAATAAACAGTTTCGATGTGGTTGAGCACATGAACCGAACGTAAATCAAAGCTTTCCGTGAGCCCATCGTATATAAAAAACACAGGCTGCACCTTTAATGGGCTGGCGACACAGGTTGATTCTCCCCTTGAAGTCAGCCAGTCATGCTTTCAGTATTTGTTTCTAAAAAGCAGTAGTGCGCAATTATCGAGTCAACAACCTAACGACAACTGAGCGCTCGAGCTTCTGCGAGCAATATAACCCGGCACAAAGCACCTAAGAGTCATTTCATTAAGAAGCGGAAAAAGGAACAAAATGCCCTGCAGGTGGCGAGCGACCTGCCTGACCTTCAATATCCCTTCCCCAGCGCGCGGATATTGCTATGGGTAAGAGCTGCCGCGTGCGATTCGAAAATGAATCGCCCCTTGAAAGACTTACTGCGACTGGTTAGCTGACCGACCCGCCCTTGTGATTTTTCGTTCGCCTCGAGCCGCGGTTTATAAGCAAAGCGCGCGTCGCTCTGCTCTTGTTATGTTTGAGCCAGGGGGACTGCGGGCCATGTGCCACTATTCGACACGGCGGCCGTGAAGAGTTTAGTTCACGCTAGGTTCGCGCCGCGCGAGAGTAATATGACATGCCTGTGATCGCCAGACGAGGTGAAGTGATGGCGCCCTCTTGAACGGCGCCAGCTGGGAGCCTAGGATGCAGCGCTTGATATTAGAAACGACCCTTGTTGCTTCTAAAAAGGCTTTGCTCGCAGCCTACTCGATGGGGTTTGGAAATCTGGAGTAGACAGGCATACCGGCCGCTCGGGTATCTAGAAGCGTTTCTCATTCCGTCGGTGAAGAATCATGAACGTCCAATCCGCCCTCCAAAGTCAGAAAGTGTTGCCGTAGTCTGCCGTGGCTCGTAGACGTAAAAGCTACCGTTGCCAGCGCTTATGCTTTTGACCGAATACCGGTGCTGCCGGTGCTTCGCTCCTAGTTGGTAACTGCAATGGCTACGTCACAAAAAGGAACGGTAATTCGTGAGGAAAAATGCACAGCTTTGCTTATTTCGCAGCAAATAGCGCATGGTTTCTCGTCGAACAAAAGCTGAGAAAGCTACGAAACGTGTGAACTTTAAGTTACAAATAAATTTTATTGAGCCTTTAGTGTCCCTTAACACCATCAAGCGCTCGCCTTGGGCATATTCGCACGCCTTTTCAACATGATACTTGCGTTTTACGTAATTTGTGTGAGGTGGCACGATCCGCGCCACACGGCAGTTATAGGTGGTATTCGTTGAAAAGTTGAGCAGTCGAGTTCTTCGCTTGGAAAAACTGTAAACGAAAAGTACATGACCAACCCGCCACGGCGCCTGCACGCCGAGGAAAACAAAAACACCGCTGTGCGTCGTCTGCTCCATTCAACCCGTTTCTCAACGGTGGGGTGAACAGATATATTATAATTCGCACCCACATTGGACTCGAGGCAATACTTTACGTTCTTTCAGGTAGCGTGCCACACAGTCATTGGGCTCAGCACGGACAAGTAGCGCCATCCCACGGAGCCTGACGTAACCAGTGACGGCGCACTCACACGGTTGCCTGCATGCGCGCCTCGCCAGTGAATACAAGCAATAGCAGTTTGCAACAGTAGAAACAGTTTGTCGCAGATTCATGCAAGTTTATCCCTCGAACGAAAACCTTATTCGGGCGTTTTAGCTCACGGAATAATTCGTGCCTTGTTTTTATGCTTGCCTAACAAGTTGGAGCGACAGTTTCCAACACGACACTTTTGAAGCAAAGCTGTCTACCTCTACCAGCCAATGGTTCCTTCGTGGCGTGCGCGACAAGAAATTCCCAACGCGGCTGGGGAGGGGGAGGGCGGTTTTCACTTAGGGAGCACAGTGTAGATTCTGCGGCGAATGGTTACGCAGCGTTCCTCGCACGCATGTGCCTGCTCATGCAAGTGGGCGCGTGGCCGGGACGGCTTTTTCGTATGCTTCAGCGACGGTTGTTCTGAGCAGGTTTTTTCTGCAGTTTCGCGTCCATTGCACGCTTCCTTCGCACGGCTTGAATAACGTGTTCCACAGCACCTTCATGGCAACCCAGACCCGACAGAATTAAGTGGTCGTACGGCACAGATACGTTAAGGATTGGTTTGCAGGGCGGGAAAACGAAATGTAGAGACAACGTACAGACATCTGGCCGCTAGAGAAACGCTACCTTTTGCGCAGTGTTTGCCACAAAGGCACTTCGTTTTCTAAACTGGTGAAGACCGATTCGGTTGTGTTTTAACTGGTATTACAAAAGCCAAAAGGAGCGAATAGTTCTGATAAATGGCGATTATAAAATTCCCCGCAGCTTTCTCGTAACTCTCAAACTTAGTAAGCTAACTAGTTTAAATCGGTATAAATGGGGATCATTAAGCTCACATCCTGGAGTGTTTTGGTGCCTGCGCTTGGGTCGCGCAGTGACGTAGCCCCGCTCTAGCACATCAGGATGGCTAGGTTCCGCTATCTCAACCTTCAAAAGACGCTCCTCTCCGTTTTCTTTCTGGCGACCCAAGGCGTGGCTGATGTGTTGGCGTCCTCCCCCCTAGCCCGGCCATGGCCGACGCTGATGCGTTCGGGACACCGGCCGCCGCGAATTCCAGGTAACGGCTGGGAGGATTTCTGGTTTCTCTCTTTGTAGAGCCCCATGCGTGAATGCAAGGGACGTAGCGTGGGCAATTGTTGTTGGTGCCGTTTAAAGCTTTGCTTTCCAACCACCTTCACGGCGCGGATTGTGGCAATTTTTTTTTGTTGCGCGGCTTCATAAAGTCAGTCTTTTTCAAAGTCGTGGCAACGCACAGCGCTCTCAGAACATTTGAAAAAAGCAAGGCTTTTCACGAAGTAATGTCTTAAACATTTCACAGTATGGTACTGATGCACTTGCTGTCTCTGCGTTTATGCGGCTGGCAAACTGTGCCTAAATTTTGCATGATATAGGTGCACGTATAATAATCTCGACATTGTTACTTTGTTTGCTGAGTATAGTTCCGTTGTCTACAGGATATGGTTGTTTAGCTATATCAGGCTTATTGTTTGTGTGTAAAATTCAGCGACTTCAATATATTATGCCGAGGTTTAGAACAAGAGCTGCCTGTTGTTTGAGGGCTGCTTAGCTTTGTGTGTTCTTCGGTCCACCTTGATTCTTAGCGTCCTCGGCAGTTTTTCAGGTTGCGCACAGGTATTGCATCTCATGGACTGATCCTCCCTCATGAGAGCTTCAAGGTGTTACGTGGGTGATCTTAAGCTACTGGAGTGACTGGACGGAATGGGTTTCCATGACTTGGGAAGGCAGCAAGACACTAAAAAATGCGAGGCAGAGATGTGCTGCACCCCTCTTGGCCGTTTGCTCGATCCTGTGGAGATCAATTGTTATATCCCATACGGCTGCATAGTAATGTGTGCATTTACAGCGTTTTAGTACCATGCATACAATGCATGTATGATCCCCGTTCTAGCACTTACCGATTTCATTGCGGCAGTTAAGAAACACGTCAACCTAAATCAGACCTTTGATTGTTGCTTTATTTCTTTCCTTTTTTGAGTCAGTCACGTACGGATGGTGGACTATATAAAGCTCTAGGATTTGTTAATCTCAATTTAAGCCTTTAAAATCGTTCTCGGGTTTCCAATTTCCTGGGAAGAACAATGCTTGCGGTACTTCGCTGCCAAGAGCCAGAGACGGCTTTTTGTTGGTTCAATTGCATAATTTTTGTTTTCTTGTTCTGACAATTTTCTTATTTACATATTATAAATTTTAAATGTCCTTATTGCGACTGTACGCCATTTTTTTCTTTCGGCAAGAATACCTAAGCATCGACGCATTTCCAACTGCGAGCACCGACGCGCCTTAGCAAAAAAAAAAAAAGACTCAATTGTCTGCGTTACGAGCACGGGAAGGCGTTATCGCTCGTCCCTGCTCTTTTTCAGCAACATTTATTTATTTATTTTATATATTTATATATTTATTTATTTACTTAACACGATAACCACAGCGCAAATGTTGCCATTACAGTGGGGGGGGGGGCAACATACAATAAAATAAAGTACTGATGTCATGTGTCAAGGGCACCCCCTGAGAGGGGGATGCATGAAACCCCCCGAAAAATAGAAGAAAAGAACAAAGGAACGAGTATTTTGAAGTGCGCGCCAGGAGCGCGCCAATCAGCAAGCGCCAGCACCGACGCACCAAGGAATCCTGGGAAAAGGTGGCAGCACACTGGTCGCGGCCAATCAGGGAAGGCCACGCAGGTGACAAGTGGCGAGATGCCATATAAGGACAGGGAGGAAGCAAGAAGCCAATGGAGAGTGCGCACGGTGAGAGCCCAGAGGGTATAAAAGCGGGGGCGCACAAAGAGAAGGGGGAGGCAAGACAAAAGGGAGGCAAGAAACCGAAGAAAACCAGGAGGCGGCCGGAGCACGTGCGCTTAAACGAACGAGCCACGGGGACGCGGCCAGGCCATCGACCACGCCATCCGAGCCTGGGAGGGAGCGGGCCGACTTCGCATCGGCACCGTCATCCTAGGTGCACCACGAACCTGTGTCTTCGTGGCCCCAGCGGCATCGGTCGGGCACCAGCGGCCAGCGTCCACGCTCCGTCGACGTTCGTCTCGACGGCCCCGAAAGGCGACGTTCGTGCCGAGCCTACCTGGAACCTCCAGCGGCAGCGGCTACCAGGGGGTAGCCACCGAGGAAGCACGCCGCCGAAGGGATGACCGCGCGCGTCGAACGCCGGCATCAAGGACCTCCAGCGAGCCAGAGGCACGCCGCGCGAGCCCACGCCGTCCAAGAGTGACCGCGCGCATCGTCCGAACGCCGGCATCCAAGGACACCTCAGTGAATTTTGACGACGTCAACGTAGCTTCTTTGCCTGAGGGTTTTTTTTGTGTGTGTGCCACGTCAACGGCTTCCCTGTGTCTTGCCGAGCTGGTAAAGACCACCCCACCATCGGTTCACGTGACAAATAATTGGCGAGCCTGCCAGGATTGATTTATCCTCACCAAGGATATTTCTATCGGGCCCAGTCACGTGTCTTACCAGCTTGGAGAATGGATTTGGAAAGGTTGTTGACGTTGGTGCAAACGCAAGGTTTGAACAAAGAACAGGTTTTCCAATTAATAGATGAAGAGAGCCGCAAAGTGCATGAGAAATTGGATGCAGAGATAGAAGAGCTGCGAAAGAAGGTAGAACTAAAAGAATCGAGGCGGCGGTTCGGGGAAAATAGTTTCTACGAACAAGGAGGCAGCGTTGAACCCGCCGCGCGTGAAACTCAGGGCACGCGCCTAGCGCTCAGCTTTGATGCTAAAAGCAAAATAATAGAAAAAGAAACAGGGCTCTCGCGACAGAGCGCCCAGGAGGAAAGACGCAAATAGAGCGGTGAACGCGCCGCACGTGACACCGCAGGCACGCTGAGCGCCGACCGAGATCAGGCACGTGAGACAGATAGAAGGCAGGTCGCAGATCACGATGAGGCACGTGAGATAGAAGGAACGCGGATCGCTGGCCACTGCGAGGCACGTGAGGAAGAAAGCACGCAGACCAGCGACGGCGAAAGAGCAAGTGCGCTTGATAGAATGCAGGTCGCAGATCATGATGAGGCCGCGGAGTAAAAAAGGAACACAAAGAAAACGATTGTGTCTTCAGACAACCTGCTGAGGACAAAGGCGTGTTCGAAGCGCGGGGCAGTGAAACTGGCTGGGCGTGGCTCAACCGCAGGCCAGGCGCTTGGCGATGAGCGCTCCGAGAACACGCCAGGGGAGGACAGCTTGCTGCCGCCGAGCGGCTCTGTTGATTCAGTTACTTTTACGGTCTCCGAAAAAGAATTAGTTGAGACTGAGGCACCTGCCGCTCCGTGCACTGGTAGTAATGACATCAGGCTTGAAGGCTTTAGTGAAAGTTCGTTAGAAATTCGTATGAGTAGTAAGAGTAGCATCATCCTCGAAACGCCCAGTGCGAAGCTGTTAGACAGTGAAGCGGTCAGCTCTGAGTCTGAGATGGTCAATGCCGCCACTAGGGCGCAGCCTAGTACCGGGATTTCAGACCAAATAGAACAGCGCCCTCGGCCCAAGTTCTGTGACGTCGATGGAAAGCGAGAACTAGAGCAGTGTGGAGAGATGGCCTGCAGGGGCTAGTGATGTCACGCAAAAAGGTCGTAGAAGCTCTGAATACGCAAGCCAAGTCTGCACAGAACCAAAAAAGAAGAGACCGCAGGAATGCAGAAACGTTTAGCGGTAGTCCGGGCGCGAAATGCGTAAAGGATAGCCAAATGAAATTCTGTCGCGCGGAGAAAACGGCCCGGTTCGGACACAGTGTGGGGCTATTGAGCAGACGGAGGGCCAAGGAGAGATGAGAGTAGGCCAAAAGAAGGCTCAGAGTGAACATGGTGAGCAAGGTAGCTCACGTCATAGAAGAAATGACGCGCTCCAGCGGCTGGCGAGCTCGTATGGTGCCCAAGAGCAGCGCGCAAGCGCAGAGTGGCAGGTGAAAGTGTAAGCGTTGCTTGCCAGCAAAACCATTCAGGCAGGCTATGTGCGACCGGCACGCGAATGGTCTGACGAAAGCCTGTTATAACCGATCTGTTTGTGTAGGTAAAGGTGCTGACTGGTTAAGGCGGAAGAAGGTTAAGATGAAGCAATAGGTCAGTGAACCTGATGGAAAACACGGAGCTAACTCGGAAAGGAATAGGACCCATTACGGTGACGAAACGATTGTGTGTTGTGGTAGAGCCTCAGTAGGGTAGTAAAGTGAAAAGGCAAGTTTGTGTAAATGTATATAATGAGAATAGTTATCGAAATGTGTGATTTTGATGAAGTTAGAGCAAATTGTATGAGTAGTTTGGAGTATGTGCATGAAGTGTAGATATGAAGTAGTTGCAAAGTGCGGTTGAGGAGTAAGAGGAGGAAAAACGTTAGTTTGTGCCGCTTGATAGAGTGTTGTCCAATTAGAGTTCACTGAAGAGTTTGATTGCTGTGATGTGCTAGAGGAGTGTGTTTGAGTAGATTGGTGTTTAAAAAAGTGATGTATTGGTGATAAAACGGGAACGTTGTGTGAACCAAGGTTGTGTGCTCGGTACACGAGTGAACTACAGTCAAGGGTGAAAAAAGTGAAGTATGAAGTAAAAGGTGCGTGGAAAGAAGTGATCTGTGTTGGTGAACAGTGGACGTATGAGAAGTCAGCAACGCTGGTTGAAAAACAAGACATCTGTGGCCAAGATGAAGCAGTTTTTTTAGAAAAAAACTCTTAAAGCGGGGGGTTTTTTCTTGTGTCAAGGGCACCCCCTGAGAGGGGGGTGCATGAAACCTCCCGAAAAATAAAAGAAAAAAAAAGGAACGAGAATTTTGAAGTGCTCGCCAGGAGCGCGCCAATCCGCAAGCGCCAGCGCCGAGGCACCAAGGAATCCTGGGAAAAGGTGGCAGCACACTGGTCGGCCAATCAGGGAAGGCCACGCAGGTGACAAGTGGCGAGATGGCCATATAAGGACAGGGAGGAAGCAAGAAGCCAATTGGAGTGCGCCACGGGAGAGCCCAGAAGGGTATAAAAGCGGGCGCACAAAGAGAAGGGGAGGCAAGAGAAAGGGAGGCAAGAAACCGAAGAAAACCAGGAAGCGGCCGGAGCACGTGCGCTTCAACGAACGAGCCAGGGGGACGCGGCCAGGCCATCGACCACGCCATCCGAGCCTGGGCGAGAGCGGGCCGACTTCGCATCGGCACCGTCATCCTAGGTGCACCACGAACCTGTGTCTTCGTGGCCCCAGCGGCATCGGTCGGGCACCAGCGGCCAGCGTCCACGCTCCGTCGACGTTCGTCTCGACGGCCCCGAAAGGCGACGTTCGTGCCAAGCCTACCTGAGACCTCCAGCGGCAGCGGCTACCAGGGGGTAGCCACCGAGGAAGCACGCCGCCGAGGGATGACCGCGCGCGTCGAACGCCGGCATCAACGGACCTCCAGCGAGAGAGGGCTACCAGGGGGTAGCCACAGAGGAAAGAAGTCAGGACGCGCGGAGCCACGCCGTCCAAGGAGTGACCACGCACATCGAATGCCGGAACCGAAGCGAGATGAGGACGGCCACCACCGGGTCGCGGCCACGCAACGGGTGCGACACGTCAGCGCCGACGACAGTGGGGTAGGCCAGTCCATTAGGGGACATATTCGTAGGATACAACTAGGGAGTTGTAGTGAGAAAGAGATGAAGTAGGACTTGATGTAACTCGTGAATTTGGACTGAAGGTGTAGAACTTTATCGTAGAGTGTTTTGAGTTTGATTTTGAATTGTATTTTGAGCTGTTAAGTTAGGGGTTTTTATGTGAGTTGTATTTCGGGATTGTAGAGGTTTGAGTGTTTATCGTTTGTGTGTAGTTTAAATATTGAGTGCTTTGCATGAAGGTTTTTTTTATGTGTGCATTAAATGTATGTTGGTTAAACACGTCAACGGCTTCCCTGGGTTCCATTGCTCCGAGCTGGTAAAGACCACCCCACCAATCGGTTCACGGTGACAACTGAGTACAGGTTTGTACAAAGCAAAATTGAACGGTAACAATCGAAACCACACAAACTGATTGTCCAATGGCGAGCGAAGACAGCATACAATTGAAGGGAATCACCTCATCTGCAGGCATGCGGCGGAAGTTTCACTCGACGTAAAAGACACCTCCTGCTGAGTTAGATTATTCCAGTCCGATATAGACCTCGGACCTTTGCAATAAATCTCTCAGATTAGGTTATCTTCAGTCCAATCGATGACCTTGGGGCTTGTACCTGTACTCGTGACGGCAGCCATATGCCAGGTTTGTTTTTAATGTTAGCAGTAGCAATGGGCACCCCGTCTAACTCGACAGTAAGTATTTTCATCGGCATGGTCGCTGCCAGTGATATTAAGACATCTAAGAGCATGTATGATTTCCCAGTGAACCAGGCCTACAATTAGTCTGATGCCTAAGAAAAGTGGAAAACGTTTTTGTGGGCAGTGTGCCTGCTTTCTTAAATTTGAAATGAAGCTCCTTTAGCTCCTCACTCAGCAATGCGAAAGCTTTCAATAATCTTAAAACTCTTACAAGGCTTGTACAGGTGCCCCCAAAATTAAACGGAGCATGAGTTGGAGATCCTGATTGGGTTTCTCCACCATGTTCCTAAGCAGCTACCTCTAAGAGACTTTTCAAGAAAGTCATTCTAGAATAAAATCTGGGCGCACATATTGTATTTGTGGTTGTGTCCGCATAGAATAGAAATTATTGAAATTTCAGAAAGCCATGCCCCGTTTACTTTTTGGGTACCTGTACGTAGGTGTTCCTAAATGAAATATTATTGCCGCTTTTTTTGTACGAATCATACAAATGTGTGGCCATTAGGAGAGTCTACTATAACGCGCGGGTATATGCCATATGCAAGGCAATTTAAAGTATACATGCAGTAGTCCTGATCTCGGGTGTCTGGACTGCACAAATTAAAAGCGTCCGGTCGAGCCACTGTTATGTTTCGTGCACTTCTTACGGGCTCTACTATGTAGACATACGGCCGCACATAGTGCAAGCCTGGCCCAGAGAGGCCGCAAAAAGAAAAAAACTCCACAAACTCCGCATGGAGTGTGAGAGTCGCTTATTGAACCATCACCACACTTATAAAGCTTTTATGCAAAAGAGAAGGCTTGCCAGGTATGCTGACATTCCAATTTACTACCGTCAAGGCGGAAGAACCTTCCCCGACTCCGCATTCCCAGTTAACAAGAGCAGAAGCCACCACCCTTCGAAAACTACAGACAAATACGTACCCCCACAGAACCCTACTCCATGCGATTTACCCCACCCAATACCCCTGTACCTGCCCTTTCTGTCAAACGCCCGGTACACTGTACCACAAGATTTGGGAGTGCCGGAAGACCCCAGGCCTTGCCCCAATACCCCCCCCTCCCCTTCTACAAGCAGTGGGCGAACCGTCTGACGAGCCCGGACCTTGGGATCCAGCGTGAACTGGTGACGAGGGCCTGGGCCCCCAGCCGAGCTCAGGGTATCCCGGAATAGGGATACCCCCCACGGGGCGGGTGACCTAACACTTGCACCAGCTTGACAAATAAAGATTTATTCATCATCATATGCAATAACAAAGGATGGATAAGGTAGGAATTACAATGCTGTAGCAATATGATAAAAATATTGAGGTGGCTTTGGAGTTATTCGTTGTACTTTAATATGATATTGTTTACTGACCATGAAATATAGTTCAACTCTTTTTTACCTGTACATATAGTTTGTTAAGGCATGGGTTGCAAATTCATCATTCAAGGCCTGTAATGGTCATCCCCGATTGTCCTCATTTTGTATCATCCTGAATAGTTTTTCTTGTCTTGATTATTAAAACGTCCGTGTGCGCAGTGCTTTCAAGAGGCATAATTTCATTAGGTCTGTTAACTTTCACCAGCGTTTCGAAGGTCCCGGCTTCTGTTGCAAACCAGTGGTGCACATTTAGATCGCCCAGTTATTTCTGCGAAAACGTATAATCCTGAAACTATCGATATTCAACCCGGCGTTTACTTCAGCGTGCACGGTTTTTGTTTAATGCCTGGTCGCCTATTTCATTCTAAACGCCTCATGACCCGTGCGTTTATTGAAATCCCCGGCATTGTGGGAACAGTACTGGCCAAAGGGAAAGCGTTCGGTGGTTCGCTGATGCCGTTCTAATTGGAAGGCAGTTGTAATTATTTGATGTTCTCTTGAAGAAAAGCAAAGGAATGGTAAATGTATTGTGACCAACACTATGTTTTTGTTTTTTTTCGTATTTATTACTCTTGTTGCGTGCTTCAGTAATTATTGCGAACGTTCACTTTTTTGCTGGATTGTGTTCCTGCAATGCACTCACATTGGTTATACTTAAACAATTCTCAAGCTCAAGTTCAAGTTTATTGCAGTAATTAACACGTGTTCACAGTTGGGTTAAAGTACAGAGGAAGGTCCGAAGGCCGAAGCCGTAGGCGGGACGTCTCATTTAAAGTGCTAGAAACTATTGTATTGACTTGTGTTACCATTTGCTGTGTTTAAATCCTTTTTATTTTGATCCGAATTGCGGATTTTTGCAAGATAAAGTCATATGACAATTCTGCAGTTTAGTATTTTCAGTATTCAGCGGCTTGAAATCTTGTTTCGACCATTAGGCAACTATTAACAAAACCGGAATCTTGGAACAATGTGAACATCATCCTAATCCATACGACACGTGACATGAAGGACTTAAGAATTACAGTCCGATCAGCTCATTGTCAGTCGTCTATAAGGTACTTACCAAGTTAAGCGCTAACAAAATTTCTGCCACCTTAGAATTCAGTCAACCTAACGATCAAGCGTGTTTTCTTAAAAGCTATTCAACAATGGACCATATTCACACGATCAATCAGGTGATAGAGAAATGCGCAGAATATACCCAACCACTATGTAGAGCCTTCATAGATTATGAGAAAACATTTGACTCTCGCAAAACCTTAGCAGTCACTCAGGCATTGCGGAATCAGGGTATATAGGAGCATTGCGTAAGAATACTAGAGGATATCTACAATGGCTCCCCAGCTACTATCGTCCTGCATAAGGAGAGCAGTATAAAATACCTAGAAGGACGGGCGTCAAAGAAGGAGACATGATGTCTCCATTGTTATTCGCAGCATGTTTACAAAAGGTATTCAGGAGATTGGATTGGGAACAGGTGGGCGTAAGGGTTAATAGACAATACCTCAGTAACCTCAGATTTGCTGATGACGTCGCCTTACTATGTAACTCGCGGGAAGAATCGCTAAGCATAATTACCGCACTGTACAATGAGTGTAGAATCGTGGGCCTGAAAATATTAAGCAGAAAACAAAAACAATGCTTTATAACTTAGGGAGTGCCCAGAGGTTTGCGAAAGGTGGCTAGGCAGTGGACATTGTTAGCGAATTTATCTACTCAGGCAAAGTAGTGACCCCAGATACCAATCATGAGGCAAAGATAATTAGGATAAGAATGTGGTGGAGTGCATTCAGCAGACATTCTCAGATAATGAATAGCAGCCTACCATTGTCCCTGAAGAAGAAAGTATATGACAGCTGCATCTTACCGGTACTCACCTACGGGGCAGAAACATGGGGGCCCACTAAGAGGGTTCAACTTAAATTTAGAACGACACAGCCGGCAATGGAGCGGAAAATGATAGGTGTAACATTAAGGGACAAGAAGAGAGCGGAGTGGGTTAGGGAACAAACGCGTGTTAAGGAGATATAAGAAGTAATTAAGAAGAAGAAATGGACATGGGCAGGGCATGTATGGCGAAGGCAAGATAACTGTTGGTCACTAAGGGTAAGAGAGTGGATCCCTAGAGAAGGCAAGCGTGGCAGGGGGCGGCAGAAAGTTAGATGGGCAAATGAGGTCAAGAAGTTTGGGGGGTAAATTGGTCGGAGTTAGCATAGGACCGAGATATCTAGAGATTCACAGGGGAGGCCTCTGCCCTGCAGTGGGCGTATAGAAGCTGACGATGACGACGACGATGATGATGATGATGAAAAACGTTTGTGACGGTGGTTAGGCTTGATGCCTTCCGTTGCTCAATGAACGCGTACATTATTGACTGAGTCGCAATGTTCTAACGCAAATGGCAGTGTGACACAGGTTAGGAAGTTCAGGAGCTTTACGGTATATTGTTTGTAAGTGTGATGATTACGCAATTATCATGGAAGAGATAGAAAAGTGTTCGTGGTTAGCCTACGGTACGAGAGAAATAATGTATTAAGCCACTATCCCTTCCAAGTTACTTTTAATTTGTGAAATTTTGTCGTCTGCTGCGTCTGCTACATAATCTGTCGCAGCAAGACGCGTGCAACAAGCTTTTTTCACTGAAACCGTAGATACAGTTCTAGGAACATCCTTCCAGATATATTATCAGCCACGTTATGTGAAGCAGCGTTCCAGAGACATTATTATCTCTGTCGCTCTTTCATGCGCAGCCGTGCGTATTCATTTGGGGTATCGTTCCTAATATTAAAACGTTAAGTGGAAAACAGGTTACAGTTAAAGGAGCCATGAAGACAAAATACAAGTTCGGGTTATTAGAAAGACTGCTTAGTCCCGATAACAATAATACCAATATCATCGCAATCTTTGAACAAATAACGGAGATATTAAAGAAAACGTGTGAAGCAGTCGCGACCCCCTAGCCAATTTCCCGCAACTTTTCTATGAGGTCACGGAACTTTGTTTGTGCGATTGGCGGCCGCCTAACTGACTTGTCGCGACGACACATAACTGGACGTCTGTAATGGGGCCTCTACTTCCATTTGACCGCATCACTTGAATGCTAACGTGCAGTTAACGCACTGAAAATCATGTTTTATTGTTGGCCCGTATGACGTCATTCTTGCTCATAACACGTCACTGTGGCGCAAAATTTGAAAGTTTTTAAATACTTTTTGCTTTTTTTCGTTAAAAAAACATATTTTGGGGTTCTAATGGAGCTGAGTGAGATACTGAATCCTAGTTCTTTCAAATTAAACGAAGTTGTATTTTCTCTTCATGGCTCCTTTAAGAAGAGTAACATTTCTGAAAAAAAGTTCCTCTAAGAAAAATCTCTTCACACAAGATAACGGGTGTACCTGCAGAATAATTTGACATTTCTCAGTGCGATGTTCTAAACCTACGGCAAGTTCAAAATTATTGGAAAATAATTTCATTCTCTTTGATTTGTAGGCTCTTGTAAAAGAATATAATTCTCAGAAAAATTGAGGTGGCATTGTTACTATAAATAGTAACTCTGCTCTGGCATCCACAATTGGATACTAAATGCACTAGCTTCGCATCCGCAATTTGATAGACCACTTTTATGCCAAATTAAACCCACAGAAAATATTTCATGTGAAATAAAGAATAAACCGCTCTTAAAAATGGGCCTTTTCTATTCACCGCTTGGAGGAAGGTAGCATTTATTATTTTATGAATGGTATTTCTTGGCGCAATGTTCCGAAAATCTTCGCTTAGTCATCTGAGTCATCATCCTCTTGGGACTTCGAAATGACACTCTCCATCCACTTTTTGTGGTATTCAGTGCTTTCGAAGACAAATGGGAAAGACGGGAATTCTTTCGGTCTGAACCAAGAAAAGACGCCGATGACGTACCAGTCGTCCTTCGTGTAGAACATTGGAGCGCCGAAGTCGTCCTGCGCGGAAAAGCAAATGCGGGCAATTCCTTTCGCTACAATGTACAGGCACAGATTGATTGAACGTGCTGGGTCATGACTGCGTGCAGGTAAATTGAAGGCGAAATTTAAAATTGTGTTCATGAAGGCGTGCAATGATAACGGTTGGTGGAGTTCTCCTTTTTTGTTTCATTCATTTATCCATTATTTTCGTTTTTTTTTCTGTCTTCAATCACTCGAATGGTCCAGTTACACATTATTGTAACTACCGCAAGGGCGAGGAAGTGAGCGCGGATGTGAGTAGAAGGGCTTTTTAAGGAAAACTTTGAGGAGGTAACCCTGTGAGAGCTTGAGGAGGCATTGAGTCGTTTCCCTGGTGCGGCTCCTGAATCTTGCGGTATTACCGCCCACGTGCTAATACTTTTATTCAACGAGTCTACAGACTTTCTGCTGCGCGTGAGTAACCGCTCCCTACAGCATTCATGGGTCCCATTTGAGTGGCGACTGGTAAAGATTGTTCCCCTTCTTAAATAAACGTCGTCTTGGATACACATTACGCAATATTAGACCTATTGCCCTAACGTGGAATTTTATAATACTAGTACATAGAAAGAATTTTGCTAAATCGAATTTAAAAGATATTAGAATGTGAGGAGCCTCAAACAGGTAGGATTCAGGCCTGGCTGCTCCGTATGGTCTGCCCACATTGATTTGGAGAGCTTTATTCAGCTTGTACGCCAACGCAAAGAAGCGGGTGTGTTGGTTACTCTGTATATTGCAAAGATTACGATAGCCTTGAATACCAAATTATTTTTAACACGATCAGGCGTTATTCTCTTCGAGGCTATATTTTTTCGTTGATTGGCAGTTTTTGTCAGGTGGAAAATTTTTTTGTTCACAGCAAGCCTTGTCCTCTCATATATACAGCTAAACTCGGAGTTGTCCCCATGGTTCTGTTCTATCTTTTGCGCTGAATAACACTTTATTTAGTTCAATTCTGGTAAATCCAGACATTTAGCTGTACAGTTACACGAATGATATTGCTTTTTTTTCCTTCAGCCAGCGATATTCAGATGTTGTATCTGCGTTTGCAGTCCTATTTAAGCACCTTAGAGGCTTGGCTGGATGGCCTCCCCTTGAACCTAAATTTGAGTAAATGTGTTGTTCTACTTCCATTCGCAGTGAGAGGACCAGTCTCCATCTCTCTCAGTTACCGTCAACAGGACATTCCTCAGGTCAATTGCTCAAGATATCTTTGAATGTTATACGAATATGCTCTCAGTTTGCTCCCACACGTACAATGCATTACGACTTAAGGGGCTCGGGCTGTATCATTTCTGAGAGGGCTAAGTCACAAGAGCTCGGGCATGGGTCGTCACACACTACTACTGATTTACAAAATATATGTGCGGCCAATTCTAGAATTTGGTTGTGTGCTGTTCTCTGGAAGTCTCCACTACAAACGTCTCCCAAAGCAAGCTATAAAGTTATATCTGGGTCTTACTCGTTATGTGCCACTTAATGTTTCATACATGGAAGCCCGAATTCCTCAATTAGCCTACCGTATGCATGGCCTCATCGTAGATGCGTATTTACGAGTTATGGAATCGCCCATATCCAGTCCGGAAATAGCCTTCATTTCATGGCCTTCGTTGTTCTTCGGTTGTCATGGCCGCGGTTCAAACAACCACAGGTGGTCTTCGTACAATCTCTATTTGACCCTTCAAATGTGTCCCGCTTGTCGGCTTCCGTACTTGATAGAGTCTCGTCCTTAGATATTTTTAGATGAAATTTCCACTCTAATGCTAGATCACTCCCTTTGAATATTTTGGCAGGCCTCCTACAGGATCACGTGAACAGTTTCCCTTCTCACTTCCTTATTGGAACTCATGCCACTGTCCGGAAGTTGAAGGCAGGTGTGGGTATTTTTTCTCCCGGTCTAGATTGGGCCTTTTCTCTCGGTTGCCAAACTTTCTTACTTCTTTCCCCTCAGAAGTTTTTGCAATAGTCTTGGCACTTCGTAAGCTTGGTTCTGCACAACAGGCAACAATTCTCATGGATTCATTTGCCGTTTGCTCTGACTCAACCCCCCTACGTCGAGCTCTTGCTTCTTTATCGCCTTCCTCCCTCAGAGAACTTCAAGTACTTCATTTTGTTTGGTTGCCTGGACATTCCGCTATCTGGATTAATAATCTGCTGTACCCTGGCGTATATGGCATTGGGTGGTCCTTGATTAGACGTTCTACCACCTTATCACTTCGGTTCGCTTTCGTAGGCTGTGCCTACATCAAAGTATGCCTGATTCTGTTTACGAAGACTTGGAGCTGGACACCTCCGGTACGCATGGAAGTGCAGCATAAGCTAATCGCGAGCTTGCAAAGTCACCCTCACTAGCTTTCGCTGTCTGCCAAATTTATATTTTAATTTAGACCACTGTAATCTTGCTCCGTCACTGCTACGCGCATACTGCAAAAAACCAGAAACGATCGGCCAGGTCTTCTTCTCCTACCAACGGTTTCCCTCTATAACACGAAAGTACTTAGAAAGCACATGCAAGCGGAAACGTCCCACTGCCTGCTGCACTGAGTTTTTTTTTATTCGGGGCTAAAGTACTGGGATTCGGCCGTGGGGATCTTTGCCATGCGTTACACTACTTCACTCTAGAATCAGGATGTCTGCCGTGTTAGCTATTATTTCGCCCTGCTAGATACCTCTGTCGAACGTACGCGCGCCTTGGTCAGTGCTTCATCTGTATCACATGCTCTCTTCGTCTTACTCACTCTTTAATTTTGATGTTTTTTACGTTTTTTACTTGTCTATAAGCTCCTGAGTTTTTATTTCTGAAGTCATCCACGGCTAATCTATATTGTAATGTTTTACTATCTTAATTTTGTTCCCGGAAACCTACACTGTATCATTCGCTAAAGCACCCATTTCCTGTCGGATCCCCTGAGTGGTTATGAGCCGTGTTTCTGGCACCACAACTACCTGAAGAGGACGACGAGGAACTATGGCCGTGATCGGACGCGCTCTGTGTGTATTCTCATATATATACCGTACTTTTCCTCTTACTGAATATGTTATAGTCGCGCCAAAGTGGTGCCGATATCCCGCGGCGTGAACAAACTACGGTATGCATACAACGGTTGCGGCCAATCCCTGAAAATAACTGACACCGACTAGACCATTCAACAATTCGCGTCGCAAAGGCCGTGTGTGGCACATATCTTGGACATGACCGTAACAGCATCCCATCTCCGGCGAAAGAACATTCCAGCACCGGCAACCGTAAAAATTATTTTCCTGGACTTCCCCATACTTGTAAATATCGGCGCAAGAACTGCCACCAAGGCGACGGTGTGCCCGCAATGACTGGAAAGGAATTATGCAGGAAACGACAACGCTGGTGGAAGTACAGATGCAAAGACGGGGGCTAGGACTATATCCTACGCATAACTGTTTTTCGCCGAGGTGGGGAGGTTGCTGAAACTTTATTACACGGAGGACGAGAAAGTGAGCGCAGATGTGAGTAGAAGAGGACGATGAGTAACGATGGCTGCGATCGGACGTGTTCTGTGTGTATTCTAGTGTAAATACAGTCACTCGGCTGCACGGGAGTGTAAAACCTCCACTCCCCCGCTGCTACCAGACTTCGCATCTCCACCTCCTGAGTCATTACCGCCATCCATGCAGAGTCTACGGTACAAAAAAAAACCGCCTTAAGGCCGTCATTCCAACGAGCATTTCGTCCGCTCTGGCCCCGCTTCCAAGATCAGCCGAAATTTTCATAAACGAATACTTCGCCAATGCTAGCTTAACCACAGAGACATTCCGTAAATGGTACTCCCTATCCCTGAAGCCTCGATGTCCGTTCTGGCCTCCTTCACACCCGCCAATCTCCAGCACCCAATTTGGCACTGTCCGAAATTTACCCGTTACAGAACCTCCAACGCTGCTTCTAATGCCTCCTCCTTATTCATCTACCCTCGTGCAATGTAACCCTTTACGCATACTTTAATTGTACACTACTCTCTAGAAATCAGTCTAGCGCGAGCAGTTTGAGCCGTGAGCCTGCTCTCGTCACCCATCTTCCGCGGTATGAATGAGTCATTCATACCGCGGAGCTACAGTGGCGCTCCCAGCGGAGTCATCATCAACATCATCACCAGCCTATCTACGCCCACTGCAGGGCAAAGGCCTCTCCCATTATTCTCCAATTAACTAGGTCCTGTGCCAACTGTGACCAATTTATCCCCGCAAACTTCTTGATCTCATCTGCCCATGTAACTTTCTGCCACCCCCTCCAACGCTTGCCTTCTCTAGGGATCCATTCTGTTACCCTTAATGACCAGCGGTTATCTTGCCTTCGCATTACATGCCCTGCCCACGTCCATTTTTTCTTCTTAATTTCTACTAATATGTCTTTAACACCAGTTTGCTCCTTGACCCACTCTGCTCTCTTCTTGTCCCTTAATGTTCCACCTATCGTTTTCCACTCTATTGCCCGCTGCGTCGTTCTCAATTTAAGGTGAACCCTCTTAGTGAACCTCCAAGTTTCTGCCCCGTAGGTGAGTACCGGTAAGATGCAGCTGTCATACACTTTCTTCTTCAGCGACAATTGTAGGCTGCTATTCATTATCTGAGAATGTCTGCCATGTGCACTCCACCCCATTGTGATCCTTCTAATTATCTCTGCCTCATGGTTGGGATCTGGGGTCACAACTTGGCCTAAGTAGATATATTCGCTTACCACTTCCACTGCCTCGCGACCTATCTCAAACCACTGCGCTGTCCCGAGGTTATTGATCATTACTTTAATTTTCTGCATTATAAGTTTCAGGCCCACGGTTCTACTCTGTTCACCCGGTGCGGAAAGCATGCTTTGCAATTCATCCCCCGAGTTACTTAGCAAGGCAACGTCATCGGCAAATCTGAGGTTACTGAGGTATTCTCCATTAACCCCTACTCTCACCTGTTCCCAATCCAATGTTCTGAATACTTCTTCTAAACATGCTGTGAATAACATTGGAGAGATTGTGTCTCCTTGTATGACACCCTTCCTTATAGGTCTTTTACTGCTCTCCCTATGGAGGATGATGGTAGCTGTAGACCCATTGCAGACATCCGCTAGTATTCTTACAAAATGCCATCTACCCCTGGTTCCGCAATGCCTGAATGACTGCTAGGCTTTGACCGAGTCAAATGCTTTCTCATAATCTATGAGGATATATATAGGGGTTCAGTATACCAGCGCACTTCTCTATCACCTGATTGATCGTGTGAATATGGTCCATTGTTGAATAACCTTTACGGAACCCTGCTTGTTCTTTAGGTTGACTGAAATCTAAGGTTGCAGAAATTCGGTTAGCGATTACCTTGGTAAATACCTTGTAAACGACTGACAGTAAGCTGATCGGCCTGTAATCTTTTAAGTCCTTCATGTCTCCTTTCTTATGGATTAGGATGATGTTCGCGTTCTTTCAAGATTCCGGTACCATTGCGGTCATTAGGCATTGCGTATACAGGTTTGCCAGTTTTTCAAGTACAATTTCTCCGCCATCTTCAAGAGGGCGGCTGTTATCTGATCCTCACCAGGTACTTTGCCCCCTTTCATTTCTTTCAAAGCCTTCCTTACTTCTTCGGTCGTTACTGTGGGATGTCTGTCTCCTCTGAACTACTGTCTCGTTCGGCATTATCCTGGATGTCCCGGCTACTGTACAGATCCCTGTAAAACGCCTCGGCCACTGTGACTATTTTATCCCTATTTCTGATGACATTGCCTTGCTTATCCTTAAGTGCATACATCTGATTTTTCCCCACCGCAAGACGTCTCTTCACTGCTTTCAGGCTACCTGCGTTCTTTACAGCGTATTCAATCCTCTCCATTTTATACTTCCGTATGTCAGCTGTCTTACGCTTATTAACTTCGATAGTTCCGCTGGTTCTATTCTGTCAGCTGCGGTGGAGATTGTCATTGTTTGCCGTTTCCTTATTAGATCTTTTGTCACCTGTAAAAGTTTACCAGCATCCTGTCTAGCCATAGTGCCCCCCGACTTCTACTGCACACTCCGTGATAATGCGTGTAAGGTTGTCTCTGGCTTCCAGTGTCGTAAGCTCGGCTTCCTCGTTAAGAGCGGAATATCGGTTCTGCAGCGTGATCCAGAATTCTTCTACTTTACGTCTTACTGTTAGCTCATTTATCGGCTTCTTTTGTACTAGCTTGTTGCGGTCCCTCCTCAAATCTAGCCTAATTTGAGATCTTACCATACGGTGGTCACTACACCTTACCCTTCCGAGCACTTCCACATCTTGCAGACGCCAGGGTTATCGCATAATATGAGGTCAATTTCATTTTTGTGCTCCCCATTCGGGCTCCTCCAGCTACCCTTCCGACTCTCCCGTTTACAGAAGAAGGTATTCATTATGCGTATGTTATTCCGTTCTGCAAACTCAGCTAGTAGGTCCCCCCTGGTATTTCTACAGCGCAGACCATAGTTCCCAAGTGCATTGTCTCCAGCCTGATTCTTGCCTACTTTAGCATTGAAGTCCCCCATAGCTACGGTATACTGTGTTTTTACTTTAGCCATTGCCGATTCCACATTTTCATAGAAGCGTTCCACTGCTTGGTCGTCGTGGCTGGATGTGGGCGCGTATCCCTGCACCACCTTGAGCTTGTACCTCTTATTGAGCTTAATTACAAGACCTGCGGCCCTTTCGTTAATGCCAAAGTATTCGTCTATGTTGCCAGCTATGCTTTTATTGACTATAAATCCCACTCCCAGTTCTCTTCTGTCCTCTAGACCACGGTAACATAGGACGTGTCCATTTTTCAGGACCGTAAAGGCTTCGCCTGCCCTCCTAACGTAGCTAAGCCCTATTACATCCCATTTATTGCCCTATAATTCCTCGAAAAACACCTCGAGACTTGCTTCGCTAGATAACGTTCGCGCGTTAAACGTTGCTTGTTGAGATTCCATTGGCGGCCTGTCCCGGCGGAGTATGCAGCGGCTACCGCAGGTGTTGCCATTCGTTGCGCTATCCCGGAGAGGAGAGGAGCTTGGGAAAGGAGAGGAGGAATGAAGGATAGGAGAGGCGCTTCGGAGAGGAGAGGAGGAATGCCTCGCATACTACTCACGCTTCCCCTACGGGAAGACGACGATGGTTGTTGAACGCGAAGCTATCTCGTGATGTAATATTTGGTTGGCCAATTCCTAGGGGCATGCTGGTACAATCACCATCAGCGGTGCCTGGCCAGGCATGCGCAGTGGGGGTGTGTACGCCGCACGGCGGAGGGAGGGACATAGCCCCGACAATAAGATTCTCCGCATCTAAATTCTGCCATTTTCTGGAAGCCGGAATTCAATCCGGAGCCTCACGGAGGTCCTGGTTTCCGTTGTTGTAGGTTCGATGACTAATGCACCGTGTGCTAAGCCTAGGCTTAAGGGCTAAGCATCTTATCGGGTAGCTCGTTTACGGGAGCGGCAGAAGACGTACTTCCTTCAGCTCAATAAGTGATTGCAAAACCGAGGAACGCACGACTGCGCGCGCAACTCGCGTTATCTCGTAGCGGGATGCAGCAGCGCAGCACGTGTCACCCACAACCCTTGATATATCGTCTTCACCCTCAAACCTCCGCGCTACTCTCCCCCGTCGCTTTCCTCTTCGATCCCTCTTCGGTGTCCTCCCCGTTCTCAGGGTTACAAGTGGAGCGAAGGTGAAGGACGCCGCGAAACCACAGGCGCAGCTGCTCAAATGCGGCGCTCTAAAACAGAACGATACGGGGGCGAAGGCGGATGGGAACGAGAAAAGAGGAAATTAGGAAGGTAAGATTCATTCGCAGGTAGTAAAAGCCGAAACCTGAAGCGACACTGATATCACGGAAGGGAAAGCGAGAAGGTTAAAGGGGTAAGAAGAGCTCATTGTGTAGAAATGGTGAGAGGAGGCCAAAAGGAGGAAACTCTTTCTCGGGAATGTCGTCATTCGCAGCGAAGCAAGAGGACACGCGTTATATTCGGAAACAGCCAACTGAGAGCATGCTTTCATTTCGCCATTTAGGAAACCCAAGGTTAGTAGTCAGGTGTAGTGCAGGAAAATAACCAGAGCGCTTTCACAACGATAGCCAGACTACTTCGTGTCGATTAGATTGTTTGTGATACTTGGGAATGCGGATCAAAATGTTTCAGCAAGTGCATTGTGCAGTAGGATAGCAAAATATGGTGAGTGAGAAGATGCTTATGTTAGTAAGTGCAGAAAGACACAGGACAGGAAGAGATACAGAGAGGATGGCAGAAGCGCTGTCTAACTACTGTCTAACAACAAGGAAAATGGCTTATCATATGCCATGCGCACGCGGCTTTGTTGCGCACAGCGAAGACAATTCGTGCAAAAACGTACGAAAAGAGAACTACAAAACCAAGGAAACACCGAAAAAGCTGAACTGATTAAGTTATACCAAAGATTTATGCAGAAAAGCAAGCTACGCTTCCGTAAGCGCAATGAAAGGGTGGCTCACGAACGTGTCTATGCTTTTATAAATGTAGTAAGCATCGGCGATATCCAGCATAGCATTTCTTTTGTGACTCATTCTAACTACTGTCTGATTAAAATTCTGAGTGCAGCCGCATTCCGGGAAGTAGCTGGATAGGTGCGAGGACACTATCCCTGTATGAGACCCCTTATGCTCTCTTCAACGGACGTTTCAACACCGCCCTGTCGGACCAACATGCTTTCACCGCAAGGATGGAGAAGAATGGAGTACACAACTCTAAATACAAAGTCAGTGAAACATGTACCCTTCTTTACGAACACTTACCACCAGTATCCGCTCCTTCGTTTTGCACGCACACACTCTTCCCAACTTCTTGCCTACCCAAAGACTACATTGACGTTGTAATCTATGCCCAGCAATATTTATCAAGCGGTGCGAGACAGAGTGCAGATTTGGGATAACAGCAAATTTTCTGCGCCTCTCTGAAACTAGGGAGAAGGCTTTCAGATGGGCCCGCTTTTTGTGCTTGCGTCAGTCCATTTAGCAAACATTCTGGCACCGAGGCAAGAGCCATGCACGGAAACCTGCTGCCTCCAACGTAGCAATTTGGCACCAAACCCCTTCGCGGAAGGCATGTACAGTCTTGAACAAATGAAATGAGAACACAATAATATGAACCAGAATACGAAAGATCGAAGAATAATAATAGTGGAGATAAAATAATGCATATGTATTGATAGGTGATAGGTGGTGTTGGGGCCGCATGGATTCCCGGGAATCGGTACGTCATTTGGCAGGAATGTGTCTTTCCAAATCATACTTGGACACATTTTCAATATATTTTACTGTAATAAAGATACGGGATAATTTCTCTTGAGCGAAAAGAATCGCGGTAGGATGGTGTGTAGGTGGGTATGTAGGTTTGTAGGTTGGTAGGTGGATTGTTGGGTGGTTAGGTAATAGGTAGGTAGGCATATAAACAGGTAGATAGGTAGGTAGGTGTGTAGGTAGGTAGGTGCCTAGTTGGAAAGGTGGTTAGGTGGGTACGTAGGTCGGTAAAGAGTTGGGTAGGTGGGTAGGTAGGTAGTGAGGTAGCTAGGTAGGCAGGTAGGTATATAGGTAGGTAGGGAGGTAGGCAGGTAGATAGGTGGGTGTGTGGGTGGCTTGTTGGGAGAATGTGTGAGTGGGTGGGGCGAGTAGGTAGGTAGGTAGGTAGGTCGGTACGTGGGTAGGTAGGTGGGTAGGAAAGTAGGTAGGTGGGTAGGTAAGAGGTAGGTATGTAGTAGGTATGTAGGTGGGTCGGTGAGTGGGTGGGTGGGTGGATGGGTATGTGGGTAGGTGTGCACGTGGGTAGGTGTGCAGGTAGGTAGGTGTGTAAGTGGGTAGGTGAATGGGCGGGTGAGTGGGTAGGTCAGTAGGTGGGTAGGTGTGTGTGGGTAGGTATATAGGTAGGTAGGTAAGTACGTAGATTGGGTGGGTGAGTGTGTGGATGGGCAGGTGGGTGAATGTGCGGGTGGGTGGGTAGGTAGGTGGGTAGGTAGGTAGGCATGTATTGTAGGTAGGTAGGCATGTACATAGGTGGGTAGGTGGGTTGGTGGGCAGATAGGTAGCTGGGTGGGTGGGTCGATACGTAGGTAGGTAATAGATAGGTAGGCAGGTAGGCAGATAGACAGGTAGACATGTATTCAGGTTGATAAGGGGGAGGTTGGTACGTAGGTAGGTAATAGGTAGGTATGTAGGTAGGTGGGTAGGTGGGTAATTGCTAGGTAGGTAGGTGGGTGGGTGTGTGAATGGGTGGATAGGTAGTTGGGTAGGTGGGAGGAAAGATAGGTGGGTAGGTCGGTGGGTGAGTGGCTAGATAGGTAAATGGGTGGGTGGGTAGGTAGGTAGATAAGTAGGGTGGTGAGCAATAGGTAGGGTCAACTGGCCCGAAACCACGCCATCCCCATAAGGCGGACGCTCACGTGCGGTTGGAATATTTTTGTCGTTCTTTTTACGAGCTTCTCACGTGGCTATAGCGCACCCGAAATCCTGAACCACGCCAGGTGCTCATGAGGGGCACGGTCCCGTATGCAAGCTATGCTTCGTCTTCCAGTAACGGCTCTTGGTGGAACGAAAGGCTTTTCCCACTCTGCTGTTAAAGTAGAATAAAAACTATCCAAACAGAGGTAGCACAAATTGGACACCCGTGCTGCCTGTACACGTGGTCGCCGCGAGAGTTATTGCGCTACATAGAAGGTAGCACTTCCCCGCACGGGGCACCTTGAGCAATCTTGGTGACGGTACTGGCGATACCGCGGACCCCGAGCCCCCAAATATAAGCTGGATCCAACCGTGGCGATGTGTTTATAGGTGGAGGGTTAGAAACCACAAACGGTGGCCGTCGGAGCCCAGGTCAAGCTCCGGCGGATGGGCTCCCTGTCTGTTCACCAGGCAGGGAGCTCCGGGACCTCTTTGGCTACCAGGGTAAGGTCAAAGAAGAAAGTACCCCCGTCTCCCTGCTTTTTCCTATGCCATATGGATAAATCAAAAACCCCCCCCCCCCCAGACGTGATCGGCCCCCGAAAAGGGGCCGCACCGAAGTTTCCTTTCCATCCCTTCCAACAATCCACAGTCCGAAACCTGACAACTATCCTCGATTCTTGGTTATCGAGGCAGTTGACAAAACAAACCCTGTTTCTTCCAATGTCCGTATTCTTGATCACTAAGTTCCTGGAAGGCATCCTCGGAAAATCGTTCGATGCTAAGAAACTCCGTACCGGTGAAGTCCTAGTCAATGTCAAGACGCAGCAACAAGCCACTAACCTCCTGTCGCAAACCTGCATGGCAGATCTGGCCATCAGAGTCACTCCCCATCCGTAGCCTCAACAGCTCTCAGGGTGTGATCTCGGAGACCGATTTGTTGAATGAGACCGAAGCTGATCTGTTGGAAGGCCTGAAAGATCAGGGTGTAACTGCAGTGAGGCGTATCACCATCAGACGAGACAATAAGGAAATCCCCACAAAGCATATAATCCTGACATTCAACAAATCAAAGCTTCCTGAGCACATCAATGCTGGCTTCATTAGGTGTGGTGTACGTCCGTACATACCTAACCCGCGCCGCTGCTACAAGTGCCAGCGATTCGGGCACGCTACAACTTCTTGTCGCGGCAAAACGACCTGCGCGAAATGCGCCGCACATGACCACCCTACTGAAAACTGTGACTCTACTACCTTCACCTGTGCAAACTGTCAGGGGCCGCACGCAGCATGGTCCCGCAGTTGTGAAAAGTTTCAATTAGAAAAGAAAATCATTAACATCAAGGTCACTGAAAACATCACCTTCCCAGAGGCACGGAAGAGGTTCGCCTCCTTCCCTCTGGGCAGGTACGCCGACGCAGCTCGCCGGGGGGCGGAGCGGCGTCTGGTCTTCGGCGGGGACCCAGTACCGCGAGTCGGACTTGGTCCCGCCCCGTCCCCCCCTGGGTTGCCTCTGGCGGCCCAACCCGCCACCGCACCGCCTGCTAAGTCAGCAGCGGCTGTGGTGGCATCCACGTCCGTTGGGGATGCTGCTGCATCCTCTGTTTCCTCCTCTCCACCGGCCCGAAGCACATGCGAGGGCCCGGAGGAGATGGAGCTGGAGGAAACCGGAGCAGTTCCCACCTCCGCCGCACCGCCTGTGCCACTGGGGCGCTCCTGACGCCCTCGGCGGTCGCGGCCAAAACGAAGGGCACCGCAAAGGGTGCCAGGTCCGGGGGGTCCGGTACGCCGGGTACCCCTTCCAAATCAGATGATGACTTGGATGTGGGACCCTTCCTGTCTGCTTCGCAGCGGAAGGAACGGGTCCCTTCATCTAAACCTCCAGAGAGGTAAAGAAACCCCGTCCAAGAGTCCAAGCCCCGAAAGACCCTACATAAATAGTCACACTCCAGTAGCTCTAATACATAATAATGGGAAGAGAAAATATCGTTCAATGGAACTGCAGAGGCCTTCTAAATAATCTTGACGACGTCTATGAGATTCTGCATGCTAATCAGCCAAGTGTAATGTGTGTTCAGGAAACACACCTGAATTCCAAGAACACAAATTTTTTGAATAGTTACCTGGTATACAGAAAGGACAGGGTTGGCTGCACACACTCTTCTGGGCGGTGTGCAAGCCATAATCGCCCGCAAATCCTTAGCATGCCACCCTGTCACCTTGAACACTATCCTTGAGGCTGTGGCAATTCGAACGATAATATTTAATAGGTTGATAACGGTATGCTCCATATACATTCCTCCTGATGTTTCACTTTTAAGCTCTGACTTCGAGGCGCTGGTTGACCAGCTGCCCGAACCATACATCCTGACAGGCGACCTTAATGCTCACAACACTCTTTGGGCTCTTCTCGCACGGATGCCCGAGGTCGCCTTATAGAGAAATTCCTTACATCTTCAGGAGCATGCCTTTTCAACAGTAAACAGCTACATACCATAACATAGGACACAACACATACTCATGTCTTGACTTGGCGATTGGCTCCGCAGTTCTCTTTCCTCTCCTCGAGTGGGGTGTGGGCACTGACCCATACGGTAGTGACCACTTCCCCACCTCACTCACATACATAGGTAAAGGTCCATGCAGTCCATCTTCCCATAATAGGTTCAATGAAGCACGAGCTAACTGGAATACATTTACAGAGACATCCAAACTACACCACACATCCATAGGACACCTACACGTCGAAGAAGCTACCCAACTCTCACGGCGCACATCCTCGACGCCGCCGAAAAGTCCATTCCCCACGCCTCTGGTGCCCCGCGAACAACCAGCGGAGGCCGTGGTGGAATGAGGACTGTAGGCGGGCGCGAGAGGCCCAGAACAAGGCGTGGGGTATCCTTCGTCGGTACCCCACGTCGGGAAACCTCCTCTTGTTCAAACGGGCCAAGGCATTAGGAAAACGTGTGCGCCGTGAGGCAAAACGAGACAGAGTTGGCGCTCATTCGTAACATCCATAAACTCTTACACTGACTCCCGCAAAGTCTGGACACGAATACGCAAACTAAAAGGACAACAGACACACAGCCTGCCCCTGGTTAGTACAACAGGGGACAAACTGGAAGACCAGGCTAACACACTCGCACAACACTTCCAACACGTGTCCAGCTCAGCACACTACACTAGCACTTTCATTAAACACAAACAATTGGCTGAAAAGAAGTCTTTACTTGATAATGATAAGTCAACCTCCTCTTATAACTCGGAGTTTTCACTTCATGAGCTGAGGACCGCTTTGAGCACTTGTAATCCCTCAGCTCCAGGCCCGACAACATCACATATACAATGATCGAACCTACACTCAGACACTCTTCTAACACTCCTCCACCTATATAACAAGATATGGCTTTCGGGGCACATTCCGCTCGCTCTTGGAGGGAGGCCATAGTAGTGGCTTTCCTAAAAGAAGGGAAGGACTCTTCCTCTCCTTCCAGTTACCGCCCATTGCTTTGACAAGCTGCCTGTGCAAGCTCCTCGAGAAGATGATAAACCGTAGGCCTCGTGTACTTCTTGAGTACAATGGTCTTCTCGAGAGCTGCAGGCAGGCTTCCGGGCAGGGCGATCCACAAACGATCAGTTAGTTGCACTGGAAGCTTACAATTAAGGATGCCTTTATACAGACAGTACACTGCATGACCGTATTTTTGATATCGAGAAAGCTTATGATACGGCATGGCGTTATGCATTCTTGCAAGACTTAAAATCCTATGGTGTGACGGTAACATGCTTAATACTCTTTCAAGTTACCTGTCTGAACGAACATTCGTGTCAGGGTCGGTTCGGCACTTTCAAATGTTCACGTGCAGGAGAATGGGCGTGCCTCAAGGTGGCGTATTGAGCTGCACCTTGTTTATAGTTAAGATGAACGCTCTCCGAAAGGCACTCCGCCAACCATATCCTGCTTGATGTATGTAGATGACGTTCAAATATCTTTCAAATCATGTAACATATCCATTTGTGAACGTCAGGTCCAGCTTGGGGTAATAAACTTTCTCGCTGGGCTGATGAAAATGGATTTAAACTTAATCCTTCTAAAAGTACCTGGCGTTGTATTCTCAAAAAGGCGGGGCATCCTGCCCGATCCCGACGTAAAACTCTTGGTGACTCGATTCCAGTAAGAAGAGAACACAAGTTTTTGGGGTGTGGTGTTTGACGAGAAACTCTCATTCATACCCCACATAAAACGACTTAAACAAAAATGCCTAAAAACAATGAATATTCTAAAAAGTCCTGTCTGACCAATCGTACGGTGCAGACAAACAACTCCTGCTTCGACTTTATGCCGCGTTTGGTAGGGTCACGGTTGGTCTACGGAAGCGTTGTGTATGGGTCAGCCACAAAAACAGCACGTAAAATGCTCGACCCCGTGCTTCACTTAGGGCTTCGCCTGTCTTGTGGGGCGTTCCGTACCAGTCCTGTCCACAGTCCTTTATGCAGAGTGCGACAAATGGTGCTTAGCGTACCAGCGAACTTATGTTGACCTCCTATATGCCTCCAAAATCTCATCAATGAATAACCATCCCTTTAAACCGGTTTTTAATGATACGTCCCAACTAACTCTTTTAAAACCGCCATCCATTGCTGTTCCTTTCTCGCAGAGAGTGAGGGACGAGATACTATTCATGACGTCTCCCTCTTAGACACATTCAAATCATCTCACACTGATCTTGTAGCACATGGCATCTTCGTCCTGTGGCATGTGACTTGTCTTTCATACAATACAATAAGAACAGGACACCAAACAGTGGGATTTTGCAGCATTTCATGCATCTACAGAATAAATACAGGGCTGCAGAGTTTTTCAGCGATGCATCTAAAACGTCCACTGCGGTGTCTTGTGCTGCGCATGGGCCCAATTTTGATGCATGTAAAACAATGCATGTTAATACAAGTATTTTTACAGCAGAGGCATATGGCATATTTCTAGTTGTAAGTCACATAGTTGAACATCATATTCCTACATCCGTCATTTATACAGATTCGTTGAGCGTCGTCCGTGCATTATCATCCGGAAAGTCATCAAAAAACCATGTCATTATCTTATCTTCAAAACGATTATGGTAGCTTATGCTTCGAAACCTTGGGGTGACTGTGTGTTGGGTGCCAGGCCACTCTGGCATTGGCGGTAATGAAGTGGCGGATGAAAATGGCCGCCAATGCTGGCACTCCGAAACACAGTCGACATTGGCAACACTACCTTACACAGACCTCAAGCCACACATTAGACAACAACTCCGTAAAACTTGGCAAGCAGACTGGAGCGAACAGGACAGACAACAAACTACACGTAATAAACCACACTTGGGACAATACACTACTCGACTCACACAACAGGCACATTGAAGTTACCTTAGCTAGGTTACGGATAGGCCATACGCATGTAACGCACTCGCACCTGCTCACGGGATCTCCAAGACCCCTGTGTAGCAGGTGTGGGGAGGGCCTATCCGTAGTCCACATACTCATACAATGCAAGGCACCTGACACAACACTACACAAAACACTTCAGAGAACTCTACAGACAACATATTCCCCTACACCCATTTCTGTTTCTAGGTGACGATGCCATGGTTTCTGTGAAACGCGTTTTTAAATATTTGTCAGATGTTAAGTTTTTAAAAAACCTCATTTCCTATCATGCGTAATCACATCTGGCCCTATACACCAGCCATCACCATTATCTTTATTGATCTTACTATGTCCAGTTTACACATTTTATACCTAGCTTTTGTGGTAATCACTGGTTTTCATTAAATAACTTCTCTGGCGCTCTTTGCCCTCGTCGGCCTTGCGCCATTAAAACCCAACCATCATCACAGAAGTAGCACTGTATTATCTGCAGCACCAAGTATTTGCATCACAGCAGCACCCTTACCAAGATGCGGTTTCAGAATTTTTCAGAACGCCTTTTCTGACTGAGCGCGTACACGCGCGGGCAGTGCTCGCGAGCTTCGTGGGAGTAAGCGGAGCCGGCCTGCGGGGGCCCAGTCTTGTTTCGGTGCACGGAGCCCCACAAGTGAGTGATGTAGCTAGTGCGCACTTTCTCCAGCGCTGCCTTTGCTTTAACTGGATTCCAGTAGTCCTTCCAGTTCTCATAGAAGATTGGGTGAAAAGGCCTTGTCCGGGTGAACGGTGAACGAGCCGCCTTCGCTCGTGTTTCCTGTAAAGGAAGCAAAACAAATAAACGTCAAGCACGGGTTAAAAGAGCTTGCGAGGCCTCCGGAAGGTATTGTTTTGCAAATCTATTTTCTGCCTTGAATAAAAGCCCTGCTAGTAGCTGTTGACGAAACCGAAGCAACTGCAGAAACCCGTTGAACCACACGATCAGGACCTGGATTAATACGAAGATAACGCAGTAGCAACAGTCCAAGAAGAAGTTCCGGTTAATAAGAATAACTCATTTCAAAAGCGCAGCATCTACTTCTAATACAACCATTTTCCTTGCTAGAGGTGGCGCCGCCATTTGCTTTTTCTGACCGATGCTAGCGCCGTCTATGAGCGATCACCGAAACCTCCGCGCTGGGCTGTTAAGTGCTCCGTTCTATCCGTGCGTCTGCTCGGAACCCGTGCATTACCAAGTGAATCGTAGTGGTTGCGTTAAGTTAGCGGGTTGCGTGCTTGTATGTTGTGTTTCTGTTTTGTCTTCAATCATGTGCGGACGGAATTTTAGGTCTGAATTTACTGCCAGAGCGAAAATGCCGATCCCGGCTGTTGTGAGCAGCAGTAGCAGTATGGTGGTGGTGCCGGTGGTGCTCCGCAGTTGCGCGATGCAAACGACCGGTATGGCACCGACTGACATAGAAATCGATATGGGGGAGTAAATACGTGTTTCAATGCCACTGTGCTTGTTATGTTCAACGATTAGTCATGTTTACGGAAGGGGCGGACGTCGAATGCGAAGTGGCGCACAGGCATATGTGGGTCACGGTGATCCGTGCTCACGATGGACTTTCGACGAGGTGATTGCTACGCTGTTGACATTGCAATGTAATACAACCTTTCTTAACTAGACTTAGGACGGTTACTGACGAAACGAAATTACCTGGCCGGAAAAATGACACGAACGCGCAACCAGTCAAATTACTATTCGAAGGTTGAGCCAAAGGGTCGACGTTCGGGCGCGTTAATATTGGTTGATCATGATCGTGATTATTATTGACCTAACTCTGCGCAGCGCATGTAGCCTGTGGCTCGGAGCCCACCTTTGTGAAACCACTGCTCAACCACAAATGCCTTAGGCGACCAGCAGTAACTGTTTTGTAAATGAAATTAGATTCCGTGACAACGCAAAAGGATTAGAAGCTTTCCCTTGACCGCGTTGTGAACAGGTTGAGCTATTTCCAAATGCAGCGTTCACGCGTATCTTGAGCTGGGCTTCCACATTGGGCTGCCTGCAATGCTTATCCTGCTATCGACCAGCAAGTGTGCGATGGAGAAAGTTATCCTTTCATATCGTTTGGCAGTGTAATGCATTGGCCTGAAAAAATAAACAAAACGCCGTGATTTTAAAAGTTAGATTAGATGAAAAGGGATTGTTTAATGCCAATCGGCTGTAATGACCAAATAATATATGGTATTTAAATTGACTAAAAGGAACCAGAAGTTATTGTAATGTTTTATTGTATCGGCGCTCGTGAAAGATTCCCAGGTGGTCAAAATTAACCCGGAGTTCTCCACTACGGCGCGCCTCATCACCCATGAAGAGTCGGGGCGTTAAACACCATAATGAATGAATTAATCAATCAACCAATCAATCAATGCTGTAATTGTAAGGATAAAGTTGCTTCTAACAGTTCAAGGGGTTCCGTTCACTGTCGCGCTTTGCGTTGATAAATGAATTTTGCTTCGTCTGCTTGCCGTCCAAGTGCACACAACAAACCCTGGAGGTTGGTCGTAGGTACAAAGTCGTTGCGATTTATCAACGGCATCCAACAATATCTCAACTCGGTGTGTGTTGGGAAGCGATGCAGCAAAAACACGCCGCAACCGCACTGCATTTTCTACAGGCAGTGCCGGGCACATGCGTGCTGTCAGCGTCTGTTTCTCGCTTCCTCTGGTTGTTCAATAACCCATCACCGCGCAGTGCTGACCAAGCGACGTTTGCGCCTTGAACGGCATCGCAGCATTGGCTAAAACTGTTGAAAGGTCCGCAAAAAATAAGCACGCGGTGCGAAATACCCCTGAACTACGCAGCGGAGCACACCGCGGCCGAGTGATGTTAGCAGCCCAGCGCGCACAGGCCACACTGGTCGGCCGCCGAGAAACTGGTTTGAGAGTATTTTCCTCCTTTCCCGGCTGCTTATGGAAAATGGTGTATATATAAGAATTTTTAAAAATGGGAGACGAAAACTCACATCACCCTAAAATACGCAAATTCCCCGCACGGGGCACCTTCAGTAATCTTGGTGACGGTGAGTGGCGACACCGCGTACCCCGAGCCCCCCACACTTAAGCTGTCACCTACCGTGGCTAGAATTTGAAAGGTGAAGGGTTAGAAGCCGTGAACGGCGGCCGTCGGAGCATTGGTCAAGCTCCGGCCGATGGGCTCCCTGCCCTGTCTACCAGGCAGGGAAGCTCGCCGGGACCTCTTGACTACCAGGGTAAGGTCAAAGGAGAAAGTCCCCGTCTCCCTGCTTTCCAATGTATCATATGGCATGTTCCAAACCTCCCTCCAGACGTGATTGGCCCCCGAAAAGGGGGCCGCACCGAAGTTTCTTTTCCTCCTTTGCAATCGATCTCTCCCCCAAAGCCTGACAATTTATCGCGGTTTTGATCATGGAATCTGTTGGACAGGACAAAGCCCATCACTTCCCAGTCTGTGTTTCTAATCTCCAAGTTTCTTGAAAGCCTTATCGGAAAGTCGTACAAGGCCAAGAAACTCACAACGGGAGACGTTTTGATAGAAGTAGAAGACAAACAACAATCCTCTAACTTTCTCAAGCAAACGCGCATGGTAGATGTTCACATCAAGATCACGCCCCATCGCAGCCTCAAAAGCTGCCAGGGCGTGATCTTCTGATTGGGATCTAATGAATGAGACTGAAGCAGATCTGCTCGAGGGCCTCCGAGATCAGGGCGTGACAGCAGTGAGGCGAATCACCATACGCCGAAATGATGAAATAATTTCAACCAAGCACATAATCTTGACACTTGACCCGCTCTAACCTTCCTGAGTCGGTCAACGCAGGTTTCTTGAGATGTCCAATCCGACCCTACGTGCCGAACCCACACCGCTGTTTCAAGTGTCAGTGGTTTGGCCACGGCACAACGTGTTGTCGTGGTAAATTGACGTGCGCAAAATGTGCAGCACATGATCATCAAACTGACAATTGTAAATCCGAGAACTTCACCTGTGCCAACTGCCAGGGACCACACGCTGCCTATTCTAGGAGCTGTGAAAAGTTCAAACAAGAAAAACAGGTCATTGCCTTGAAAGTCAATGAAAACATCACCTTCCCAGAGGCACGGAAGAGGTTCGCCTCCTTCCCTCTGGGCAGGTACGCCGACGCAGCTCGCCGGGGGGCAGAGCGGCGTCTGGTTTCGGCGGGGACCCAGTACCGCGAGTCGGACTTGGTCCCGCCGCCGCCCCCCCTGGGTTGCCTATGGCAGACCAATCCGCCTCCGCACCGCTCGCTCACACAGCAGCGGCTGTGGTGGCAACGTCTGTTGGGGATGCCGCTGCATCCACTGCTTCCTCTCCACCGGCCCAAAGCACACGCAAGGACAACGGAGATGGAGACGGAGGCAGTTGCAGCGACCCCCTTCCCCGCCTCACTGCCTGCGCCATCTGTGGCACTCTTCTGGCGGTGTGGCCATAATTGCCCGGAAATCCTTAGCCTGCGACCCTCTCACTCTGAACACTGTCCTTGAGGCTGTAGCAATTTGAGCAATAATATTTAATAGGTTGATAACGGTATGCGCCATATAGATTCCTCCTGATGTTTGACTTTCGAGCTCTGACTTCGAAGCGCTGGTAGACCAGCTGCCCGAATTGTACATCCTTACAGGTGACCTTAATGCTCACAACTCCCTTTGGGGCTCTTCTCGCACGGATGCCTGAGGTCGCCTGATAGAGAAATTCCTTACATATTCAGGAGCATGCCTTTTCAACAATAAACAGCCTACATACCATAACATAGGACACAACATATACTCATATCTTGACTTGGCGATTGGCTCCGCAGTTCTATTTTCTCTTCTCCAGTGGGGTGTGGGCACTGAACCATACGGTAGTGACCACTTCCCCACCTCACTAACGTATATAGGTAAAGGCCCATGCAGTGCATCTTCCCAAAACAGGTTCAATGAAGCAAGGGCTAACTTGAATACATTTACAGAGACATCCAAACTACACCACACATCCATAGGACACCTACAGGTTGAAGAAGCTACCAAACTGCTCACGGCGCACATATCCTCGACGCCGCCGAAAGGTGCATTCCCCAGGCCTCTGGTGCTCCGCGCAACCAGCGGAGGCCGTGGTGGAATGAGGACTGTAGGTGGGCGCGAAAGGCCCAGAACAAGGCGTGGGGTATCCTTCGTCGGTACCCCACGTCGGGAACCTCCACTTGTTCAAACGGGCCAAGGCGTTAGGAAAACGTGTGCGCCGTGAGGCAAAACGAGAGAGTTGGCGTAGATTCATAACATCAACAAACTCTTACACAGACACACGGAAAAGTATGGAACACGAATACGCAAACTCAAGGGACAACAACACAACAGCCTGCCTCTGGTCAGCACTACAGGGGACACACTCGAAGACCAGACTGACACACTCGCACAACACTTCCAACACGTTTGCTAGTTCAGCACACTACACAAACACTTTCATGAACACAAACAAATGGCCGAAAAGAAGCCTATACTAGATAAAAATGGGTCAACATCTTCTTATAACTCAGAGTTTTCACTACATGAGCTGAGGGCTGCTTTGAGCACGTGGAAACCCTCAGCTCCAGGCCCAGACAACATCACATACACAATGATGCAACACCTGCACGCAGACACTCTTCTGACACTCTTACACCTATATAACAAAGATTTGGCCTTCGGGGCACGTTCCAAACTCTTGGAAGGAGGCTATAGTTGTAGCTTTCCTGAAGGAGGGAAAGGACCCGTCGCCCCCTCAAGTTACCGTCCTATTGCCCTGAAGAGCTGCCTGTGCAAGCTCTTCGAGAAGATAAATCGCAGGCTCGTGTACTTCCTCGAGTACAACGGTCTTCTCGAGAGCTGCCAGGCATGCTTCAGGGCAGGGCGATCCACGAATGATCAACTCGTAGCTCTTGAATCGTATATTAAGGATGCCTTCGTGCATAAACAGTATTGCGTAACTGTGTTTTTTGACCTCGAGAAGGCCTACGACACCGCTTGACGCTACGGGATCCTCAGTGACCTGAAGTCTTTCGGTGTTTCGGGCCATATGCTCAACACTCTGGCTAGTTATCTGTCCCAAAGAACGTTTCGCGTGAAATTTGGTAACGCACTGTCAAGGATTCATGTGCAAGAAAATGGCGTGCCGCAGGGTGGAGTTCTGAGCTGTACTCTTTTTATAATTAAAATGAACTCTCTTGGGAAGGTATTGCCACCTACCATTTCTTACTCTATGTATGTAGACGACGTACAGATATCTTTTAAATTGTTTAATATGTCAATCTGGGAACGGTAGGTCCAGCTTGGTGTTAAAAAACTTGCCAGCTGGGCAGACAAGAATGGTTTTAAACTCAATCCAGGAAAAAGGTCTTGTGTTGTGTTCTCCAAAAAGCGCGGCATCCATCCGGACCCAGATATTACTCTTAGTGGCGTTTCAATTCCTGTTTAAAAAGGAGCACAAGTTTTTAGGCATAATATTCGATAACAAGCTAACATTTGTCCCACACTTGAAACATCTTAAGCAAAAATGCCTAAAAACTATGAATATTCTCAAAGTTCTCTCCCACCAGTCGTATGGTGCAGACAGGCAACTCCTTCTGCGGGTTTATAGCGCTCTAGCGGGATCCCGCTTGGACTACGGCAGTGTTGTATATGGGTGCGCAACAAAAACGGCACTAAAAATGCTGGACCCGGTGCTGCATTTAGGCTACGCCTCGCATGCGGTGCTTTTCGCACTAGCCCTGTCCAAGGTCCTCCATGTAGAATGCAATAAATGGTCCCTAGATCACCAGAGGGTGTACATGGACGTTTTATATGCCTCAAAAATCATGTTTATGACAAATCATCCTTTTACTCCGACCATTAATGATGCATCCTCACAGCAACTCTTTTAAATCGTCCATCAATCTCCATGCCGTTTCCTCTAAGAGTGCGAGAAGAAGCCTCTGAGCTAGAAGTCTCGTTTCAGGCATTCACAAGGACGCCCATCATTGATTCAATTCCACCATGGCATCTCCGCCCTTTGTCATGTGACCTGTCTTTATGCAGTTTAGCAAGAACAGGTCACCAAGGATTGCGATTCTGCAGCATTTCTTGTTTGTGCAGCATAGGTACCGCTGTGAAGAGTTTTACAGTGATGCGTCCAAGACTGCAACTGCTGTGGCTTGTGCTGCGCATGGGCCAAACTTTAACGGCAGTAAAACAATGAACCTTTGTAGCAGTATATTCACAGCGGAAGCATACGGTGTTTTAATGGTTATAAATCACATAGTCCAACATCAAATCCTAAAATCCATCGTGTACACGGACTCGCTTAGCGTTGTACAAGCACTTGTATCAGTAAAGCATTCTAAAAAATTTGTCATCAATCATGTTTTAAGGCTATCATGTCTGCATATGCTCAAACCTTCAAATAACTTTCTGTTAGGTTCCAGGGCACTCTGGAATTGCCGGGAACGAAACCGCAGATCAAATGGCCACTGTAGCTACACTCTTGAATACAATGAACATAGCAACGGTGCAATAGACAGACATGAAGCCACACATCAGACACCAACTTCGCAACAGATGGCAAACACACTGGAGTGAACAAACAGATAACAAGTTACACGTTATAAAACCACGCTTGGGACCATACACCACTGACACACGCAACAGATACACAGAAGTTGCCCTTGCTAGGCTACGGATAGGGCACACACATGTCCCCACACTCGTATCTCCTCACGGGGGTCTTAGACCCCAGTGTGGCAGGTGTGGAGAGGCCCTATCTGTTGTTCACATACTCATTCAATGCAACGCACTTCACACAACACGACGCAAACACTTCTCACAGCTATACAGACTACACGTCCCACTGCACCAAGCGTTTTTCCTCTCTGACGATCCCATGTTTTCTATCAAGTGCGTTTTTAAATATTTAGAAGAAGTTCAAATTTAGACCTGATTTCATACCACGCGTGATCACTCCCTGGCCCTATACACCAGCCATGCTCATTGTCGTTTGTGATTTTACTTTTGTTTTTGCTGACTTTTGTAGTGTTTAAGGTTTCACCCCTCATATATGACTATTGTTTTCGCGCTCTTGGCCCCAGTTGGCCTTGCGCCATAAACATCCAACCATCATCAAAATATGCAAATTGCATAACGATACCTGCGCTGCCATAATTAGGACGCTATTTACGTTCCGTATTGACACGCATGTTATTGTTTCAACATAGCTTTCCCTTTACGAGCCTCTAAACAGTGTGCTGCAACTACCATGCGCAGGTAGACGTGCTCCGAGAATTGACAGTCTTGATATCAACATATACATAAGTGTTGCAGCAAATTGTAAGTTGCAGTAATTTGCTTACTGTTTTTGAGGGAGCAGCAAAGTATGCAATTATATAGAATGTCAATTTATTGCGTAAAGAAACCCGATAATACCATTTCTCGATAAGTTCCTTTCGACATATCTTTCGACCCTTTCAAGCGTATTTCAAGTATTAAAGAAAGAGTTCACGTTCAGTATATTTGGACACAGCATGTTTTTGTTTTGCCACCAAAGGCATTTTTGTGCAAGTTTGACTGCGTGATTTTATCTTGCGCGGGTCATCTGTTTGAATGTATGGCGGTCTTCTGCTTTTACGCGCAATATTTTCTCCGTGGTGAATGGTTTTAAAACCGACCAGAATTACCAGGGACTGTGGTAATACCCGCTATTACATCATCACTGCACAGTCTGATTTTTTAGCTTTTCAAAGCCATTGTTGACCCCCCCGTGTTCGAATGGCAGTCGGGCTACTTCCGTGATGCCGACCCGTCTAGGAAATAGACGGGTCGGGCTCAGTAGAGGTCAACATAAGTCAGGGTAGACTAAGAGTAGAGATCGCCGTAACCCAGAAAGTCTGCTCCACCTTGACAAAATCGGACTGCACCATCTTCTAACCAACGGCGAACTGGACAGGGCCGCCGATTTGATATTATCGACGGGGGGTGCATTTGCACGTGCCTTTTCAGTTATGCAGAAGGTCTTCTTAACTGCATAGGTGGCCTTGAACTAATGGGTTATCACCACCATGCAAGTATAAAAGAGCGTTACATCATCGGTATAATCAGGTATTACGCTACACTGAGATAACAACATCTTCCCCTAAAACAGTTGAAATTTACCAGCCGGATGTACTCACTAAGCGCATGCCAGAACGCGTGACGAGGAGTTATCATAATCAAGCCCAACACAACGTGGTACACATGGCTTGTGAACAACTCAGTATCACGATATGAAATCTTGTCAGCATGTATCATGGACAAATAACTTCGAATTTGATCACATTTCCGGATACATATACAGTAGAAGCTCATTAATTCTGACTGGGTTAATTCGAACTTCCGGTTAATTCGAGCTCATGCCCTTGTCCCAGCTAAGCACAGAATTTTTCACGGGGGGAAAATGCCCGATTATTTGAATGCATCGGTATCCATCCAGAACGGTTCATTTGAACAATGATCCCCTTGTTTCCTTCGCTCCGCGCAAAAGCAGTCGGCCCAGAGTGATTACAATGTGTTGCAAATCCAAACAAACGAAATTTACTAGAGTTGCTAAACAACGAAACAGAAAAACAACAGTGTGGCGCGCGTGCTATGCTCCTGCAAAAGCTATTTCGTTTCTACACAACGTGCCACGCCAGCAGCGTTACTGCTCCTTCGCATGTCATTATTACTTAGGAAATCACCTGCCACAAACGTGCAGTAGTGCGTAGTTGGCCATAACGTGTACAAACGGTCGCTTCCTTGCGTTCTGCCAGTGCAGTGTGGCGCAATTTTTATTTATTCTTGTTCCACCACGCGAATTTGAACTCCGCTGAATTCGAACAGTATTATGGTCTCCTTTGAGTCCGAATTAACCAGCTTCTACTGTACCAAGATCCAAAAAGAGTACGCACATAACGAGTGTTCCACTCACTGCCCTAAGTTACTAGAGGGCTGCAAATTTCTGCAGCTGGGCTACCGAGAGGAAGTTTCTACCTGTTACGGCAAGGAGAGAAAGCAGCAGCGTTCGAAGTGCAGATTGAATGCTGCGGCGATAAAAAAAACGTGTGACATGTTAAGTTACATAATGGTGTAAATATAGTAAAAGATGGTGTAAAACATGGCGCCTCATTTCACACTGGAAAGAAAACTTACATCGGTTCGAAGGGTCATAAAAGAGATAATCATAGGAGTAACACTTTTGGCAGAAAACAACCTTTCTGGACCAGAGAACCAACCCGAGTATGTGATTATATGGATTAAAAACAAAGAAACGGATTTCATGGCTTAGGCAACGAGACAAACCGACAACCGGTGGAAAATTAGAGTAACGGAGTGGATACCAAGAGGTGGTTCTCTAATATGGGAAAGGCGTATAGACGATGAAGGAATGAAATATGTGAAATAAGTGGCCAAAGTGTACTCGAGCGACACTCGACTGTAGTGGTTGGAAGTCACTGGGAGAGGCATTCGCCAAGCAGTGGACGTAAGTAGGCTGTTAATGATGCTGATGTCGATGTTGATACCCATATCGCACTCCTACTCAGTGTATGTTTCAACCTACCACGGCTTGCGCTCGCGCGCCTGCCGATAGCAATCTGGAGAATGAACCACAGCTCCCGTTGACATCGACTTTCCTGCACCCTTGCGAGTCCTTGTGCACCAGAACAGACACCCTCAACGTTCTGGGTGCTCGTGGCATCGAAACCGGTATTTGGGAGTGCGTTTCGGCGCCCACCGCCTTCTGCAACGAATGCCTCGCCGGTCGCTCGGCGGCTAGGCCTAACTCGCAGCTTCAGGATCCGCGAACGCCGGCAGATGTCTGCCGCTGCTGCATGTGCTACTGGCTCTTCTCCTCGAGCTGGCTGCTGTGCCACGGCGACGGGCGCACGTGAGCTCGTGTCAGCTTTATTGACTCCTCTACCGGAAGGACACGGCTCGCCCATGGACCATGACTCATCGACGCCGGGCTTGGCCGCGGTGTCCTAGACAGCAATGGAATGTGCGTATTTGAATTCCGGCCAGCTCCGAGGTACCCTAACGTTGCCTGCAACTACGCCGCCTCCTAAGAGGGCGATGCAGGGACCGCCGGTACCAGCGCCCGACCTGACCTCCCAAAATAGCAAGGCCAAGCGCCAGTCCTCGATTCTCCCATCAATTAATCTCTTGACATCGACATCTGCAGGGTCGTACAAGGTGGTTGTCAGGCCACGCTGTGCATACGATAGTCGAAACTGCCCAATGAAGTCACGCAATGCACTGTCGATGCTTGTCTCGGCACCACAGGGTTTAGTGGCTACACATGCCACCGCCTCACCAACGCAGTCTCTGTGTGGGCGCCTACCCTGGAAGCCACCGCCAAATTACAGACTCCCCAATCAATACCGGTCACTGAAACGTTTACCCTCCCAGCCCAAGTCTACCTCCCCTCTGAAACCGAATAGAACGGGCTATTGCCTGTGGTCTCGTTTTAAAGGGAGTTTTACGCGTATAGGATGAACGGCAAAATCTCATCCCAGTTTTTGTGGCGAGAGTCAACATACATACCAAATCATGTTGGTGAAAGTCATGTTGGTACGCTCGGTCAAGCCCTTTGTCTGGGGATGATGGGGTGTCGAGTGACGAAAGTGAGACGAAGAAAGGCGCAGGAAGTCTTCCGCAACGTCAGCGACGAACTGACGTCTATGGGCGCTGATAATCACGCGGGGCGCACCATGCCTAAACATCACGAAATGGAGCAGGAATGTCGAAACGATGTCTGCCTTCGCAGCTGCTACAGCCGCACTTTCTGCGTAACGCGTCAGGTGGTCAACACAGACAATTATGTAGCGATTACCGGTCAAAGAGCGTGGAAACGGACAGAATAAATCAATGCCGACTTGGTCAAAGGGGAAACAAGGAGGTGTTATAGGTTGGAGTAGCCCAGATTGAATGCTCGTAGGACTCTTGTAGTGCTGACATCGGAGGCAACTCGACACATACTGTTAAACTTCACGGCGCATATTCGGCCAGAAGAATCTTTCTTGGGTGAGGTGCAAAGTTCTTATGTAACCCGTATGACCGGCAGTAACATCGTCATGCATGGTGCGTAGAACTGAAGCACGCAAAGGTTTTGCACGACGAGAAGAAAACGGGCTCCCCAAAGCATGTAGTTAATCTTGTAGAGTAAACCGTCATGCAACGAGTAGCGCCGAGGAGCCGTAGGATCAGCAGCAGCAGCGAAGAGGTGCTGGATGCTTGGGTCTTTCTGCTGTCCTGAACTCAAGGTAGCAACATCGGGGAATTCTGTGTCTATGGCTGCCAAACAGTTGTCGAAATGGTCTTCCTCCCGATCAGTGCACGCATTTGGAAGCCGGGAAAGACCATCAGCGTCTGCGTGCGGACGACGACTCTTGTAGGAGATAACAAAGTCATGCTCTTGGAGCTTTAACGCCCACCTTGCTAGTTTGCCGTTAGGGCCACGGAGGCCAGTCAACCAGCACAGCGCGTGGTGGTCGGTGATGACTAAAGGGACGGCGGTACACGTACGAACGGAATTTACTGATCGCGAAGATGACAGTCACGCATTCTTGTTCGGTGACTGTGTAATTGCGCTCAGCTTGGCTAAGGCAACGACTGGCGTAAGCGATCACATGCTCGGCACTGCTATGCCGCTGTATGAGCACTGCACCAAGTCCAACACAACTAGCGTCCGCATATATTTCGGTTGGAGCGCCAGGGTCAAAGTGGCGAAGGGTAGCGCCCGACGTGAGGAGATATTTAAGGTGGGAGAACGAAGCTCCACACTCGGCGTTCCAGGTAAAGGCAGTGTCTTTGTGCAAGAGGCGAGTCATCGCGAAAACATCCGCTGAGAAGTCGAAGACAGAGGCATTTCGAGAAAGGATGTCGACCAACGCGTTTCGTTCATCCGAGGAGAGCGAGTTGTTAACCATGCTGATAAGCTTCGAGTTCGAGAAAATAATGTCAGCAGGAGCAGCCTCATCGGCATACAAAGCGGCGACTGAAATGTGGTCGTTTGTCTCGTACTCGGCCAGTTTCATATCCGGCGGTAACACCACGCTCTGCGAAGAACAGTTCAGTGCGCACAAATAGCTACGTCCTCGTTCAACAGATACAACACAACGGGGCACGAAACGTTCTTCGCATAGTTTAGAGAGAGTGGTTCCAGTAAAGCGTCAAATATACTGGTGTCACTTATAGCAATCACTGGTACGATCGCCAGAGACCACGCAGGTATAAATGTATCCTAAGAAGCACGCAAGGTATCAGTACTGTCATTGGTATGTGGCTCATCATCTAGTGCAGAGAACCGTAAGCTGCTATCAGAAAGTTCGCCCGTCGTGCAATCGACAGTGGCACCGCAATCGCGCTAGATGTCGATGCCTAAAATTATATCATGGGTTGACTTGGCAAGAATTGCGAATTCCGCTTTGAGGTCCGTCTTCCCATAGAAACATTGACTGTACACACACCAAGAGGGTGCAGCGGCTCGCCATCGACTCCACGAAACGAGGTTCTCTTGTCCCATCTGAACATCACTTTACGTCCCAGGCGATCTCTAAATGCATTACTCATAGAAACACCGTCTACGAGCCCTTGAACTTTGTCATCATACATACTGCCAGAGGTTGTTTATCGAAGGCTGTCCGGCTACCTCACCTCCATCGGTCGCGCCGGCTAGTTTCCCGATGAAGGGGGTGCTGCACCGCGACCAGGCGATGGGGACCGGTGCTGTCGTCCAGCGGGTGATGTTACGCTGCGATCGGGGGTGGTCGGAGAAGCGTTGCGCTGCGAACTGGTCCGAAAAGTGTTGGCAGAAAGCGGGAACTGAGACCAGTGACTTTCGACATTGTGGTTAGAAGGTCCTGAAGCACTATACCGGGAATTCTGTATTTGCTCTTCGTGACGACGACGGACAAACCTTGCACGGTGGCGTGGAATCTTCTCTGGTTGCATGAATGCAGTGGGCTGTGTGTGATGTCTGTAGGCCCGTGGACTTTCACCGTAATATTCGTCATCTCGGCGTGAGTGCACACCATGTGGTGAGGGCCAGGTATTTCTTTCAGCTGGTTGAAATGAGTAATAGTGGTTGTAGCAGCTATCAGAGTTCCAAGAAGGGTGGAAACGGTGACCGTCAAAGCTAGCAGTGTTCACGGACGGATGAAACTCTGTAGGAGACCATGAACGTCGGGGAGCGTCATCTCGCAGAGCGTTGTAGCTGACCGGTGCACGTCGCATCAGGGCATCGTATGGCGGATGGCAGTCACAAGTGGTGTCGATGCGATGTACTGATTCGTCATGTCGGCGCAGTTCTTCCCGAACTATTTGCCTGATCGTCGATGACAAGTTCATGGCCTGGTTGTCGTCTACGCTGGCTATATTTGTGACCTTTGGCAAGCGACCAAACTTTGGTGCTATACGACGTGTCTTCAGGGCTGCGAATGCCTCACAATGTCCTATGACGTCTTCTACTGTGTCCAAGCTCTCCCTACTGATGAGGAAAGCATACACATCTTCAGCGAAACCCTTAAGAATGTGACCAACCCGGTCTTCCTCGTACATTGCGGGATTCACAATCCGGCACAATTTCAATACTTCTTTGATGTAGGTCGTGCAAGACTCCCCAGCCACTTGTGCTCGCTGATGTAGCGTCTGCTCTGCTGGCTTCTTTTTGGCCATCGAATCACCAAAGCACTTCTTCATATCCTCTACTAGCCGGTCCCAAGTGGTTAGCTTCGCCTCGTGGTTTTCAAACCACGTCAGCGCGGTGCCCGTCAAGAATACCTCGATGTTTGCCCGTTTAGCGGCCGCATGCCAGTGGTTAAACGTGCTCACCCGCTCGTAGTGGACGAGCCATTCGTCGACGTCGTCCCCTTCATTCGCAGAGAAGGTACGTGGCTCCTTGTACGGCTGCCAGTTGGCCATTGGCATTGCTTGGACTGTTTTCGAAGCCCCAGTCAGAGGTACACTCTGCGGGGAAAGCCGGCGACTCGTTGCTTCGGCGAAGTTCCAGTGGCTTCGTCTTCCTTTCAAGGCTACCCCGCACCGCCGCCACAAGCTGTTACGGTGAAAAGGGTTTATTTAAAGCCGTAAATAGGAATAAGAGCGTTGAAGGAGGCGGCCACCGATCCTGCGGTCAGTACGAGTGCACTTCTTCCTCCACTACCTCTTCTGCTCCATCCTTTGACGCATACCCCGCTTGGAGATTGGTGGCGACTAGTTTAACGCTGTACAGTTTCGAGGGTGACAATAAATGCTCTGACCGAAACTTTATCATGCGGACGGCCAATTTCAGAGTTTTCTCACAGGGCCCTCAAAGAGCTAAAACACGCTCGTACTATCATTAAGAGAACCCTG